>OY292330.1:2062741-2390586 GCA_958496145.1 Heliothis peltigera | reverse complement strand
TTTTAAAAATAGCAAATTGTTTTTCAATAATTTAAACAATGAAAACTTTAATCTTTCCTAAATTTCATGTCTCCTATATTTTGGACTTGTGTTTTCATTCAACAATATATAATCCTATTGAGCCCTATTCTTTACACCTACCTCTCAATAACAATAAAACAATTCTGGAATATTCTATTGTAGTGAACAAAGAAATGACACAACGTGAGCGTCTCACTGAACAGCTAGACAAGGGCACTCTGGAATGCCTGGTCTGCTGTGACAGAGTGAAGCAGTTTGACCAGGTGTGGTCGTGCAGCAACTGTTACCATGTGCTGCATCTCAGGTGTATTAGGAAGTGGGCGATGAGTAGTATGGTTGGTGAGTAGATTACTTTATTGCTATTACCTTACAGTATTGTATAATTATTTCCTTACTAGCTTCTGCCAGCGGTTTCACCCGCTTTCTGAGGGAAGTACTTTCCATACCCGGATAAAAAGTAGCCTATATGTTATTCTGATGTATAAGCTATATTGTGGTAAAGTTTCATTCAAATCCATTCAGTAGTTTTTACGTGAAAGAGTAACAAACATCCATACATCCATACTTACAAACTTTCGCCTTTATAATAGTATTAGGATAAGCTGCGCAGTTTTACCTGAAAAATAAACCTACATATTTCTTTCAAATAAAAGGATACATAAGTTTTTACATCACATAGTTCTAAACCGAAGTAATTTCTTTTCGTAATGTCTTTCAAAACATTGCGTTATTACTGGATGACTCACAGTTTATATCTATAAATTAATATCTTAGTCATTTAACAATATAGTCATCAAATATATTGCTTACAAGATTATTATACAATGCTACAATATACTTATTATAATTTTATAATTTTTCGTACTTTATTTATTTAACAATTTTATCTGTTGTAAACGAAAATATGGAAAAAAGGCAATTCCGAACAGTTTGGTTTTTAACTTCAACAATTATTTCTTAATCAGAGGGCAAATGGCGCTGCCCTGCCTGCCAAAACACGAATGAAGCCATCCCTACCGAGTACCGCTGCATGTGCGGGGCTATGCGAGCACCCGAGTACCAGCGCGGTGCTGCAGGGGCCCACACCTGCGGTCGCGCCTGTCGTAGAGCGAGGGCCTGTCCGCACCCCTGCACTTTGCTGTGCCATCCTGGCCCCTGCCCTCCGTGCCAGGCTACAATTGTTAAGTACGTATAAAAGCTCAAAACATAAAGCTTGTGACATACACCTGGATGTAATGTCTTTTAATAATTTGGTTTTACTAATACCATTTTCAATTATGTATTAATTTATACACCATCAACTGTCATGGCAAAATTACCCAGTCTGTCAATTGCTAACAAATTTACAGAGTATCCTAAATAAATTTGACATTGTTAAACTCACTCACAGGCAGTGTGGCTGCGGCGCAGAGACCCGCTCGATCCTCTGCAGCAGTAAATTACCTCAAGTGTGCGGCCGTGTCTGTGGCCGCACACTGGAGTGTGGCGTACATACCTGTGCCAAAGACTGCCACGAAGGACCCTGCGACACCTGTACTGAGACTGTCGAACAAGGTATCAAAATTCACTCTTATCACTTGTTGCTAGTCATTCATCACCTGATAGTTTAGCAGCATCATTTTTTTGGAATATTTAAAGATATTTTCCCCAAGAATTGTCTCTATGCTTTACTGCCGGACATTCAATATTTGTGAACTAAATATGTATTGATATTGATGTAACTTGACACTATGGAATTTCAGGTAATGCCTTTTGCACCTTATATGTATACTATCAATGGTCGAGCAGCCTGTGTTCAGAACTAGACATATTGTGACTGAAATGATGATAGTATATTTGCCATGATTCCTTTTTTTTAGTCTTAAAATTCCCTGTCTTTTCCACAGTATGCTACTGTCCAGCTGCAAAGTCTCGGTCGGTACCGTGCACGGCAGAGACGGGCGGCGTGAGCAGCTGGGAGTGCGGCGACGCGTGCGGCCGCGTGCTGGCGTGCGGCGCGCACGTGTGCCGCGCCAACTGCCACGCCCCTCCCTGCCCGCCCTGCCAGCTGCTGCCCAAACATGTTAAAACTTGCCCATGTGGGAATACACAGTGAGTTTATCCAGGGCCGTCTTTAAACTATTTGAGACTCTGGGCACATTAGGAACATGGGGCCCTTATGACCTAAAGAAAACACTATTTAGTTATAATAGATAAAGAAAGTAGACAAACAAGGTTCTAAAATTTGTATCACCTTAATGTTAAGAATAATTAATGTTTATTGCAAAACCAAAGATATCAATCACTATTTCAAGAATTAAATCCAAGTAAACCAATATAAGTCAAGTCTTCTTGTTATTCGATTGTTTGATATCAACAAGCAGGCTCCAAATTGTCTTTTGTTTCTTTAAATTCTGTGTTCGAAATTCAAAAAAAAGACTATTGAATGAAATTGTGAATGTGCCAAGTTCATGGGAAAAAGGAGCTAGGGGGCCCTATTCGAACGCGGGGCCCTGGGCACGTGCGCATAGTGCCCGGTGGGAAAGAGGGGCCTGAGTTTATCGTTTATGTCACAAATAAATTATTTTAAAAGATAGCATAAATTTAAAAAATATTTTATCCTGACTGTTTCTTATCGTCATTATTGTTCATAGGTTGGCGAAAGACTCGCGCAAATCGTGCACGGATCCCATCCCGTTATGTGGTAACATCTGCGCTAAGCCTCTCAACTGCGGCCCGGCTGGAGACAAACACTTCTGCAAAATTAACTGCCATGAAGGTAAGACTATATAACATAAACCAAACACAAAGTCCCAAATTGTTTGGCTGTTAACACTTCTTATGTTTTTTTATGATAGGATTCTGATTTCTGTATTGAAAAACCCCCATTTCACTTAGACCTGATGTACCCAGAGTAACCGAATTGAACGTGACTATTCATTAACCTATTGAAATATCATATAATTTGTATGGTTTGCCATCAGGTCCGTGCCCCGAATGCCCCGACAAGACAGTCCTGCAGTGCCTGTGCGGCCACTCGAGCCGCGAGGTGCCGTGCGCCGACCTGCCTGCAATGTACAACAATGTCATGTGCCAAAAGAAGTGTAACAAGGTTTGTTTGTCACTACACCTTTATGATGCTTAACGCCAGTTTCACAGGTTGCTGATAAGTTCCAGATAGTTTATCTGGCAGATAATTTCATACAAATTGTGTTCCATCCAAACAGCCATTTATTTATACATTTGGCACGATATATGAGTTTATTGCTTAGACTTACATATCTTCTGCATAGTAGCTGATAGCTCACATTAATTGCATATTCAACTATTTAATACTAGTAATAAAACGAATTCAGGTCTATAGTAGATTTTTAAAAATAGTATCCCCAATCCTCGAATAAGTTTTTTCCTGCTCATATTTCCTCACAATCAGTATTTTGTTATACAGAAGCTGTCATGCGGCCGTCACCGCTGCCGCACGCTATGCTGCGCGGCGACGTCGCACCGCTGCGGCGTGGTGTGCGGCCGCACGCTGTCCTGTCAGACGCATCGCTGCGAGGAGTTCTGCCACACCGGACACTGCGCCCCCTGTCCGCGCGTCAGTCAGTATCCCAACCGCTAGTCACCGAAAAATATTATCTGTCCACAATAAAAGGATGTCATTTTAATATGATTGTTTAAGCAATCTGGATGTGATAACGTAATTTATCGTGGAGCAAACATATCCTGTCTTTTCACACTTAAATAATACTCCCTCAGGTTTCGAAGAGCTTACATGCGAATGCGGTGCAGAAGTAATCCTACCACCCGTCCGTTGCGGCACGCGACCTCCCGCGTGCAGTGCCCCGTGCATCCGCGAGCGTCCCTGCAAGCACCCGCCGCACCACTCGTGCCACTCCGGCGACTGCCCGCCCTGTGTCGTGCTCACTACCAAACGCTGCCACGGTGACCATGAGGTACGGCTTATGTCCCTGCAAGGCCACACCACTCGTCTATAGTCCCGTATATGGTCTATCCTGCCAAAAATAGGCAAAATCTGACAAGAACTATTTCAACGCAGACAGTTAACAACTATCCTATGACAAGCATTAGGTTTCGATAGGGTACATAGTTTAATCGAAAAAACTTATAAATACAAAAAATATTAAAAGTATTTTCGTCGTCGACAGGAACGTAAAACGATACCGTGTTCTCAAGAAGAGTTCTCGTGCGGACTGCCGTGCGGCAAGCCGCTGCCCTGCGGCAAACACACATGCATCAAGACTTGTCATAAAGGACCTTGTGATACTGGCAAGTGAGTATAAAAACTGATAATAGAATTTTCTTTCTAAGTGCAGTCTAACTTATCCATATGTGAATAAAAAGATTGCTTTAATTTGGAACTGCAATGATCAACAATAGATTCACGCGAACGCGCCGAATAACAAGCGATGTTGTCACTATAATAATCTACGCATACATACGGCACACGAAAATCCCACTCCTCATACCACTCATACCTTTCTTCACTGTCAGGTGTACTCAACCTTGCATGGAGAAGCGTCCCAGCTGCGGGCACCCGTGCGCCGCGCCGTGCCACGTGGCCGGCGGCACCTCCTGCCCCAGCACCGCGCCCTGCCGCCGTCCTGTGCGGGCTACTTGCCCCTGTTCCCGCCGGCACGCTGAGCGCGCATGCGCGGACAACGCACGCGATTTAGCCAAGTAAGTCATTGATACAGATCAAACATGTTTTTTTGGTAATCTATTATTATACCTTCTACGCAACATTGATGATGGAATCTGAATTGTTTACCTAACCGAAATGCTTGTCTGCAGAATGATGAGTGCTCTAGCTGCCACAAAAATGTCGGAAGGCGGGTCAGTGGACCTGTCGGACGTACAGCGACCCGGCAATATGCTTAAAACGTAAGTTGTCTAGCATTTACACCCCTCCTATTATCCTATAAACCGTTCTATAACATGATCTGTCCAATTTTCTTCTACAAAATGTTTTTCTACATTTTTATGTTACAGTCTAGAATGCGACGACGAATGTCGCGTCGAAGCCCGAACCCGTCAACTGGCGCTAGCTCTCCAGATCCGCAACCCGGACGTGTCCGCTAAACTGGCGCCGCGCTACAGCGAACACGTGCGGGCCACGGCTGCGCGCGAGCCTGCTTTTGCTAATCAAATACACGACAAGCTCACTGAGCTCGTTCAGCTTGCTAAAAAGGTAATATTCGAAAAAAAATCCGATAATTGGTTGGCATATAAGGTAAAAAAATTACAGCACCACTACTTGCCATACAAATCTTTAGTTCAATTGACGGATATTATAGGAGAGCTATAGGACTAATTTTTGACTTGGCTCAAAGACCTACTCAAGAATATGTGCCAACTCTCCAACTATAACAGCTGACCCTAGTAACTAAACACATTACATCATGTCTTAATCTCGCATTTGTATTGACAGTCGAAGCAGAAGACTCGAGCGCACTCGTTCCCTTCGATGAACTGGCAGAAGCGTCAGTTCATACACGAGCTGTGTGAGCACTTCGGTTGCGAGAGCGTCGCCTACGATGCCGAGCCTAATAGAAACGTTGTGGCCACTGCTGATAGAGAGAAGGTGAATATTATATTTTTATCATCATTTTGTTAGTCAAAAAATTTAGTCAATAGTATTTTTTTAAGTAAATAACCTTTTTGATTGCCCTTTGTTTCTCTACAAGCTGAACTGCACTTGTAAATTACTAAAATGTATTCCCAGTCATGGCTGCCTGCGATGAGCGTGCTAGAAGTGCTAGCGCGGGAGGCGGGCAAGCGGCGCGTGCCCGGCCCCGTGCTGCGCGCCCCCCCCGCCGCCTCCCCCGCCGCGCCCGCGCCCTCCCACTCCACGCAGCACTCCGTCACCAAGTATGTATTGTGTACGTACTGCCAGCCACGCGCTGGCAGTGCTAGCGCGGGAGGCGGGCAAGCGGCGCGTGCCCGGCCCCGTGCTGCGCGCCCCCCCCCGCCGCCTCCCCCGCCGCGCCCGCGCCCTCCCACTCCACGCAGCACTCCGTCACCAAGTATGTATTGTGTACGTACTGCCAGCCACGCGCTGGCAGTGCTAGCGCGGGAGGCGGGCAAGCGGCGCGTGCCCGGCCCCGTGCTGCGCGCCCCCCCCGCCGCCTCCCCCGCCGCGCCCGCGCCCTCCCACTCCACGCAGCACTCCGTCACCAAGTATGTATTGTGTACGTACTGCCAGCCACGCGCTGGCAGTGCTAGCGCGGGAGGCGGGCAAGCGGCGCGTGCCCGGCCCCGTGCTGCGCGCCCCCCCCCGCCGCCTCCCCCGCCGCGCCCGCGCCCTCCCACTCCACGCAGCACTCCGTCACCAAGTATGTATTGTGTACGTACTGCCAGCCACGCGCTGGCAGTGCTAGCGCGGGAGGCGGGCAAGCGGCGCGTGCCCGGCCCCGTGCTGCGCGCCCCCCCCCGCCGCCTCCCCCGCCGCGCCCGCGCCCTCCCACTCCACGCAGCACTCCGTCACCAAGTATGTATTGTGTACGTACTGCCAGACACGCGCTGGCAGTGCTAGCGCGGGAGGCAGGCAAGCGGCGAGCCGGTCCCCCGCCGTTGCGGAACAGAGAGCCACTTCACGTCGATCTTCTATGAAGGACTTCCCAGATTGAGCCATCTCGAATACGGCTGAGCTCTACCACATCTCAATATATTCCAGAAACTTCAACAAACAAACTGTTTACAGATCGACTGGAGGCTGGGCAACACTAACGTCCACAAACGCTTGGGCCGCCCGCAGCCAGCCGAAGCCACAACCTCCTGCGGCGGCACCGGCCGAGAAGATCGACTACTTCGACAATCCGCCTGATAACTAGGCCAACTAGCTCAAATTATAGCTTAGAACTGTACACTCAGTGCATATTGTGTGCAAAATTACTATATTTATTTTATTGTATGAAACAAAATCTGGCCAGGCGCCATTTTTAAACGTATTTATGGCTAGGATTCTCATCCATTTGGAAGTGTTCTCAATTTGAAATCTCTGGGAACTGTTTACCATAAGATATAGGAATCAGAGCAAGCAAATTGTCAGTAACTTGGTGGTTATTTGTATGATAATAGATGGGAATAATTGACTTGTCATTGTGTTCCTTAGAAAATAATGCAGTACATTCGAACAAGGTGGAGAACTTTTAACAATTAATGACTTTTGAATTCATAATCGTAGGTACCTTTGCTTACCCAGTGCTGATTGAAATCTACTTACAATGAAGACTTAATTAAATCAATTTATTAATCGCACACAAGTGATTTACATTACAATGAATACTCAAATGATTTCTTTCTGATAAATGTATCGCTTTAGGGCCAGTTTAGGGTTACGGATAGTCACTATCTACCAGATAAATCCAAAAATGGAACAGAATTTCTATGAAATTATCTGCCAGATAAACTATCTGGAACTTATCAGCAACCTGTGAAACTTTAATCTCCCAGTAGTAAAGATGACAACAAAAAATATTTGAGCTTACATTTTTTTTTTACTTATATAACTTTTGAATGCACTGAGTGTACTTTAACAGACAATAGAGTCAATTTTATAATTGTTTACTATACTTATTGTAATGTATTGTACACTAAATCAAAATATCAACTAGTTAATATATAGAGTTTTCTAATGGGGCAATTTATATTCGGCGTATTGTATGAATTTATCGCACGGCGGAGGAAAGTCTGCTTTTCGCATAATTAAATTAAATGATACATGCATAATCTCTAAATTGTAATCACCTGTACACATTAGCGAAAATTCTCATCGAATTTAGGTAGCTCCCATACTCTCTAAAAATATGTACAGACGCCATCACATCTGTCTACCTCAATCTGACAAATTTCTTTAACCTTTTCACCGCTTGAGTCGGATTTGATTCCGACAAAACAATTCGGGCTAAGGCCTGAGTCGGATTTATCCGACACAAAACCCTGTGTATTATATATTCAAATTCAGAACGTATTACGATTTATTGTTCGATTCAATTTGCCGGGCGCTGGGAACACGCCAACTGATAAAAAGTCCGGCGGGTAAAAGGTTAATATATTTTCAACCTTATTACAATATTAGAAGGTTTATATTTGATTGATGAAATTTGACAGATTCAGGTAGGTTGTACATGATCAACTAATGTGTACAGGAAATTTATAAAGTCTAGCACAAATGCACCTAATATTAAAGCCAGCCCCTTTACCCACGTTGTTTTATCAGCTCTTCGTTGAACATGTTAGTGAGTGAGTACACGCCTTAACTACGAAACAATAGTAAACGCACGCCTTACATTTAAAAGTGACACAATATATGTAACGATATATCATACACATGTATTTACATAAATGTTTAGAGATAATCGTTTAGATTTGTATTTCAGATCTGACTTTTACCCGATTACGAATGGCAATAGTTATTTTTTATTCAAATGAGAAAATATTAGTGCCAACTGGTATAAATATGTATGTACTTCTAATAATTTTCGCCCGCGATGCTCCTTAGAAACCATTTTAAGAAAGGTGCGCGGGAAAGATAATCCACATGCACGTAATTACGTGCATGTGGACCCCGCGCACACAATTGTGTTCGGATATTAGTTGCGAGCCGCCATCAAGTTTGACAAACACTACGAAACATCTTGAAATTATTTAGTAACTAACTTCTCAACTCGCATATTGCTCTAAAAAATTACTAAAAATACATAGTCAGTTTTAGACAATAAATATATTTTATTTAATGGACCCGCATAGATTGCAAACTATGTAATTATAATTGTAACGTTAAATGCAAAACCTCAGACACCCCAACTGATTTTTAATTTAACTATTTTTAGGTTTTGCGCATTTAACGTTACACGTTGTATAATAATTGATGTAGGTCAATCTGTAGTCGGGTATCAGTTAATGATTTTTATATGGCATCCATTCCATGTATAAAAGCATGGTATGGGTCCGTGTCTCCAATATACAATCTAGCCCTCTATATATACTGGGCAAACTGTCGCAATTGTTCAATGATATTTTTTTAAATTGTGACATTAAAAAAAATAGGTTAATAGGTACCAGTTATTGATTAAATGATTACCATAAATGTTGTTCAAACAAACTCGCTGTTATCGTCAAGTTTTCGTCATTAGTCATCCATCTTGTTTGTCACGCTACTTTCCTTATAAAATGATTATTAAGCTCAGAGAGCACACAAATGTAGGTCGTGTGCTCGATCTCTCTCCAATCGTTTAGAATTGCCGACCCATTGGACCATGAGAGTGAGGGAATAAGAGAGTGCGCCCGTGTCTGCGCAAATGCTTGTGTACTGTTATATGTCCTGCGTAGCTGGCGGATCTCCTTCGAGATAACGGCCGCAGTGGCCGGCAATCGGTCTAGACGCCATTATCACGCCTCACTGAGAAGTGTATTGTATGATTTTTAATGGTTTTATAAGGAAAGATGGCAGAACTATAGAAAAATACTTTGTTAAAATTTAATTTGATAATTAATATTTTAACTGGATATAATTTGTACCATTTATTGTCGTTAAATATTTACTGGCCTGTTGCAATTTATTCTCATGTGAAAATGTGAAAATATCCCCAAAGGTTTTATTTTTTTAACACCATCTGAATAGCTACTTCAAAAGAGATAGGCACAGAAAAATATGCATTAAACATTCAACTGATCTATTTATAATAACAAAAAAAAACCAGTGTTCATTGGTTTTTATTCTATATTTTTTTTCTGTGTCTTGATTTTGATACGAATTAAAGGTGAAGGGGATGCGTCCTTATGAATTTTCGAAAAGTACGTAGAAATCTTTTAAAAATATTGTAACTAACTTAAATTCGCTGTTGTACAGGCGACAAGTGTATTAAAGTGTTACATATTTGTTACACCGATTTTAATTTTTCCATTTGCTTCTTACTTTCCACAGCAATGTTGCCTTTTCAAAAAGTTTCAAAAGGTCGCTTGAGTTCCTGGATGGTGTTGCCAGATTTTCCGTGTTGTATATCCATTTAATTTTTTAGCTTTTAGCAATTTAAAGTATTTCACCCACACTGACGAAAGATCTAAGGGCCTGATCACTTGCGGATTGTGAAACCGGAGTAGGCGTGCAGCGAATAGCAGCGTGGACGCCATTTTGTACTATCGTACAAACGCCCACCCATCCGCCCCGCCTCACTCAACACTAAATAATCTAACATGTCATTGCATCAGGTACCTACAACTCATAAAATGTAGAGTATTTTTTTATTTCTTTGTAAAACAAAAAGTAGTCCCTCTCATCCATTTCATTAATTGATGATAGTTCTTCCCAAAATCATTGATGATTTCATGTTCATCTGCGGAGTCTTCGAACAAATAATAGCCACAGTAATGTCTGCTGTGGTTAACTTTCTGCAAATTAAACACGCGTTGACAACGTTTGCGCCGAGCAGCCGCGGCGTGTGCTTGTCGCATACGCTGCTTGCCCGCTCTACGGGGGCTCCTAGAATATAAATATCTATGACTTGCAAACAAAACACTATTTGTAATTATTATTTTAATGTGTAACAACAATTTCACATATCATGCTTAGAGTCGTCAATGTCCTTTAATATTCTATCTATATAATGAGCTATTTTTAACATCGGATTCAGGGCCTTGTTGTGGTGACAACAATAGCGTTTTCTTGGAACTTTGGGAACTCTTTCTTTTTTCCAAATGTCTGGCCATATACTGCTACTGGAGGAAGAAGGCGGGCTAAGTTCTTCTTTGGAAGTGTAAAACTTGGCAACACTGCGCCATGGTTCGCTCGCGCGCCGAGTTCTTAATTGGGTTTCCGTCCGACCGAGCGAGTCCTTGTAAAGGGGTTGCCAACAATTTTCTGAGCATTTTTGATTTGAGCATCGTGTTTTGGTCCATGTTTTTGCTTTCTTGCTTGATAATGGCTGAAATGTATTAAATTCTGTTAACATCTTTTAACGTGCGATAAGCCGTAATAAATCGTCGAATATTAAACTATTTGACTGTTTGATCTAAACGATTATTGATTATCATTGTAAACAATCACCTTAGTATCACATATTTTCCTGCATTTTCTCGATTGTACTGATTTTTTCCGTTTAACATTTAAATTAAAGCTCTCGTTGGACACGTCCGATTCGTCAGTAGCAAACTTTATTGGTGAGACGTAAGGCTGCAAAATATTACCTAAAATTAAAACTTCTACTAATTAATATAAACGAAGAGTGCCTTCTTATCAATTCTGGTAACAACATTCTTAGCAACAAACCAACCTATCATTAAAGAATATCTGCAGCTGCACAAAGTACCCACAGATACGATCCACAAACTGAAAAAGACAATAAACTTAACCGACTCCACTTTAACTAGCAAATATTAGAACGATAATTACTCACACATTCTGTTGACGCCCCTCCGCAGTACATCACACGCCAGCACCGCTGTCAGAAACTGCGAACTGTAGTCACAGTAGCAGTTGCCTGGAACCAAACGTTGCGAGGTTAAGTCCAAATCTGCAGCTACGCCAATCGACATTTAATCGTTATAAACAATCACCATGGTTTAATTGTACAACTTGATATGCGAACGAGACTAGCCGGGACCATATTGCGATTACATTATTATTATATTCCTGAACAGTTTTTTCGCTAACCGTATCAGGCTTCGATTCGCATTCATCAACTGTGTTCAAACTTTCGTCCTCGGATATTTTATCGGCGTCTTCAAGTTTTGCAAAGTTTTCTAAACATAGAATATCTTCTTTGACCGAGTCAAGTTGCATGTTCATATCTTCTACTATCGAGTTCTGTGAAAACTTCATATCCTCTTTTGCTGGTAAGAACTCGTCGTTGAACGGTTTCAAATTCTCCACCACGCTATTTACGCTTCCAGTATAGCTGCAGTCATCCTTGTGATCTTCACTCTTGAAATCGTTTATGCAACATTTACTCGCCGACAAGCCGTCTTGACTGAAAGTATCTTCGGTCAACTCGGTTCCAGTTATTTGGGTGACACGTTCGTCGTCTTGCAAGACGCAGAAACTCTCGAAGAAGTCGTCGTTACTGGCACTCACGGAACTTTTGGTGCTCTCGCTTTTATCTTTCTTTATCCTGGACTCGCTCTGACAAAGTCCGAATTGATCGTATAGTTTGCGCCGGGCTCGTCTTTCCGACAATTCCTGGCGCAAAATTCTTTCCTGGTAGGAGCGATCTTTTAGTTTCTGGGCGGCATCCAATTGACTTCTTTCGAGAGATTTGTATTGCTCGTACAGATACCAAGATCGCACCCGGTGCGACTTTTTATCGATAGTATCTAGATCTAAAAAGGAATATTATTGTATGAGAACCCATGCGAACACAATAATAAAAACTGAATAAAAAAATAAAAATGTCGCCACTTACCCAGAGAATCCAAAAACTCCATATCACGATTAGAAGCAAATATTATTTGATTGTGTTTTGACTAACTGACGCGCTAAATATATGATTTACATAGTTCAAGCAAATTTTTTCTTTAATTTTCAAGAAATTGGGTGTAACGTAAATTGGGTTTTCAATGCTTTTTCTGCCAGGCCAGAAGTTACCAAATCTTGTTTAATTTTATCTGACATATCTGCCTTATGAAGTGTTTTTTAAAAATCTGCTGCCAGCTACCTGTCTTAATGATAAAAGCTCTTTTGTAATTTGGCAATATTTGTCTTGGCCTATTTTGAGGTTTGCGAATGTGTCTAGACCTCAGTCTTGACCATGTCTTGACTTTTTACAGCAATGCAACCACTTATCGTTATTAGTTCAGTCTATGTCAAATTCTAGATCTGATATTTTTAACCGGAAAAAACATAGGAAGAGTGGTGATATTAAAAACGCCAAATCCACCAATGCCTCTTTATAGTACTACTCGAAACTTGTCTATTTACTCGAATTGCTAAGCTTCATTGCCGTTAGCAAAAATGTACCCTCAGGACGTACAATGACCTAGTGTCATTAACGGAACCTTCCCTTTGTTTGTATATTTGACTTACGCTTAAAAGCTTCTTCTTCCCGGTAATCGCACTACACAAATCATCAAGTACATACAACATTGGGATACTGGAAGCATAAAAAATAAGTACCTGGTATTATGAACCTTAAATTGTCGTTGGGCCGAGTTACGCCTGAAGTCGGTTGGGACGAACCCGTTAAAAAAAATACAGCCCGTATCTTTATGCTTAATACGAGTAGGTATACTAGGTCGTTTCTTCTTTGGAAGACTTTATCATTAGGTATCATTGCCTATATTTTACAGGGAAAACGTGTGCCGTGAATAGCTTCGTCACATAATGCATAGAAAAAAAAACAGCAATTAGTAACCGAATACATATATTTTAACTTGAAGACCAAATATTAACAACAGAACAAAACAAATTAATAATAACTAAAACTTAGATTAGATTAGGAATTAAGAACATTACGAAAACCAGATTGGTTCTCCCGAAAACCCATTGAATCTTATTTTCAATCGAAATAAGTAAATACAGTGTAAAATTGGTAAAAATTAATTATAATGTAAACAAAGGCATATTACCATCACTGGTCCAATAAGACCGTATATGGATTATCTTAATTGTGATTTAGGCTTTACAGCTAGGTATAATTCTACTTGTTGTCTGTGGTTGTTTACTCCCACAGGTACAGATGTAGGTACAGACACCAGCACATCAATCTTGAACCATATGCTTCAGCGATAAAGTTGAAGATCTATTAAAATAATTTAACAGATTGTAGTAGCTTGATTTGCTGGCGTCTGTACAAAGCACGAACACGAAATCTCCGGTATGATAGGTACGGGTGATATTTTTTTTGTAATTAACGTGTGCAGTTTATACAAAGAGGTAACCACGTAGAACAGGTAGATAGCTAATAAAGAGAAATTAGTGCAACTAGTAGAAGAAGATAGCGCCACCGGCGGGCTGCCGGCTGTATCCAGGGTTGGTTTGCGATGAATGGACCCCAGAGTTCATGAGTTTCACGCTGAATGGAGATCGGTGCTCCTTTATTCCACCACGCTTCATTGGGTGGCCCTAAAACAGGTAGGTAACACAAACAAAATTAAGGTACGCCTAAAATAATATATGTGGGTAAAAGCAACTAATTTTACCGTAGGCCAGCCTGTGGCCTCATTGGTCTAGTTGTCGCCTGGTTTTGGCACGGGGTCTCGGGTTCGATTCCCGAGTCGGACGATGAGTTTTTTAAAACCCACAAATGAATTTTGCCTTTATGGGTTTTAAGAAACTCCTAAAAGCAGCAGAGTCTGGAAGTTGATGATTGATACACCCCCCCTGCATCGAAGAGCACGTAAATGTCGGTCCTGAGCAGCTGACTGATCTCCTTAAAGAGAACAGTCCCATGGCTAACAAAGGGTCTGGACGCCATTATTATGTAATAAAAAAATAACCCGTGCTACCTATCGAACCCAACAACAGTAATTGAGGTTCTTATATGTGACTTGCTGACCTAGACCACAAAATTCAGCAAGAATGCCTTCTTCCGGGAGCATGAGAATATAAGATTTTACCAGAGGTATAACGACAGGCGGGCGTTTGTCGAACGTATTTCGTAGCCGCCGCCAAGTGTCACAACCAATAGTCTCTGGCTGTAGATACAAGTCCTCCTTGTCCGCAAACCTTTCTGTTGAGTGGTTGTACGTAGTAGCCAAAACAAAATCCAGACTATCTTTAGGCAAGCTAAAACGATACACGTAAGGCATTAACAAACATTTTTTTATAACAATAATCACGAAGATTTGTTTTATAATCATATCACACAGTGCATCGGCGTCTCCGGTGTTAGGAAAACAACCTGAAGCTGCGATCTTCCATTTAGAAAAGCGCCTACTAGGTAATTATGCAACAAAAAATTACGGCAGCAACCACTGGAGACCGAGTGCCGGAGTCCCGAGATGGGGATAAGGGGATAAAAAGAATAATTCAATGAACTTACAAAAATGGATGGTAAAAACTAAGCCGCCTTACACTTGCAAGTGTATGGTGTGAAAATAGTCTAGATCCTGCTGGGCCAACATGTTTATCTTGAGTAGAAAGCAATATGTCTTTGCTAAGCACGCCCTCTTTCCTCAAATCAGGCAGTAGACCTTTATTTCTAACTTGTTTTATCCCAGACATATTCTTAGATTGGTGGTAAACTATACGGAAGTTTGAAAAATAATGAAATTATTTAAATCGAATTTATTTATAGGTAATTTACCCCACTAACTAGCTAACTAGACAATAGATTTCTTGACATGATACTTGTTAACACCATAGCAACCTCGGATAAATAAACAAATCAGCAAGTACTAAACAGTTATTTGTTAACTTATTTTAGAATTGTTCAAGATATGCTAATGATATTCGGATAATAATTTAAAGGAAATTAAATCAAAATGTTTTTAAACACTAGACTTTATTTTTAATTTATTTTTTTTCATATATATTCATAATTAATTTTTTCTATTGACAACACTGTAATAAACTTCCGCTTGTATAGAAAAAAATATTTCCATCCGGCACGACACGAAAGGAACGGCAGCCATATTTAATTGTACGCTTGCACGCCGCGGTTGCCCGAGAAATTTGGTGCCGCCATTTTAATTTCTTGTTAGTTGTTGTGTGACCAAACAGTGAAACTTGTAAATTATTGTATACAGTGCAGTAAAATATAAATCAAGATGAGTTACGGAAGGCCGCCGCCGCGTATAGACGGCATGGTGTCGTTGAAAGTGGACAATCTTACTTACCGTACAACGCCTGAAGATCTGCGTCGTGTGTTCGAAAGATGTGGTGAAGTTGGTGATATTTACATACCCAGAGATCGGTACACTAGAGAAAGCAGAGGATTTGCTTTCGTCAGGTAATTACTTACTAAAATCTTCCATATGACGTCATAAGCCGTTACCGGTAAAATACCACCTGCCTCATAATTACTCATTCCTGTGCGTGCTTTAGTTTGGTTACCATACCCAATTTTAATGAAAAGAACACATTTTCGATCAGCATCTAACGTATCATTATGTCCATTCAAGGTTCTACGACCGCCGCGACGCAGAGGAAGCTCTAGACTCTCTGGATGGGCGAATGCTGGATGGCAGGGAGCTTCGTGTGCAGATGGCACGCTATGGGCGTCCATCATCCCCATACAGAAGCCGTTACGACCGTCGTCGCAGGTAATTAAAAAATATTCAAAATTAAGTCGCAATGCCTTCTGCGGCACTAGCTGACCACTCAAACTTACCTTTTTATTTTTGCTTTCTATTTTCCATGTGTTTATTAAAGTTTAAAGTTTATAATCGATTTTTTATGTGCGCTATGTCTTGTACAGACACTGTTCTAAATTTCATCTTAATCTGGGATATTTTTGTTTGATGCACAAATTTTAATGTGCAAACTAATATTTACATTTTATGTAAGAGAATAAGTAGTTCTTTTTTTAACTGACCACAATTTTACTAACTTTTTTATAACAAATCTCAACTGTGTTTCTAAATCTTGATTCATTCTTTTCCCCTGTGACTGTGTAATTTTAAAGTATTGAATAATGTTTTTGTCCAGATACTATTTTGATTATGTTGTGGTCAGCTAGTTAAATAAATTTAATATGCTGTTTATATTGTTCAGCTCGCACAGACGGAGGTGGTACATGTCACAATTGTGTAACTCCAACGTCTTCAGCTGTGTTTATCGCATTGGGAGGGGTGCTTGAAACTTTGGCTTGAACAGAGGATATATTCATATGTTTTGTGTGATGGTTATTCTTTTAGCAACTCGCGTTCACGGTCTCGTTCACGTCGTCGATCCAGGTCTCGTTCCCGTTCCCGAAGGCGGTCGCGCTCGTACAGCCGCAGCCGCTCTCGCTCTCGCAGTCGTTCAGACTCTAAGAGCTCGCGAGGGCGGTCTCGCAGCCGCTCCCGCTCACGATCTCGCTCAAGGCATTGAAGTGCTGAGTAAGTTCTCAAACTATCTATGCAACTATCTTTTCAATATTTAAAGCCACCTCAATACTTAGCCCTGTTATGTCAATACAATAGTATCTATATTTTGGATTAACTTTTTTTAATTACAATATTTTGTAATAATAATGATTAAACTGACTGCTTGTAAAAAGCTGTAGATATTAACAAATATTTGTCTTCCAACAGGTTGAGAGTACCAGCTGTGAGCTGAAGTGCTGTACTACATGTCTCTCTGAGCAGCCTTCAGCCAAGGTACTAAACTCATCAGTTACTCATAAGCCATCCACAGACCTAACTATGATCAACATAGTGGCAAAACACGCAACGTAACAAATTATATTTTAAGTTCCCCTAACTTTAACATAGGCTAACTGTGTAATGTAAGAATTGTATCTCTTGAGACTTTCACACTTCATTTTTTTCTTTGTATAGAAATTTATTCCCAAACATATCTTATAATATGGATTACTGAATACAATATACTGAAATGAGTTTATTTCATTTGTTGAAATACTTTTAGTTTTATCTTTTTTTTACTGTAAGTTCGTGAATTTGTTAAGATTATTCAGTCACTTGTATTTGAGCCTTCATATTGTACTAGTTTAAAATGTATGTAATTAATCAGCACTAGGTGTAAGGCCACTGTGGTCTTAGATATTATTTCAGGTTTAATAAAACAAAATAACTGGAAGATCATGTGTACCGACCACTCCACAACTGATTATTGGGCTAAATTGGGCATTAATGTGGGACATCATCATTCATAATTCTTGGTAAATAACTCATAAGAATGTGATGCCTGGAGTCCTTAGTTTCTTAATATACTTTTATGTTTAACATTGTCAATATGTATTATCTTAAGTAGTAGGCCTTTGCTTATACCCAAACCTTTTGGTCATCAAGTGTTTTGTTGGGCTTGTTAATAAAAAAAACTTGAATGTACTCAATTTGAATTTAAAAGTGAACCCAACATTAGTGAGTGAAAGGTTTAGGTTGCTTTATTAGAAGAATAAAATATAATCAACAGAAGTAGAGCATGCGGCCTATTACTTACGAGTTTTACTTTAAGTACAGCATTTGTTGCAAATATTTTAGATAAAAATGATCCTGTAATATTAATTGAAATGTTGGTATGCTCAGGGCGTGGAGTATGCGGGGAGCGAGGCTGTATGCGGGGAGGGGGGGTTTGCTGTTTGCTGACAACTGCTGAATTGCTGTTGTTGCCGTACATAAGTTATGAGTAAACTTTTATATTTATTGACAAACCGAGACACGCATAAAGTAGGTACTTGACGACTTGTACGTAACACCAAGATTATGTATGTAATTTGAGTAAATTAGACTCCCGGCACGTAGGACGAATTTATCGCGCACATTATTATACTATTCCACTCATTCAACTTCTAAAATTGCCAACTCGAAAATGCTTCGATATGTCGCCTCTATCAGGGGTATCGATGTAACCACGTCACGAACAACCACCAAATTTGAACAAGTAAATGCGCGTCGTAGGTGGCGGCCGACAGACCAGCAGACTGCGAACTAATATACTCGTTTGTTTGGCAGGCCGGTGCAGCACGCTGGCCTGTTTGCTGTGGCAGTATCCTGTGCTGATTTGCAGATTCGCATGCGGCTAGGTTTATCGGTAAAATGGAGCGCCCTCCCTGCCTCTCCGGTTAACGAGCGATCTAAGTACATGATGCGGTTAACTATTGTCTTTTTATTTAGCACTAGGATCTCTTGGTAACGAATAAAAAGGATTGCTTGATGGTAACTTTATAACTTGAAGATTACTGAAGATCGTCAAAGAAGAAGACACCATGCACAGGATTTAAGTAGGTTTTGTCGAAAATAAACTAATTTAAGGAAATATTTTGTTTTTTTATTTTTTTACTTAAAAATACCAGCACCTTTTCGCAATTTGTGGAAGACAGAAGTGTACTCTTTAAAAGAGGGCCTAATTCTAAAGATTTTTAACCGACTTCCAAAAAAGGGAGGTTCTCAATTCGGCCGGTATGTTTTTTTTTATGTATGTACACCGATTACTCCGAGGTTTCTAGTCCGATTAGTGTGTTTCTTTTTTTGTTCGATGCAGTATACTTGCCATTTGGTCCCATAAAAAAATATCATCCAATTTGGTTTAGTACTTTTTATTGTATGAGCATTTGTTTCATTTATGTGGAAGATGTTATAATCGGCCGGTTAATGAGAATTTCCCACAAACTTGAGTTATGATAGCTGATAAAGAAGGTATGGAGTGTATAAATGGATATCGAAACACGATTTTGGACCTGATACTAAAAATTAAAACCTAGTAGGTACTAGCCGATGGTTTTCGGGAAAAATGTCTTTGTCAACAAAAGGATTGAGGGCCCAATTTGTTTGGTGGAAATAACAGAATAAGCATACAAGTTTGATTAATTCAATCAAGTTAACTCTTAATGGCCACTATTGCTGACACATTGAAATGATGAACAACTTCAGCCATTACAAAATGCTTTTAATTTAGAACAATATTAGGGTTCTGCAGTTAAGATTTCTATAATAAAACAACCTTATAATAATACAATTGTTTATTACAACATAATTATATTATTCCTTAATATTAAAATTAACTACTAAAAGTCCATTTTTGGCACCTCCTAACTTGAACCATCTGCCAGCCTTATGTTCTTGGCCAACTGCCACATACAACTGTTTACCATCACTTGTAAACTGCATAGAGTTTACAAAACCACACACATTCACACTAAACATAGGTAAAACTTTCCTATATTGGTCACAGACTCGCCATAGCCTAATGCTAAGGTCGTAGGACCCAGATGCAAAAACATCTGAATTCAATAAAGTTGCCAGACTAGTAATCCACCGTGGTACTTCATTCTCAGAACCATGGGCTTCTGTGACTGTGCACAGAGGCTTCTTTTTTAACACACTCCATACACATAATGAGCCATTGTCACTGCCTGACACAAAATGCTCCTCATCTAAAAGTTTAACTTCATCAAGACTCCCAATTGGTCCATTGTATATTAACTGTGACTCTTCAGCTATCTTCCATATTCTAACTGTAGTGTCTCGGCCACCGGCAGTCAGCGCTCTTTCTCTGGTCAGTGCATCAATGGATGTGATGGGTGACTGGTGCCCAAATAATGTTTCAACATATGCCATCTCATCCAAAGACCAAATTTTTACAGATCTGTCCTTACTAGCTGAGTATAAATCATGTGTGTTCTTTCTAAAAACAAGTCCTGTTACTATATCTTTGTGTCCTTTGAAGGTATGTACATGTTTTAGTGTTTGTGGATCCCACACTTGTATGTATGGTGAGTCATCTGATGAAACTAAATATTTACCGTCGGTGGATATCGCAACAGATTTCACATCACCTTTAATGAAATTGGAATGAGTTTTGTAAGTTAAACTACCAAGTTTTCTTTTTTCCGTGATGCCCCATTTAACAATGGAGCCACATTTGCTGCCTGTAAATGCGAAGTTGTTGTCACTACTGATACAAACACATGTCAGTGTTAGACGGTGTTCCTTAGCACGAATGAGTCTCAGGTCATTTTCACTAGGTTCTACGTATTTTTCTGCTACCTCTATCTTCAATTTACCTTTCTGTTCTAAATAGTCCTTCTTTAAACGGTTTTCTATAGCATCATCAACCTCTTTGAGCTCCGCTCGTTTCGCTTCTTCTTTCTCGATTTCCTCAAGGTACTTCTTAGCTAGCCTCAACTTCTTCTGCTCAGCGGTTTCATGATCACTTTCTGATTCCTCCGCGTCAGAAAACTTTCGTAAATCAAGATCACTATCTGAAGATTCCGGACCATTTTCTAGGTTAGGCGCGTTCTGTTTCTTCGGAGCCTTTTTCTTTATTTTCTCGCCTTTTCTTTTTTGAACTTGCCTGGATTTTCCTTTCAAAAAGAAGGAGGAAGACATTCTTTACACTAAAATTATTATCTTATTACAAAAATATAGTTAAACTTGTAAAATTTTGATTCTGAACGGGCATGCAATGCACGTTGGTTGACTTATTTTTTTAAGATTGACATTGACAACATGTGTCAAAATTTTGATTGAGCTTTTGTCGTTCTGAAATAATTACTCGAGGTTTTATATGTCTGTGCGTAACGAAAAAGGTAACGACTCACTCATTTTAGAAATTATTTTATTAACACATTTAGATAATTATATAGAACTACTGTTCAAACGGAACTATATATTGAAGATAGGAGTTCACATCGAGACACAAATCTACCTTTTGCTAGATAGAAACCAGTGCCAGTAAGTGCGGTTTCACTCTAACAGAAGGTCAGCTTTATAAGCTTACGTATGCAGGAAACCGCCTAAACGAGCTTAAATATATGACAACTGTTGGTACATAGACTGTGCAACCCGGTGTATGAGAATGAAACCCCTACCACCCACCACCCTTTGTCACTATTTCAATAGCATGAACTTATAATAATTTGCAAAAATATGGTCACAGTACGGGAATGTATGGCGCTATTTCCGAGGCTTGCACCTATATGGATGCCACTTCTTAATCAATAACTAAACTTACTGAAACTAACACTTTAAGTGAATATTTATTTGGAGGAAGCTGGTAGTGTATCAGAGCACAGATCAGTTTTTTCAGATATTCGTTTTAGGTTTCTTTAAATGAATCATAAAAACCTTTGTATGTAATTTAGTTTATTTAGGATCATTCATACTATACTGGTATGTTTGGAGATCTAAAAGGGAGGCCTATGTTCAGCAGTGGACGTCCTATGGCTGAGATGATGATACTTAAAATAAAAAAAAGATAGCAATTTAAAGTTTATAATATCTACATAATGTTAATGAATTTATTATCAATGTACCTATTATAATATCAGCTTAGAAAACAGCCCAGCAGCAATTTTCTGCGCTTATAAAATATTGTCTAATTATCAGCTTTGCTAGCACTTGTTGAGCACTTTATAAAAATTATAACAGAGGTTCCCATAGTCAATTTCAACTCTTGTCTCGATGCTTTCATAGATCATCCTACAATTGTGTTAGCTCCTCGTAACTGAAGGTATCCGGCTGTGATATCCATTGGCAAACTTCTAACTGTTGCAAACTCCTCAGCATTACTGTAAAACAGCTTGGAGTGACGATCTATGTATGGAGCAGGTAGGCCAGATATATCTGAATATTTCTTCGTTGGTTTAAATGTTGGTGGGGCATTAATGGAATAATCTGAAACAGAAAGGTTATTGGTAATAAAAGCGTTCTAATTCTCATTTATGTGGAGAATCTAAAAATGTCTTACATAGAACAGCTTCGTTAGGCCATGGAAGTGCTCTTTCTGCCGTCAATATTTGTTTTAGAGATCTCCACATACGTTTTTTACATCCACTTTTGACGACAAACTTATTTTCATTTTTAAAACAATATGTTTTCTCTATGTCACCGGTCATACTTTTGAATTACTATGTGTAACTTAGGTTTTCACAAAAGCTCTCTATAATGAGCTAAGACAACAATAAAAAAAAAATACTGAAAATGAACCCGTAAAAACAACCAACAACAACAACCGGCCCATCAGCAAGCAATGTGTCAATGTCACGTCAACAATAATAAATTGTCAATCCTAATTTTCTAATTCAAATATTGCTGACAGTGTGCCCAGCTTATCCAAAAACAGAGCTAGGAGTTAGATGGCCCGTAGACCTGTAAATATAATTAATATACAAGATATTATCGTATGTTCAATTTTTTAAAAGAAATCGTTCAATAAAATAGCACATTGCTACTTTGGAAATACGTTCATTATTGTGTACGTTCACGAGGATAGCTTAGGCTTTGATCTTGCACGTGGATTGCACGAATGAATGAAATCAAAACGTCAAAATAAGTTTGAGGTTATTGTGCAGTAGGAAATGTGTTAATATTTTCAATTTGAAGAAAATGGATATTGTTAATGAAATACTGCAAAAAGAACAGAAGAAGTCTGAAAAGTATAAACCTATTACAGTAGAAAAGCATTTGGATGTAGAACTTGATTTAGGCACATTACTCGCATCAGATACCAACGATTTGGACGTAAAATTACTGCAGTAAGTTTCATTGCATGTGTGCTTTCTTTCTGTTAACCTATAAAACTGTTTAAAATACGCACATTTTCCAGGTCTAATAAAGACTCATATTTAGAGTCATTGACTCGTGACAACACACAGTTATTGCTAAACAAAATATGGGAGCTTCCCACCGAGCGCGTTGACGAAGCTATCGTCGTACGCCTGCCTGAGCCCAAGACAGTGCTCCCAAGAGCTAAGCCTTGTCCCAAGCCCAAGCCGCTGACGAAATGGCAAGAATTTGCCAAAGCTAAAGGCATCACAAAGAAGAAGAAGGATAAATTGCAGTGGGATGAACAGCTCCAGAAATGGGTGCCATTATATGGGTATGTTTATCTATAGTACAATATGTTGTTTTGAGTTGCCTTTCGAACTTGCCTCTGTCTTTGATCTGCATCCAAAATTTGATAAGCAGAAATTTAGATTAAAAAATCGGCAAATTTTGTTAGTGCCTCTAAAAGAAGGTTTGACTTTGTTTGTCATATTTCACTTTTTGATAAAACTGTCTTGAATATAATTGTATTGTAGCTTTGTTAAAAACCATGTTTATTTTTCTAATTTCAGTTTCAAGAAGGCAGCTGCAGAGAAAGAGAAGAACTGGCTGATTGAAGTACCACAGAACCTGGACCCCATGACTGACATGTTTGAAAAGAAAGCTAGTGAGAAGTCAGAGAAAGTGGCCAAGAATGAGTTGCAGAGGCTCAAGAATATTGCAAGGGCCCGGAAGGTCAAGATACCTAGAGTTGGCTTGCCTGTCACATCTGATAAAGCTTCAGCTACACAGGTAAAGTTTTAAAACATTTACCTACTTACTATCAAAATGTCGTGGTGGCCTAGTGGTTAAAGAGCCAATCTCTCAAGTGTGAGGGCGTGGGTTCGATTCCAGGTCGGGCAAGTACCAATGCAACTTTTCTAAGTTTGTATGTACTTTCTAAGTATATCTTGGACACCAATGACTGTGTTTCGGATGGCACGTTAAACTGTAAGTCCCGGCTGTCATTGAACATCCTTGGCAGTCGTTACGGGTAGTCAGAAGCCAGTAAGTCTGACGCCAGTCTAACCAAGGGGTACTGGGTTGCCCAGGTAACTGGGTTGAGGAGGTCAGATAGGCAGTCGCTCCTTGTAAAGCACTGGTACTCAGTCGAAACCGGTTAGACTGGAAGCCGACCCCAACATAGTTGAGAAAAGGCTCGGGAGATGACCTACTTACTATCAAAAAGGTCTTGCAGGTTTTATTGAACATTTGTTTTACTTGCAGTTAGACACTGCAGCAACAATAGCCAAGGCCTCCACAGCATCGCTCGGCAAATTCCAAGACAAACTGCCCAAAGAGAAGGAAGCCCGAGGCAAAGGCATTCATGAACTCATTCCAGGCAAAGAAAGGAAGCGCAAACTGCCTATACCAACCCCTGCACAAGAGAGGGAGAATAATTTAAATATGCTTGATAACATATTGAACAAGAGACCTAAAATCGATATGGAGAAAGCAGTAGCTAAACACATACATGAAGAACAAGTGCAGTAAGTATACATTCACAGAACACCCACACTTCATCACTTCTTACGTGTTTTCCCTGAGAACATGTGGCAACACTAACTACCCATCAACTACACATTAGAATTCATTATCTGTAAAAAATAGTCCTCTTAAATATTGTTGTTCTATTAAAACTCGTCCTGAAATTATGTTTTTAACAAGTTAATGTATGTTGAAATGTGTATAGATAATTCAACAATTATCTTCAATTGCTTTTTCTAATTACAGTCGATCAGAGGAAAAGAAGACCATGAAACCATCTAAGGGTAAGCGTAACTTCAAGGCCAAGACCAAGGGTAACAATGCCACTAACTTCACAGCCAAGAAACCTAAAGCAGGGAAAGGACAGAGGAATCCAAGTAAAAAGGCCGGTGGTAGGAAGAGAAGATAAACATTGTGATACCTGAACATTTACTTTTTTTATATACAAACAAGATCTAGAACATTCTTGCATACATTAAGTGGTTCTTAGTATAAGTAATTACTCCTGTTTTGTTTGGACAGCATGCATTGCCTTTTACTTCTTACATAAAAGTTATTGTAAGTTAAGACGCCAGCACAAGACGCCAGCACATCCAGCTACTTCGATCTGGTACATTTCTATTATAGACTTTTAACATTGCTGAAGGACATGTTTATGATTTGTTTGAGAAAATTTGATAGCTTGATGTGCTGGCGTCTGTACATTTAAAAATACTACTTCAGGCAAATAAATAATGTTAATAATCTACTATGGTGTATAAATTCAGAAATCCCCGTAGAATACTAGAAAATTCATGAAGTTCCGCCTTTTCATGGGATGTAATTATTTTGTTTCAAAATATGTTTCACTGCTGCATAAAGGTTTGAAATAATAAACATGTTAACTTTATAAATTATTTTATTTCTTTCAACAAAATGGACCAGTTACAGTTTTTACAATTCTGCTGAATTTATTTTACATGTATGTAAAATTAATATTTTACAAGAACTGCACATGTGACGAAATATTCGAGATAATATTATTGTTTTGTTTTATATATTTAAATTTTCTAAACTTAATTCTATGGTTGTATAATGAAATAACACTGAGTAAATACTCAGTAACACAGTATCTACGATTTTGCTAGTGTGTGTTCACCTACATATACGTAATGCATATAATGTAACAATATAACGTGCGCATATTTTCAGACCGTTTATTTAATTCCATTTTCAACGGTACTTCAGAAAAAATAACAGTTTCACTTTTTATGTAGCAGCCAACTAGTTGAAATAGCCATTCAATCAAACGTCTGTTCGTCGTTTAGCCGACTTGTTAAATGCAACGTTCAAAATTATAATATGGTTACAAATAAGTAGTTCGGGACTTATAGCACCCTGACTCAGAGAGGTCTTCTCTATGGTAACTCCGGTCGCGAACTGTGACATCTTAGGAGAACTGGCCGATTTTTTCACTTTTATTTTTAGCCTGTTTATATCCCTTCAATAGCACTAAAGTATATTTATACAATACAAAAAACCTTTTTGGTTTATAATGCTTAATTTATCAAACTCACACGTTAAATTGTTACATTGTTACGTTCGTCACTTAAGAAGCTAAATTAACATCCTAATTTCAACATGTGCAGTGTAATACCTACAGTTTTGTACCAGTGTACTACGTATAATGATATCTTCCTTAGTCTATGTTTATGCAACTACCTACTTAGGCAAAAAGGAGAAGGTATATTGATTAATACTGTATATCGAGAAGTCTACACAACACACTACACTACGCAAACAACTTTACTATAAAGCTATGGAAGCTTCTACTATAAAGTAAATATGTATAATCTAAACATACTTTACTCCATACAGTAGTAGATTAGTATCGTGTCATAAATACTAGACAAGATTTGAAAATTTTCAAAAAAATATTTCATTTTGGGTAACTTTGCATTGTATTTAGATTCCTTCTTGAAATCACTATTGAAAATGAATATTTTAATATCAGCACTTGACCTACTTTTTTAAAGTTTAAATGACCTATATAATTCTGTTACACATTTTTAATCTTCTATTGTTAATTACAATTTACTGATTTTTGAGATCCATTTGCAAAATTTAAATTAGTCTTACGTTTGTATTAGGTATGTCGAAATATTATATACAAAAGTCTAACTCACCATAAATTCATCAGGCCCCTAGATGCAATAAGGCAGTTAGGGACGGTTAGCGTAGGCTTACTAATGTATGGAGCAAGGCATATACCACACAAATTTTTCTCTATTATTGACACTAACCACGTTGATTACTCAGTGAATGGCGTAAACAGCCTTAAAATGTATTTACTCGCCGAGTTGGAACACATTTGTAATATTTGATTGCTTTATAACAATTTACGAGTATTATTGCTTCTAATATCCACCATTCACTTGAGACCAACGCGTCTAATCTACAAACAGCTTACACCATAATATTGCTATTCTTTGCTACCCTAATCTATCTAAACAAGTTAGTAAACGATTGTCACAAAATAGGATTTCTGATATAATTAACTTACACTAAACACTGGTCCAGCTCAGAATCGTCAGCGAAGTTTGAACAATATTCGGAAACTAGACGATTGCGAGACAGACAACCATTACAATAGGTAGTATAGAATGGAAAAATATTTTTAGCTTAATACAAGAATAGGAAAGTTAAATAGAGATGTCTTGATAATAAAGAAGACATTACTTACAATAACTTATTAAGAAAATTCGGCACAGTACTCTTGACACAACCATGAGAGACCTTTCCACATTTGGCTTACAAAATTAACAATTCCTTTTACATATATAGATTTTTAAATTCATTATCTGAATAACTATTATCCATGACTATGGATAAAAGTGAACATAAACAGAGGAATACATCCTCATGGAAATGCTATTTGCAGGGATTCCTTCCCGCTTTGAAAGCAGAAAAAACTCCAATTTGTCTGTATTCAAGAATTAAGTGGTAAGCCTGTGGAAAAACCCCTCGTTCCATTTCATAAGCCCTATCTAAGATTATAATAATTATTATATACAAATAATACAAAATTAATATAAATTAAATTGTAACTAGGTATTTGAAATATAATAAAATATTCTAAATTATTCGATAGTTTGGCACCAAGTACCGAGTCAGTCAATAAATAAATAATTTGGCTAGTGACAAAGCAGCGGTCAATTCTCTTTTAGCACCATCTGTTGGTAAGAACAGGTAACTTAATTCTAGACCAGTTAATCCAAGTTCAGAGAACATAAAGAAAATTGCGTCCCATCGGAGATTATAATATACTTTAATCTACTGCACTCTGTCTGTGTTTAGGACAACTGATCTAGATAACATTATGCCGTTTTCAAAACGCATTGTGCTTTGCCTAAATAAAAATAAAACATTTTCAGTTTTACTACTACATATAAATAATTCGCAAGAAACTATTATTTTTTCTTGATATAATTTGATAGTTTTAAAATGCTGCAAGCATTATGATTTCTCTTATTGTAATTTAGTTTTTTATTTTGATCCCTATCATACTTGTTTCTTGAAGATAGTGCATGGAAGTAGGCAGACGCGAGAACTTCAGCCTGCACTGTTAAATAAAACTACTCACTTTTTAAACATTACAGCAATCTCAAGAAACATTGTAAATAGGTTTCAGAAATTCCATTTAAAGTTTAACTCATCCAAACATTTTTATTACCAATGATATTTATAGATTTTTTATTTTACATCTGTTTCGGTTATTTTGTTACACAAAAATATTGTTTACGGCTATCTAACAACCCTGTATCAATAATGAGGTTTTTCATAATCCTGTATTCAACAATATTTCAACCAATAACAAATACAACCGGCTCTATACAAACGGGATAAACGAGACAGCGCCCAGGTGTTGTCTACCACTGGCGGGCCAATACCCATCGGGGGGTAGCGACGAATGCTTCGGCGATACCAGCCCGTGGGTACGCCCCATGGGTAGGCGAGGAACACGGGTTGGTTTTTAGTCAATAAGAGTCTTCGCTCTTCCCCCAGGGCTTAGTGTCTCCATGAGGATTATCCAAACCGATTAAAAAAAAGGTGTTGTGTACCAATTCCGCAACTTTTCCTCACCAGTAGTTTTCAATTCAACGGTATTTGGGTAATTCTAAATGAGTATACAAAACGCAATTTCTTGTGTGTATATCATAAAGGGCTCAGTATTTATATTTACTTTTTATCCGTTTACTGTTTTGTTGATCGTACAATGTTTTAATTCCAAATTCGACATTTTATGTAGTGGTGTTTAGCAGTAGTAAAGGGCATTCTCTGTAGGTGCAGTTATATGTAAAAATATTAACATTTCAATACATTCCTAAACCAAAGCCGAAGACTTCTGAAGCCAATATACCTACTTATAAGCATTACATTTTTCTTTCATTTCCAATATGCTACAATCATGTTATTCCCCGACACACGACGACAAATTTTCCGTCTCGATAGGTTTACATGGTAATTTCCCCAAACAATATAATTCTAAACACAAATATTTTCTTTCATTTCGTAAAAATCTTTCCATTTGGAAAATCTATTGCGCAGTCGCGAGCAATATCCAATTCATTTAATCCAAAAAGATATGTATTTAAATTAAAAATAATATTTTATAAGTACGTACAGTAACAACATATAAAAATTCGTTCGCACAGATACGAAGTGTTGACTATCGAAGTCGCCCGATCTATCTCTCACTCAAAAAGTTTTCTACAATTCTTAACTATGTCATGGAGGGTTAGGAGATCAATCAAGGAATAGAAATGGTTTAATATCAACAATAAAAAGTTTTAAATATGCAGTTATAAAAGGAATAACCACTATGTATAAAAACTATATGATTTCTAGTGAACATAGCCGTTTTATTGCTAAATAAAGATTTTAAATAAAAATATATTTAACTACACTTATAGATAATATGAATATTTCATGAAACTTGCTTAAAAAATATCTACTTAAACAAAATCTTTAAAAATAAAAACGCAATAAAGTCGTGGACAATTTTACAAAGTACATCGATTTCGATATGCTAAGCAGGCCCGAACGAACTATAAGCCGGGGCACATTGCGATGTTGTAGAATACAAAATGCCCAATAAAAAGTTTAAATTGCTTATCTCAGCTCAATATAAAAATGTTTGTGTATCTACTGAGTTTATGATCAGACATCGATTCTATTCGAGTTGAGTTTTAAATATAATTCGATTTGTCAAGGAATGTTATTATATTTTATATAAATTATTATTATCCCATGATCTTTGGTAAAAAATTGTACAAACTATAGGAAAAAATAAAATTAATATTCAAGTAAAGCGACGCAGGATAACAAACGCAACAAGATTTCTTTCTATCACAGGTTGTAGAAGAAAATATCATACAATATATGTATATTATAGCATACAATACTGAAACAGATATATTAATAGAAATATACTTTGTTTGAAAAAATATTGCAGCTATGTGTTCAAATACAAATTCAGTATTTAGAGAACATATTTCCTGCATGAGAATAAATTATTATCGGGCCACAGTTGCGTTTGTCACGTTTCTAACAAACTCCGAGCAAGATCGTACAATATTTTTCGACTAGCCAATTTTTATCGCTCTAGAAAATACGTCTCCCTGAATACTGAATATATATTGAAAGCTTCTTTTTAAAACATATCTTACTTATATTCAATACTCTGGCCGCCAAAGCATTTTTTGCACAGCGTGTACACACCAGATTCGGCATCATGCTTGCCTTTATAATGGCACACAATGTGTACAAGCTTAAGGTTTTCGCGCGTAAATATTTGCAAGTAATACCTATCGGCTTCGATGCCGCCTACCTTTGAATCCCTATCACATGAAATACATTTAATCTCACCGCTGTACAAGCCGTCGATCGCTTGAAGAATTTTCGGGATTATAGACCTTGATAGCTCAATCTTATGGTCGAGATTCCATGTTTGGAATATGATGCGTTCCTCGCGGCTCCTGTACGGGTTAATGACGTGCTCGCCTTCGTAGAGACACTTGTCGCTGCTCCAGAGTCCGCCGCATTGGAACAGTCCGCTCTCGTCGCAAATACGCGCGTTTTTGTTTGCTTTGCGGTTAAAATAAGTCTCGTTGTATTTGTGAGACTCGAGGATATTCCGCAGATCTGTTAGGAACTGATCTATGAGTTTCTTACCTCGGCCATTCTTCGAGTGTATGTAAACATCCGAAGCCTGGAGAGCGGACTTAGTCTTGTAGTAGTATCCCCGCATGCGTTCTTTTACGCGTTTGGACATCGACTGCTCTTTTGTTTTTTCTGATGGCTCTAGTCCTGTAACAACATAGGCTCTTGAATTTGAAGGATATTAAGATATCCATACATCAATTAGTACTCGTTCGTCTATGAGTTTTCCAAATTACGTAATTATTAACTGGGTACTTCCGGACTTCAAAGAGGTGCCTAATTAATAAGTCGGTATAAATACTTATTTATGCTCCATAATTTGAAAGGAAAACGAAGCCTTAATTGGCGTTCAGGTACCTTTTCAGGGAGCATAAAACAGCGCTTAAATTGGACAAAAGATTAATGGCCCTTTAGATCCCCGAAAACGTATTTATTATAGGTAGCTCGCTGTCGGGTTTCAGAGCCTTAAATTAATGAGCTTAACTGTACTTGAGCTTTTTATATATCTACATAATTGATCGGATAACTTCTACAATAGCGCTAAACTTCGCGATTAAAACTCGAACGTAAAAATATATATATAAAATTGGCTATCAATTTCGCTAACTAGGCAACTTCGCGGAAACTCACTTTGGCGACACAAACGCTCGTTATTTGTGTTCAGAGAAGCGTTAAAACAGCGCCTTATTATCTGCAGGGCTTTATACACTCAATATTCCAGTTGATTGGGCACTCAATACATTTATGTTGACTGTTTAGGGAAAAATCGTTTAAAGTAGGTATGGATAAACAAGGAAATTGGAGACAGTCCCTTGAGGCATGATTGGTAGGTACCTAATTCAACATCATATTTTATAAAAATAAAATATAAATTATACAAAAATAAAATATAAATTATATAAAAATAAAATATATATAAATATTTTTTGTGTCATACATAAATATTGTCGAGAAAACACACAGTATTTGTTTGTGTCGTAAATAAGAGCTATTCTAAAATGACTAGGAAAGTATAACTAAGCTGAAAATCTCACCTTCAAACCAGCCAGGGTCCTGAGCCCTCTCACTGGGCATAGTCTTGGCATCATCAGCAGCCTGGATGTACTTCTGGAACACCTTGAACTTCTCCTTAATGTTGGTGCTAAGGAACTCCTTAGCTGCAGCCCCAGTTTCTATGTATTCTTTCTTTTGTGACCGGATCAAATCATAGTAGTAGTCAAAGTCTGATAAAAGATAATTATTTACTAATTTTATATGTATGTTCTGTCATGTATCTACTGTACTATAATCTTTTAAATTAAGCTGTTTTCAAAGAAAGCTACAGTTGCGTATTATAATATCTACCTACTATTTACTATAAGATAACTTTCTCGACATCATATTCCTGTAATAAAGCCCATACCTACCAGTGACCATTTTTTCAGTATTTTTCAATAATATAAAGAGAGTTTGCGGCGGCAGCGTGGCCAGGTACTCGTCGTCGTCGACTTGCGTCCCGTCCTCCGCCACACATAGCCGGCATTCTGCGCAGCTGACATTGAACTGAAAGTCCCGACTCCCGGAATTAGGTCAAGGTACATGAATATCGGTCAAGGCTTCACCCTGACCCGTTTGTCGCAACGATAAACACATCGAATCATGACTAAAACTAGCGTCTAAATAAATTAAAATAACCAAAACTAATCAATTTATTCACCAAAACTGCATATAAACAAAGAAGTTTCCACTTACGCCTAACTTTTTGCATGATTTCTCGATCAACTCGTCCAGATTCTCGGCCGCGACGCCTATTTTCTTTTCTCTCTTCACATCAGTAACCTTGTATCCCTTCTTCATGATTGCAGTAAAATTATTTCACGGGTTTAGTTACATTAATTTATAAAAATAAAAACAAAGAAATCCAACAGCCGAAAGCGGGTCCTTGCAGCGCAGTTTGATTCTAAAATGACATTTGTGAAATTCTGAATGCATTTGTCAATTTGATAAGAATGTTGCCATTTCTAAGAATCATTCATAAGAGATAAATTACCGCTTTTGCTGTGCTAGCAATATTCACAACATTTAATAAACCCAGGAGAAAATGTCGGGACATTTTGAAGTAGTTTGTATTTGAGAAAATTCACGTTTCACAACCCTAGTCCTGTTTTTATCTCAATTATTAAGAACAAAAATATCCGAAATTCTGAGTGCTGAGCGGCTCTGATAATCATAGATTATAGACTTGCTAATAATTTCCCGCGCAAATTGCTGTCAAATCACATGTCAAATTTACGAGTGTCGAGTAGCGAGGCGAGTACGACAGATTTCCCTGTGAAAAACGGAGAAAAAATAAAACAGTAAATAAATATTTTGTTTGAATTTATACTTTTGTATTTGTATCCATAAACTAAAAGTTACTGCGTGAAGTGATTTCACTGTTTATTGTATGTAGATACAAATGTGACACATTTATTTGCTAACATTGCGATTGAATCAACCGGTTCAACTGGATGAATCATTCATTGTAAGATTGGCTGACTGAAGACAAACATATTACTGTTCTGAAGATGAAACGTGGTGCTTTAATAGTTATCGAGGGGGTGGATAGGACTGGAAAGTCGACTCAAGCCAGAACACTCGGTAAGTTCAGTGCAGTTTTATGCAAAACTGGTTTACCGGACATGCACCTGAGGTTATATGCATATAAAACAGGTTGGATAATAAAATGAGACTAACTTTTAAACTTCATGCTTTAAATGTCTAAGACAAAGACATTGAAGTTTTGAATACCAACCCACAAAGCAATAATTCCAAATCCAATGATATATTAACAAATTGTATGACATTATTTGATTCCTTCCCTAAGACAACCAACTGACTGATATTTCCTTAAAGTAGTTTATCTGTTTCATGCGCAGTTGAAAACTTGAAGAATAAGAACATTCATGCAGAGTACACAAATTTCCCCGCCCGAGACACAGATGTTGGGAAAATTATAAACAATTACTTGCAGCTGAAGGTATTCTGTTATTCTTATTGAATAATATGAGTTTAGGCTTTTCTATGTTTCCTTATCAATAAAATTTGCTATCTGTATTTTTTGTATGCCTATATCAGATTATTGCCGATAAGATTAAAAAAATAGCCTACATTTGTGCCTAAAACTATGTTTACTACTCTAATGAAAAAATAATAACATGCGTGCATGATATATTAATTAAATAATTATTATGCCACAAAATTATAGCAGAAATCTAGTCTTGAAAATGTTCAATACACTTGACAAAATAAACTAACAATTTTGAATAAGAAAAATCTTGTAGCATCCTTAAATAAAATGATTTGATATGAAAAATATGTTAAATATAAAATCTTTTATATTTTCCAGACTGATTTATCAGATGAAGTAACCCACCTGCTGTTCTCAGCAAACAGATGGGAGAAGGCTAAGAGCATTATAAAGAACTTAGAAGCCGGCACCACAATCATTGTAGATAGATATTGTTACTCCGGGGTTGCATTCTCAGCTGCTAAAGGTAACAATCACAAAATGTTATACGTTTATATATTATGTATAAATTAATCCCTAGTTCCATTGGGCATGCCAACATGTGGAACAAACACTAAGAAACCCATTATCATATTTTTAATATGGATGTGTGAGTGAGCTTAGGAAAGGTTTTGGATATCTCTGTTGTACCTAAAACAACACCATAGTCAATTAAATCAATATTATTTTATGTAACAAACATATTTATTACAGGTATGGACTTCAATTGGTGCAAGGCTCCAGATGTGGGACTCCCGAAACCAGACAAAGTATTCTTCCTCACAATGCCAGTTGACTCAATCAAACAAAGAAATGGGTTTGGTAATGAAAGGTCAGTAACCATAACTAAGATAGATAAACATTATCAAAGTAGGCTAAAGAGATTTTCGGTTAATGCTCCATTTTGAGGCCATTGATCAGCCAGCTGCCTTAAAATATATATTAAAAATAAATCTTGTCCACAGGTATGAGGTATTGAACTTCCAAAAGAAAGTATCTGAAACCTACCAGAAGTTACTAGAAGACAATTGGGATGTTTTGGATGCTAGCAGGTAATCATTTTAAAGATAATAGCCCAATAGGTACTCACTCATATAAAGCTATGATTACCTACTTAGCCAGATGGTGTATGATGGCCAGCAGAGAGGAATGGAAGTGGCAGAATGTTGCACTGACCCCAAATAACTTGAAAACAGGAAGAAGAAAGCCTTCTCTTCCTTATAATGTTTTTTATTAACTTATTCATAAGTTTTCATAAATATACTTTTATTTTCAGGTCAATTGAGTCAATCCAAGATGATTTGTTACAAAAATCACTGAAGATAATCAATGATGTGCCTGACAAACCTATAGGGAAGCTTTGGACGAAGGAATGACATCCAATGACCTAAATAATTTTGTATTATGTAAATTACTGTAGGATAATTGATTTTAAATTGGGTGCAAAAATTGTAAAATAAGGTACAATTAATTTTTAGGACTTATTGAGGAAAACAATATAGAAACAAAGCTTTGCTGCAAAGCAGTTGCACCCACTGTTGTGTTTATTAGCTGTAAAATAATGATGTATAATAAAACCTTACTTTGGAAAATTGTAGTATTGAGACCATGTTATGTTTAAACTCATTTTCAAATGACTATTTCACTTTGTTGAACTAACAGCTCTGGTAGTTAGGTCCGACCCACACACAACCCAATAATAGCTATTTTTAATTTTTGCATTTTTATGTATTTATGTTTAGCTATTAGCTACTGATTTTAGCTTCAAAATATCTTAGCCATAGTCTAGATCTGATGTAATCCTAACAATTATTTAATTTTTACTCACAATGTAGCATATTTTACCGTACTGTACAAACACTCTTGAATTGCATAAGATTTAATTTTAGTCTTGATTTACATTATAGTAAAAAAGGAATTAGTTACTCGTAAATGACAAGTGTGATTAGGCGTATTCAGTCCAAACAATCCACGATTACGCAATCTGTGACAGGGATGCGTTGATAGTATTAGGCCGATCTAGTTTTTTGAAACCTGATTCCTGAATCTACGCTCTAAGCGGTACTTATAGGCAATCTGCAGTCGTTCAAATACGACGCTCAGCTGTACAAAGAATAAATTCATCAATTGGAGACATTGTGTTCATTATTGAGTAACAAGATAAGAAGAAAAACATATTTTTTTATTTAAATAAATAAATTATATTTGATACTTCGTTTCATTTCTTGTTTAGAGATAGACCGCGATCGTGCGACCAGAACGGCCCACACCACACAATTTCTATAACCTGAACAACACTGAGTAACAGTAAGTTGATTTTAAATAAAATAAAAAATGCTTAAGAAATTTATATTTATTTCTTTTGTACATTTTGTAAGAGATGTTTTGCACCTTCTGAAGACTGTTGTTTTAAGATATTGATGTGGGGTTTAATTTTCTTTTTCAATGCACTAGCAATGGTGGACTCATTGCTTTCAATTAGTTTTAGGAGGAAGAAGCAACCCCTGTTGGTGGGTAGCCACAGTTTTATCTAAAAAACAAATAAAAAACATTATAGATGTGAGAACTGAAATTAAAATCTACCATAGACAAAAACATTTTTAATATAAACTCACGGTTTCGTCTTCCAAGTGTTCAGAGACAGCTTCACCCAGAGTACTGTCATCCTTGTCCTTATCCAATGTTGCCAGTTTCTTGAGGCACATGTGAATGCCAGCGTCCTCTACCGCCAATAGGTCCTTGCCGTCAGCGGTGATGCGCCAGTCGGGCTTGCAGATTACCTTAGCTAAAGCTTCCAGGATTTCCTTACTTGACTCTGTAGAACAAAATTATGTAATTAAATTATTGTATTTTTGAGAAGGCATCAGGAGTGAAGTATACTGGTTGAGAAATTAATGCATGATCATGTTTATATTATTCTACATATTATTTTCATTTTAATTTATTGTATTTTTTTTTTCAATATATTTGCATCCTTGAATCATTATAAGCTAGCTTGATCAATGACACTAAAATTTTACGTACCTATCGACAAAACAGCGACCGCCAAAAGCATATTAGTCTTACTACTGAGCCAGAACTCAGGGTCCTCTTCCATGTCCTTTTTCAAAGCAGGTAGGATTGCCTCCCTTAGCTCCGATACTCGAAGCTCTGTATCCTTCTTGGAAGTGCCGCTTTTGGCGCCCTCTTCAAGGAACTTGATGAAACTCGGGTGGAATGCACCTGAATCTTTGGGTTTTACCAGCCAGTGTAATGTCTGAAAAAGTTTAAGATATTAATTATACATATAATGCATTTTTACTGATATCATTGCATTGGTGTCCCTACCTGCCATGCTTGAGGTCGCGGGTTCGATACCCGTATGTGAAACATTTGTGATTGTATGAAGTATGTATGTATTCACAAAAAAAAGAAAAGTATATCAGTTTTCTAGTACCCATAGTACAAGCTCTGCTTAGTTCGGGACTAGGTGACATTGTGTGAATGTGCCAAGAATAAAAAAAATATATCTACATGAAATGTGACTTTTCCTGACAAGTCTCTATAATTTGAGGAATAGTAGGTAGTAATATAAAATTTAAAACTTACCATGTTACCCCAGTGGTCCTTAGCAATGTCCTTCAAATTGCTAGCTAAAGTAGACACAATAGCTTTCTTCACAAGAACTGTGTCGTCGACAGAGTCGAATATGGCGATCAGTAGGCGGTAGCCAGTCTTGTGCTTGCTGAGAGCTACTGCATGTTCCTTTACTACTTTCATGATAGTCTGTGAAAGAATTATCATCAATATCAATCTCAAAATTATAATTATGAGGGTGACTCTTTTTCTGACAATTTTTTTTCGCTATTTCACACGGAGTTCCTTAGCTCACAAGAATACTGTCAACTTATAAGAGTGAATCCAAAATTATAATACCTGACATCAAATTAAACAGGTAAGAGGAATTTTACGACATAAGCTGTCAAAACCTTTTTTACATTCATATATATTTTTTTTATTATTCTAACCTTATTTTTCTAATTTTATCCTTATTTCTACTTTCTTACCTTCTTATCTTTGTTAGTGCCCTGCCACACACAGATGGAGGCGGCGTTGGCCCCCGGCAACGAGTTGCTGAGCGGAACTATGAGCGGGCTGAGCGTCGATATCAACTCCACGCGATCCTCGGCGCTGCACTCGCGTATATAGTCGTATAGGACTGAGTGGAATAACCTGGAAAATTTTTGAACATTTCACTCACACTATGCCCTTCGGTTGTTCTTTTGAACCATGCAACTTCACATAAAAATCAAATAAAATCTTGACTTAGGACAATTGTATTAATAGAAACAAAATAAGTACATACTATAATACTAGCTGTGTAAATAAATAATTTGAATACTTACTCTCCATCATGTAAGTTCTTGTCGAGAATCTTCTGTATGTTGGCTTTACAGGCCTGCAGTATAGCAGTCTTCATCTCAGGGCTGTCTTTATATGTGTCGCTGATTGTCTTCACTTTGTCGTCTTTTGTCTGCAAGTGTAAGCACAATTTATTATAGACTTAGAGCCAGTTTCACAGGTTGCAGATAAGTTCCAGATAGTTTATCTAGCTGATAATTTCATACAATTTCTGTTCCTCAAACTCAAACTCAAACTCAAACTCATTTATTCAAACTTGGCTGTAAAACAGCACTTTTTGACGTCAAATATTACAAAAGACAGCCCCCAAAACGCCCACCCGTCACCACTTCCTATGTGTTTTTGCTGGGAAGAAGAAGTGGCGCAACAAACTCCCCAGCAAATCCATTTCCATTTTTTAATTTATCTGGTAGATAGTGGCTATCTGTAACCCGTAAACTAAAATGTAATGTAATGGTATTAAGATATCCAATTAATAAAAATCTTTATAAAATATATTTATATATAAATAAGAAAACTTACATTTTTATAGATATCCCCATAAAACTCCTGCTGCATGTGGCATTTCTCCTTCTTCGTAGCAAACTCTCCGTAAGCATAATCCAACACCGGAGCACTAATCGCATGAGTAGCTATCGACACAATGTGACCAAAGAACTTCTTTAATACTTCATGTCTAATAAACTCGGTACCGTACTTGAGTATACGTTTGACCGCATGCTGCCCGTACTTAGACTGGACCATTTGGACCATTAAGTCTAGTAATTCTTCTGTTATCTCGTTCTTGATGTCATCTGGACCGTACTTAAGTAGCACTTGTATAACTCGGCTAAGATCATGTGTCAGGGCTATGGACTTGTAGTGTCCTTTTAGTAAACAGTGCAGTTCCTTGCAAGAGTTCATTCTGAAATCTTGCTTTACTACTTTCCTGAAAATTAAAAAGCAGTTGTGAAAAAAAAACTGTAGATACTTTTGTTTGATTGTAAAGAAAATAGAAAACATGAATGCTCCTTCCTTGTGCTATGCTTTGTAATAACATATTAATACATAATAATAATAGTGTAATCCAGTTAAATATTATAGTTAAAATTACCATTAGATCTCTAGGCTTCTAGAATAGAATAGAAACTAAGTCTTAGTGGCTAAGCTTTATGTTGTAAATTGAACATAAGATTATTGAAAACTACTAGCGCCATTACTATTTAATTTTATAAGCAGTTTCTACTTTATGATAATGACCATGTTACTATCTTTTTTTTGTTATAAAACCTATAGCTACTTGCTTTATGGAACATAATAAACTTTGAAGAACTGTAGCTCCATCGTTTAATTCCATCACTATACAAAACTAACAAATGAGTTAATTACCTTTGTATCTGTGCAGCCAACAGCTTAGCCTTATGTGACACTTCGAAAACTTCAGCAGTGGCCTTAGCCTTGCGCCGCACGAGCCTTAATTCTTTCTTCTCTTTTTTCATCTCAGACCATTTCGGTTTTTCTCCATTAGCTTGGTCCTTCGAAAAATTTGCTTTTCCCTTACCACCTTTACCTTGATCTTTGGTGAAATTCGGTTTCCCTTTACCACCTTTCGCAAAATTAGGCTTCCCTTTGCCGTCTTTGTTAAATTTTTGCTTACCAAACTTGTTGGAACCTTTCGCTCCATCCTTCTTGAAATCTTTTTTGAATTTATTGTTATTTCCGTTCTCCCCCTGCGCAGGTTTGCCGTCAGTGTTTTCAAAGTTCACCTTTTTCTTTTTTGATGAACTAACATCATCTTCATTGGATTTTCTTTTAACTTTCTGCATTTTTCTTACACAAATTACACACGAGGTTATGAAATTATTGGTATTTTATACGGATGCGGAGAATTATTATTGCATACCATGCAAGTAATAAACAATCAATTGCTTACTAACAATTAGGTTAATTAATAGTAATATCCACTTGTATTTCTTAATTATAACGCCGTGTATTTAATTTAACCGCACGTGTACTTCTATTTATTCGACATTTGCTAGTTGCTGTGCAGTTGGTTGTCAAACTCAAATTTTAACAGTGACATTACGTAGTTAGTTTGAAAAGAATCAAGTTGCCCAGGTTGGAATTATTTGCAATGATTTTATTGCTTAGATATATTTTTATCAAATTTAAATCTAATTATACTTAAATTTAAGACAAAATAATAATTCGCTTGCAAATTTGAACTAAAATAAAATACAGTCTTTTAAGTTTTTTCAGCAAATCATACGACACAAAGGTGTCTTTGTAATAAGGCACATTAATGTCATCAGGATTCAGGACTATCTGTCAATGTCATGTCAGTTGAATGCCGACAGGTAGAGACGAGTTTATTTAATTTATTTACCATTAAACTTTCGTAATTTATTGTGAAATAAAACTATGAATATAAATGAAAAACAACAAAAACATACGACTTTTTTAAACCATGGTGGATATAAACAAATATTTGGAGACCCAACTGGCTCTTGCAAAACAAAGACATCAAATCATCATAAAAAGTAAGAAGGACAATGTTTCGCAAAAAAGTAAAGCTGCTGCTGAACTTATATCTAAGAAGCAATCTAAGCAGTTTGGAAAACAATCGCCTAAAGAAACAATCAAGGACACTGCAGTGCCCACTACCTCAAGGTCTAGGACTACAACTATTTCATCAGACAAAGATTCAGACCATGATTACTTACCCTCAGACGAAGACCTCGATGATGACATAATCAACATAAATCCTGGACCATCTACCTCAATAACTAGAACCAAACAAACCTTAAAGAAAATTGTGGATGATGGTGACACAGCTCTTTATAATGTGAGATTGGAAACTTGGAAGAAAAACCTAGCAGCAGCTAAAGCTAGCAATTACGATGGTGGAACTATGACAGCTGATGTGCAATATGTGCTAGAGGGAAACACTGACCCAGAAGAACTTCATGAGTTGCAGAATGGCTTAGGTGTGCCCAATTTTATTTGGAGGCAGCTGTACAAGTTTCAAAAGATTGGTGTAAAGTGGCTGTGGGAACTACATCAAGTAGAATCTGGTGGCTTGCTTGGAGATGAAATGGGTCTAGGCAAAACAATACAGATAATTGCATTCCTAGCTGGCTTGTCTAAAAGTGACATGGGCGCCTGGGGAGGTCTCGGGCCCACTATAATTGTAGCCCCAGCAACGGTTATTTACCAGTGGGTGTCGCATTTCCACTTTTGGTGTCCACATTTGAGAGTGGCAGTTCTCCACCACACAGGATCTCATGCAGGAAATCATAACCAACTGATAAGGGACATGCATACAGATCATGGTATCCTATTAATAACATATGCAGGCATTGTTAAGTACACAAAAGATCTTACTTCAAGAAAATGGCATTACATTATATTGGATGAAGGTCACAAAATCAGGAATCCTGACACCCAAGTCAGTAAGCTAGTGAAAAAATTTCAAACTCCTCATAAGATACTCATTACAGGCTCTCCCATGCAAAACAGCTTACAGGAACTGTGGTCTTTGTTTGACTTCATGAGACCAGGGCTGTTGGGCACATACAATGTCTTCATGGATCATTTTGCAACACCCATTACCCAGGGAGGATATGCTAATGCCACTGAATATCAAGAAGCAACTGCTTTAGAAATAGCAAAGGCCTTAAAAACAATTATTACACCTTACATGTTAAGACGCACAAAGGCTGAAGTTCAAAGTCATATAAAACTGCCAGAGAAGAATGAGCAAGTCTTATTCTGTGCTTTAACTCAGGAACAAAAAGATCTATATATGGGCTACCTCACTGGTACCACTGTGAGAAGTATTTTGGACAAAGATAACAAATATGGAGACCCTATAAGGGCAAGAATACTGGTTGCTCTGTGTACTTTAAGGAAGATTTGCAATCACCCTGACTTGTACCTGTATGAAGCTCATGAAGAGTGTGATGACATTGATGAAGAAAGATTTGGCAACTACAAAAGATCTGGGAAAATGACTGTTGTTAATTCATTATTGAAAATATGGCAGAAACAAGGTCATAGAGCCCTCATATTTTCTCAGTCAAGAGGTATGTTATGTTTGCTAGAGCAGTATTTACAAGTTCAAGAATTTAAATATTTAAGAATGGATGGCTCAGTAAATGTGGGTCAGAGGCAGAACATGATAAAAACATTTAATGAGAATCCTGAATACTTAGTTTTCCTTGCCACCACCAGAGTTGGAGGATTAGGGGTTAATTTAACAGGTGCTGACAGAGTAATCATTTATGATCCTGATTGGAACCCAGCCACTGATGACCAAGCTAAAGAAAGAGCTTGGAGAATAGGTCAGCAAAGAAATGTTACTGTTTACAGACTTCTGTCAGCTGGAACTATTGAAGAAAAGATATATCAAAGACAGATATTCAAACATTTTCTTAGCAATAAAATTTTGATAGACCCTAATCAAAAGAATGTGTTAACCACTAGTACCTTACAGGGTTTATTCACTCTTGAAGAACTTAACTGTGATGGGGACACTGAAACTGCATCACTTTTTAAACATACAAAAGTAAATGTTGATCACAATGCTAAAAGTAAGAAAAGCAGTGACAAAGATAGTGATGTCTCATTTTCAAAGAAGAAAAAGATAGAAGCAATGAGAAAGATGGCAAGAGAAATAAGTAAGAAGATTTCAAAAGACAAGGTAGATAAAAACGATACGAAAGCAGAAAAAGACCCCAGAGAAGAGTACAAAAAGAAAAGAGAAATGCTACTAAACCCACCTAAAGTTGAAGTACCTGAAATAAACTTAGTTGATGATCAAGTAACAAATGTTCCTTTTGAAAACATATTGTCCGAATTGGACATAGTAAATATGCATGTAAAGAAAGACTATGAAGAGAATTTGCTGAAAACAGTTTTAAATAGTCAAGAAATAGTAGAAGATGATGGTGAGCATGGTGAAGGAGAGGAAAGTCTTGAAAACGACAAAGGGATTTCTGACCAACAGGAATCTTTTATAAATGAGAGGCCATTGAGGGAAAGAACACCTGAACGAGATAAAATTTGTGGTGACAAGGAAATAAAGAAATCTAAGAAAAGAAAGCATTCCCCAAGTCCAGAATCTAAACTAGAAAATCTAGTTGCAGTGAAGAAAGTTAAAAAGAAAAAGCATAGACGAAAAGAAAAAGAAGATAATGATGATGATTATGTGTTGAGTAAACTTTTCGCTAAAGCTAATGTTAAGAGCGCGTTACAACATGATGTAGTTGTTGGATTGGCTGAAAAAGAGAAACGCCATAAAATAAAAGAAGACGCAGTTAAGAAAGCAAAGGATGCGGTTAGAGCTATAAGATTTTCTTCCAAATGAATCAGTCCATGACTTTTTAAATAAATACATATTTAATTACTAAGCTAAGAAATAAATGATTATATTTGTTCAAACATGTTTTATTAACAAGTACTTGGTGCCATATGTTGCATAATATTAGTTGAAGTTTGATTAACTTTACCCTGATTAATTATTTCTATCGCTTATGATTCCTACTTAGACAGCGCTATTGGGCCTACATTCACATACATTCGAGAATATCAACCGAAAAAAGATGTTGGCTTGGTATGAAAATTTATGTTTCTTGGCAACACCACAATTTTATGTCAAAACCGAGCTGCCTGCCTTCCGAGTGCATAATTTTTAGAATTATTAGAATATTATTGTATAATTCGACACAAACAACTGTAAAGCTTACGCCTAAAATTGCCTTCAAACATGTTAGAGTGATTTAGATATAAACTTGTGTATAATAACGTAGAGTCAATAATTTGATCTGAAGCGTATCGTGGAGGGATTCTGTGAAATTCTAATAGGATTCCCTGATTTTGATTTGATTTTCGCTGGGTGGACGTCGGCACGATGTCGAGGAGAAAACTGCCGCCGCCGGGCTTCAACTTCAAACCTCCAGAGGAGCAGGTCGTGTAAGTGTCACCTGAGCAAAATTCTGCCTACCTGACATAATAATATCCACTAGCTGGAACTGAGTCCTAAAATTATATCGAAATATATGTTTATTTACTTACATGATTGTGTTATAAAATTCTTTTTAAGGTCTGAGCACAGTTGGTAGTTTTATATAGCAAAAAGTTCACATTACCTATTAGTAAACAATTTATGGAATAGATATGGTTTTTAAACAAATATCATGAATATTAGTATTATCAATCACCCAAGTCCCTTCGTGCACTGTTTGACAAATTTCCGGCAGTACACTAATAAGTTGCTAGCACTAACCTTGACTGAACAAATATTTGTAATCAGCAGTGAGGTTACCAGATAGCTAAGAGGGCTATTCATATTCATCATACATAAAATTTAAGCACAGCATAATCTGACTGTAAAATTATCTACTTGACTGTTTAATACAATTAATATAGTGGATTATTAGTTGTCAAGGGATATCTGGTTACTATCCTGTATCTTGATTAGCAGGTCATTGACCCTGATAACTTTTTTAACCTCATTCTAGAGTTACTAGAATGAAATCATTTAAAACTTACCAGCCTTAACCATTATCTGCCAGTCTATAACAATAAAAAAGGTTAAATTGAGTGAAGAAAAAATGGCATCCATCCAGGCCGATTGTCGGTTACGGCGGCCGTTCTCTTTTATGGAGATCAGCCAGCTGCGCAGGATGTATTATAGTGCACAAGCATTCGCGCAGATACAGGTGCACTCTCTATTCCCTCACTCTCATAGTCCGATGGGACGGCAATCCGACACGACCGGAGAGAGATCAGGCGCAGGACCGACATTTACGTGCTCTCCGATGCACGGGTGAATCAATCACCAACTTCCAGACTCCAGGCTGCTTTATGAAAGTTTCTCAAAACCCACAAAGCGATTTCGGCCCGACCCGGGAATCGAACCCGAGACCCCGTGCACAGCAGTCGCGCCTTGTGACCACTAGACCAACGAGGCAGTCAGAAAATATACAGATAGTAAGGACCAGTTTCACAATGTCCAAATAGCGATTATCTACCAGATAAACTACCTACATTGAACTTATTCATAGGTGGTAAAACAGGCTGTTACACTAGTGCCTGTTCACAATATCTACTGTGTCAGATATAATGAAATAGCATATAGTATTTAGAGAAACATGAATTCTACAAGTTATAAAACACATACAAACTTTACCTCTTCATAATAAAGTAATATTTTTCTCTCATCAATATTCTACTTTCCTCAGAACCCCACCAAGGAATTTGGATAAACAAACAACAATTACAGTAGACGACAGGACATTCACGGTCCATGCAGATGACTTGATAAAAATTTGTGATCTTGGCCGAGGAGCCTACGGCATTGTGGAGAAGATGAAGCATATTCCCAGTGATACTACTATGGCAGTCAAGGTATAGTTTCTTAACTAAATTATATTTTGTTGCTACAATTTGGGGATATATAATGATGATGGGGATAATAAGTATTTTTTGTACCTATAATTTTTATTCACATTACATTTATCTTTTTCATTTATCTTTAGAGAATCACAGCGTCATTCAACAGTCAGTCTACGGAACTGAAGCGTTTGCTCATGGACTTGGATGTGTCTATGAGAGCCAGTGCCTGCCCATATACGGTGCACTTCTACGGTGCCATGTTCCGTGAGGGGGACGTCTGGATCTGCATGGAGGTGATGGACATGAGCCTTGACAAATTCTACATGAAAGTCTACCATAACAACCGCACCATACCTGAAAATATTCTTGGAAAGATCACATTTTCTGTGGTCAGTGCTTTACACTACCTATATTCTAAGCTCAGAGTCATTCATAGAGACGTAAAGCCTTCCAATATCCTGATCAACAGGAAAGGTGAGGTGAAGATGTGTGACTTTGGTATCTCTGGATATTTAGTGGATTCTGTTGCTAAGACTATTGACGCGGGCTGTAAACCATACATGGCTCCCGAGAGGATCGACCCGAGCGGCAACCCGGGACAATACGACATCCGCAGCGACGTGTGGTCGCTCGGCATATCTTTGATCGAATTGGCGACGGGCAAGTTCCCTTACAACACGTGGGGCACGCCGTTTGAGCAGCTCAAACAAGTCGTCAAGGACGATCCCCCGCGACTGCCGAGCGGACAGTTCTCTGCAGAGTTCGAGGACCTCATAGTTCAAAGTCTTCAAAAAGATTACAAACAGAGACCGAACTACGACGCGCTGCTGACGCACCCCTTCTGTCTGGAGCATAGTCAGAAGGAGATAGACGTCGCCTCGTTTGTTCAAGAAATATTAGACTTACCCGATGAATCCTAGTAATAGGATCATTATTTACGTACCTACTAAGTACAAGCGTTTACCGACTAACCTTAATGTAGTTTAATAATGAAAAGATATAAAATAATGTTATTAACCATAAAAAAAAATTAAATTATGTATTCTTTTTAGAGTGCCGATCGCTATCGGCGTATGCGGCGTTTTTAAATGTTTGATTTCAAAGATGATTTAGTGTCTACTACATGAAGTAATCGAGTCTCGTGTAAGTGGAACAATGTCAATTTAGTAATGTAGCAGTAGTTAGAGGGTAGATGAAGTAAGAGTAACATTTCGCTAATATGGTTTTATCTATGTGTAGTCTGTTTTAATCTTGACCTCAAAGCGAACAAAGGAATTGGTATAACAAAATAATGACTGGCAACATTTAATAAGCATCACAAAATTATCATAATTTAGTTTTAAATAAAAATATTTGTTTTCAATATGTGGTTTCTTTATTTCACCTATTTTGAAAAACAGTTTCAATATTTTACTTAGATATGGGAAAGGTAATAAAATCCAAGTGTATATTAAGAAATTTATTTAAAATCATCAAAACATCATATAAATAAAGTAAGTACAAAATAGTACTAAGTACAATGTCACATTTCTCTTATAAAATAAACGCCGTAGGCTCTGATAAGATAATATTCACAGTTGAACTAAAGCGTAATTGACTAGACGTGGTTAAAACGGCGAGTTCATCCCCAACTTAGTGCCGAAATCCAGGCGAGCGCGTCGTTGGTTACGCCCGTCCGCTCTGAGGAAAAAAGTAAAAAATTATCGTCGTATTTATTAGAGACTCAATACTGCTTTTTACATTTTATTTTACCACACTCTGCTATCTTTCTTTTTCAATGTTTTTTTTATAGATTTTATAAGTTTTAAAAAATTACATGAGAATAAAAGCCTCGTTTTCCTTCTCATATATGTCTTGAGGTTTACATCTTATAGTAATCCAGAATATAAGGATCTGTGTGGCGTGGAGTCAGTTACAGGCAAGATAGGGTTTTTATAGACACGACTGTTTATCAGCCTCGCCTTTTCCCAAGCTTTGTTGGGGTCTTAACCAAATGCAGCTGAGTACCAATGTTTTACGTGGAGCGACTACCTGTCTGAACTCCTCAACCCAGTTACCTGGGCAACCCGATACACTTTGGTAAGACTGGTTGACAGACTTTCTGGCTTCTGACTACCCGTAACGATTGCCAAAGATGACAGTCGGCCATCCTCGGGCCGACCGCGCCAAGCCAACATTACAATAGAGTTATTTGCATAAATTATATAGTTTTAAACATTATCATAACATACTTGATCTCCTGCCACTTAATGAACTCGTTGAGCGCGAACACGAGGAACAGTGAGGCGGCATACCCCACCCCCAGCGGCCACGGCACGTAGTAACGAAGATCGCACACCCCCCATTTGGCACAGAAGCCGTAGCTGCTGCTCAGCATTATTGCGCTGAAACATAACTGGGCCACGGCTCTGGAAGAAAGTATTCGAGGTTTCATTTTTAGTAAGTAAAGGAAGTACATACATCCCGCGTTTGGAAGCGGATTTTGTTAAATCTTACATGGGGGTACAAAAATAATTGGATATTTCTTTTTTATTATTGTTTGATGGGATCGCTCTTGATCCCAATCCAGCCCGGAGGGCAAGGATGAGATCTACGGTGGTACGAGCTTACCCAGAAGAAGTCTATATCTTCTGGCTTTAAAGAGTCTTTGATTGCAAGTTATATTACGTTTTTGAGGAAAGGACGAAATAAAAAGTTCATACAAGTCATGGTTGGAAGCGGATTTTGTTAAAGCTTATATGATGTAGAAAAATAATTGGATATTTCTTTTTTATTATTGTTTGATGGGATCGCTCTTGATCCCAATCCAGCCCGGAGGGCAAGGATGAGATCTACGGTGGTACGAGCTTACCCAGAAGAAGTCTATATCTTCTGGCTTTAAAGAGTCTTTGATTGCAAGTTATATTACGTTTTTGAGGAAAGGACGAAATAAAAAGTTCATACAAGTCATGGTTGGAAGCGGATTTTGTTAAAGCTTATATGATGTAGAAAAATAATTGGATATTTCTTTTTTTATTATTGATTGATGGGATCGCTCTTAATCCCAACCCAGTTCGCGAGGATGATATCTACGGTGGTACCAGCTTACTCAGAAGAAGTCTATTCACTCTGGCCTTAAAGAGTCTTGGGTTGTAAGTTATAAGTTTTTGGCGAAAGGACGAAATAAAAAAAAATGAATGTAGGTTTCTCAATTTGAAATTAGAATATGTATTGCTATAGCGAAATATTAGTAACAAATATTAATATGTATAGGTACTTACAATACGACGACAGTGACCGACCACACTTTGTTGGCCCAAAAGCCCTTCTGCCATATAGAAGATTGTCGGTGAACAAATGACAATGATATCACGACTGAAAACAATTTACATTTGTGAGCTACACTACAGATATTTACACATATGGAATGGATAATATGATTTATGTATGGGACAACTATTATCTAAGACGAATAAAACACAATTATGATGGCGTTCAGACCGATTGTCGGCTACGGCGGCAGTTCTCTTTAAGCTCAGCCAGCTGCGCAGGACATAATAGTGAATTTGCGCAGACATATGTAGGTGCACTCTCATAGTCCGATGGGACGGCAATCTGACACGACAGGAGAGATATCATGCGAAGGGCCGACATTTACGTGCTCTTCGATGCACGGGTGTATCAACCATTTTCCAGACTCCACGGTGCTTTATGAATGTAATTTAAAACCCGCAAAGAAATTTCGACCCGACACAGGCATCGAACCCGAGACCCCATGTACAGCAGTTGTGCTATGCGACTACTAGACCAACGAGGCACCACACAATTATAATATGACAACCAATGATGCAGATAGTTTTCTAGACATTAGACTGTAGACATAATTCAGAAAACTGCCCAACTTTGACCCAAGTAGTAGCCCCTAGAGTTTACTAAGGAGCGACATAACAAGGAAGTCAATAAGTTTAAATTGGCAATATTAAAAAAAATGTATGCTCACTTAAATGCGAAGTTATCAACGCCAGCGTTATGTGCTGCGCCAAATAGAATCCATCATAGAAGTCGTCTCCCCATCCGTGCCAGCTCTTCAAGGTCAGATTATGTGTTGAATTAAATTCACCCTTATTTATGGGATACACGATCCAACACGCCGTGGCGTTGGTCGCTTGGGACAATTGTTCGCAGAAAGCGCGCAATGTAAACGCGTATAGGACTAGAATTGATAGGACCGCTGGTAGGAACTTTAATGCGTAGCACCAGAATACGAACACCGCCATCTGTGGAGAAAATAAATGAATAAAGTTTAGAATTAAATTTTAAGTTTTATAAAACAATATTTTATTATTCCGATATATTTCAATGAAGCGAAATTCATCAGGTCGCAATAGTGATGTTGCCAAAAAAGTGAGAAGTTTTTTAGAGAAGCAAAAATTATATTTTCTTCCTCCCTTAACTTTCGTGTTACGTAACTGTTTCGTTTTCGCACAAATTATATAACACTAGAAAAAACATAAAAAGCTAAATATGCATAGCTTAAATGAAAAAAATACATGATGGTTAGACCAATCTTTTTAGGTCAATACGGAGTGTTTTGAAATTTTCAGAATGAAAATGATAGAGATAAGTCTCATTCTGACGACATTTCTCCTGTAAGGAGAGCGATTTGAACTTGTAGATAATCTGAGCCAAAAATGTTCATCCATAATAGTAGTGTCTTGCCGTATAACCTTGGCGTTGAGCAGCAGGTGCGGCCTGGTGGCGGCGCGCTGCATGAGCGCGGGGTCGAGCGGCGCGAAGGCCAGCGCCGCCGCCAGCGCCGGCACGCACACCGCGCCGCCCCACAGCGCGCCGCCCACCGACTGCGACAGCGGCACGAACGCGCACAGCGACCCCACCTGACAACACACCAAACATTATTATATCAAGCGAACTCTTCATTTCCACTGAGTACAGCCGCCAGCACATCAAGCTACTCTGTCAGTCTGTCTAATAGATTTTCAACTTTATCGTTGAAGTATATGGTTCAAAGTTGATTGGGAAAATTTTACAGCTTTATACTTAAGTAGTAGCCCGGGCAAGTGTCTTCTAGAGCCTAAAATTACTGCTGGATATATATATTAAGCCCCTGTAAGAGGAGCTATGGTGTTTTAGACTGGTAAGATTCCGACACTCCCTTCCACTCCGCCCTTAGCAAATATGACACCTTATTTTACACGTAAAGCCGACCCCGAAGGTTGCAGAGGCATCTGCCTTCAAAGTGCCACTCATCTGTAGGGGCACTTAGAACCAGGAAAACTGTTGAAGGATGGATACTCCTTGTGGGCTGGCCACATAATACTAGACAATAATAATCTGACACATGTAGTGGTTAATTGTTAATTCATATGATTGTCAATACCAAATGAAAAGTCTGTGATGTTACAATATATTTACATTATAACACTTTTAACCAACTGCAATTGGAAATAAGAGAGTCGCAGTTGGTTTAAAGTGTTATAATGTAAATATATATTGGATATAGTATTAACGTCACAGACTTTTCATTTGGTATTGACAATCATATGAATTAACAATTAACCACTACATGTGTCAGATTATTATTGTCTAGTATTATGTGGCCAGCCCACAAGGAGTATCCATCCTTCAACATGCCCCCTTAATCTGCCACATGTGTTCACATTGTCATAGCATAACTAAATATTTAATTAAAAATAAATAATACATAAACAAGAGATTAACCATTACACAAACAAAACAAAAATATAAATTTTAACAAAGTACATATCTATACAAACTTAAGTAACACTTTCGCTACCCGCCCTCTTCATGGGTAATCTCGTTAAAGCGTTTTTGAATTTAGGGCCTGGCAGAGACTTTGTTAGCATATCTGCCAGCATGTCTTGTGTAGACACATACATCACCTGTACCGCCTCATTCAATATTGCTTCGCGAATAAAGTGAAACCTAATGTCGATATGCTTTGTCCTATTATGGTTCATCTTGTTTCTCGCTATGTGATGTGCAGACTGGTTATCGTTGTAAATAACAACAGGTTTAGCACATAATGGCAGTTGATAACAGCGGCAAGGAAATTAGCTTAGAGCAAATCAAAACGAAATTGCTGCAAGAAGCGAATAGACAGGCTGATGATAAAGCAGGAGCTGGTGAGCAAGCACTTCTTTCTCAGCAGAAAAAGGCACCAAAAACTAATGCTCGGAAACCAGTGCGCAAATGTTTTAAATGTCATAAACCAGGACACAAGGCATCAGAGTGCAAGCAGATACATGCTGGAGTTTGCATGAGTACGGTGGATACGAATGCCACAAAAAGAACTGGCTGGTATGTAGATAGTGGCTGCTCAAACCATATGACTTGGAATGCTAAAAAGTTATGCAGTTTTGAGAAAATGAAGAGTAACTTTAAAATCAAGGTGGCCAATGGCGAAGAAATACCAGTTGAAGGAAGAGGAATTGCTATACCAAGTGTTAGCGAAAGTTCAAAATTCACATTGAATAATGTCCTTCATGTTCCTCAACTTTCTATGAATTTAATATCAGTGAGCAATCTTGTAAAGAAAGATTTCACGGTTAATTTCAACAAAAGAGGTTGCATTATTAGGAATAAAACCGACCAAATAGTTGCGACTTGCAATGAGGTTGATGGAATTTTCAAATTGAATGAAAAAGAAAAATACGTCAACGCGACATTGTCAGACAAACCTCTGTCAAACCTATGGCATAGAAGATTAGCGCATTTAGGTAAACAATATATGTTGATATTAAAAGATATGGTGACTGGTATGAGTTTCGACAATAAACAACACATTGAGCCATGTATTGTATTCCCTGCATTCAAGGTAAGACATGTAAAAGCCCGTTCAAAAATAAAGGCACACGAGCAGAACAGATTCTAGAATTAGTACACACGGATATTTGCGGTCCAATGGAAGAGCCTTCATTTGCTGGTTCTATATATATGCTGCTATTTATTGATGACTACACCCGCAAGACGCATGTTTATTTTTTAAGAAATAAGAGTCAAACTTTCGATAAATTTCGTGAATATAAAGCGGAAGTAGAGAATGAAACAGGAAAGTCAATAAAATGCATTAGATCCGACAATGGTACTGAATTTTGCAACCATGCTTTCAACAGATTCCTCAAGTCTGCTGGAATAAAACACCAAACGACGGTGCCGTATACGCCTGAACAGAATGGCGTAGCGGAGAGAGCGAATAGATCAATTATAGAGAAAGCAAGAACGTTGCTTTATGAGGCGAATCTCAGTAAGAAATTTTGGGCTGAAGCAGTACGAACTGTGGTATATTTAAAGAATCGGAGCCCCACAAAGGCTGTCACGAATAAAGTACCTGAAGAACTTTGGTCTGGTAAGCAAGTAAACTTGAGTCATTTAAAAATCTTTGGATGTTTGGCGTTTGCATTAAAACCGAAGCAGAAAAGACAAAAGCTGGATATGAAGACAGAAGCATTGATTTTTATTGGTTATAGTGAGTTTACAAAGGGTTACAGACTTATGCACCCACAGACTGGCAAGATAACAGTTGCGAGGGATGTGAAGTTCTTGGAAAACGTATTTCCTGGTGATGGTACGAACGTGACGAAAAACGCAGTTGTTCCTTTGTCCCTTGAGGAGGAACAAACTGAACCTGCGGTTTTGGATGAATCTCCTGATGACCACTCAAACGTTGAAGAGGATTTTCAGGATGCTGATGGAGGATGTACCGAATCCGCTACGAATGAAGAAGTACTTACAGAGACATGTATAGAACCGAGATATAACCTGCGTGCGCGGAAACCGGTCGACTATACAAACGCATGTATCAACGCTCTCGCGGCAATTGACGGCGATCCGACGACTGTAGAGGAGGCACTAAGTAGACCTGATCGTGCACTGTGGCAGAAGGCCATCGACGATGAGCTACAATCGTTGAAGGAGAATCAGACGTGGACACTCGTTGATTTACCACGTGACAAGAAGCCGATTCAATGTAAATGGGTCTTTAAGATTAAGCGAGACAGTGATGGTAAGGTGTCAAAGTACAAAGCTAGGCTGGTAGCGAAAGGATTTACACAGGTACGTGGCGTAGACTATAACGAAACGTATTCACCCGTAGTAAGGAGCTCGATTTTACGACTTTTATTCTCATTGGCTGTAGAATACGATTGGGACATAGATCAATGGGACGTGACGACTGCTTTCCTTTATGGAAAATTAAAGGAAGAAATTTATATGATGCAACCTGTAGGTGCTGTCACCAAGGGTCAGGAGACTAAGGTATGCAAGTTAAGTAGATCGTTGTATGGTCTCAAACAAGCATCGCATGCTTGGTTCAATGAACTTGACCGAGAGATGCTTAGTCTAGGTTTCACACAGTCCAAGATAGAGCCATGTTTATATCAAAAGTTACTAGGAGACAGGAATAGTGATAGGATAGTTATAGTTATATACGTAGATGATATTTTTATTTTTTGTAGTGATATACACAAAAAAGAGAAAGAAAATTTGAAAACCAAACTATTAAAGAAATTTAAAGTCAAAGATCTAGGTCGTGCTAGACATGTCTTAGGTATGCGACTTAGGAGAGACGAAAATACCATTTATCTTGATCAAGAACAATATGTTATTAATATTTTAAAGGATTTTGAAATGACGGACTGTAAACCAGTCATTACCCCCATGGAAACTGGTATCAGACTTGAAAAAGCTACGGAGTCTGATAGTAGGTTACCCTATCAAAATCTTATAGGATGTCTTAACTATTTAGCTCAAAATAGTAGGCCAGATATCGCGCACGCTGTTAGTGTTTTGTCACAGTTTAATAATTGTTACAATGAAGTTCATTTTAAGTGTGCAAAACGGGTGCTGAGGTATCTGAAAGGGACATCGGATTTTGCATTAACCTTCCGAAAGTCAGGTAAACTAGAACTTCTTGGCTACGTGGACGCGGATTGGGGTGGGTCATATGATAGGAAATCTTTTACTGGACTTATGTTTATGTTAGGCGAAAATTTAATAACTTGGGAGAGCCGTAAACAACGGTGTGTCGCTCTGTCTTCAACTGAGGCGGAGTATATAGGTCTTAGCCAAGCTTCAAAGGAAGCGATTTATTTGCGCAGTTTATTAAACAGTTTGACAAATAATACTTGTGCTAAACCTGTTGTTATTTACAACGATAACCAGTCTGCACATCACATAGCGAGAAACAAGATGAACCATAATAGGACAAAGCATATCGACATTAGGTTTCACTTTATTCGCGAAGCAATATTGAATGAGGCGGTACAGGTGATGTATGTGTCTACACAAGACATGCTGGCAGATATGCTAACAAAGTCTCTGCCAGGCCCTAAATTCAAAAACGCTTTAACGAGATTACCCATGAAGAGGGCGGGTAGCGAAAGTGTTACTTAAGTTTGTATAGATATGTACTTTGTTAAAATTTATATTTTTGTTTATTTAGTGTAATGGTTAATCTCTTGTTTATGTATTATTTATTTTTAATTAAATATTTAGTTATGCTATGACAATGTGAACACATGTGGCAGATTAAGGGGGCATGTTGAAGGATGGATACTCCTTGTGGGCTGGCCACATAATACTAGACAATAATAATCTGACACATGTAGTGGTTAATTGTTAATTCATATGATTGTCAATACCAAATGAAAAGTCTGTGACGTTAATACTATATCCAATATATATTTACATTATAACACTTTAAACCAACTGCGACTCTCTTATTTCCAATTAAAACCCTCGTAAGACTAATTGAGTATTTATCAACCCCAACACATTTTTAGAACATCACGACAGAAAAATATCTGTTTTTTTTTCCTGTAATTACTCAATTTTTAAAGGAAAGTAGTGTCTTCGGAACAGTATCTTTTAAAAATCTTCGCATATTTACCTGTAATAACGCGATGAAGCACACGCTACATATCCAGAACTGCGTGCTGTTCCATAGACAAGTCATGTAGTGGCGAGACATTGTGATCAGCGTGAACAGAGACACGTCCGCGTCGCGCGTCATCTGAAAACGTTCTCTGTTATAATATGAACCTTATTGCATGTGCATAAGGTTAAATTGGCAATGATTGGGAACGCCAGAAGATGGAATATTCAGGTTAAAGAAATATGGATTTTATGACCCTTTTTTGTAGATTAATTTGAATTGGTCTTCAAGCTATTTGTAAAATGAGAAATGGTTTGCTTGCCAAGTTCTGTAGTGAAATAAATTGTATTATAAAAAAATTAAAGGCGTATTTCATTATTTTTGGGAACATTTTGCTGAACTTGTAAAACAGGCGCTAGATATAATTTCAATTTAAAGTCGGATGATGTCAGGTTAACATACCTTTTGGCTACAGTAGTTAGTGAATGGCTGATCCTGCCATTTATTTTGTAACTGAGCAGCGTGAAAATTATTACAAAAAAAATTTAAGCATAATTGGATACGATTATTTCTCATTAAAGATTTCTTTCTGGCCTTACATATTGGCAATGTTACGTAACTTACCGATAGTGAACAAGGAACTGAGTTGAGCGCTCTCGCCAGGTCGATGGGCCCGATGCAGGACTCCGGCACTTGGTACGGAGGCATCTTCTGACATAGCACCGGATACAATGGCTCTACTGCTATGCTACAATGCAAAAGGAAAAATAAACCTTGGTGAGGTACTTACGACCTCTTTTCGTACTGGCTGGCGAGAATTGTTTATGACTTCTTTTTATTTGTCTTTTAATTTATGGCCAACGAGTTTCGCGCAATAATCAAATCCCGCGAACGTTTCCATATTTGAAATAGTTTTTTTTTTACAGTCAAATTAAATACCTCAGATCAAATTCTCTGTTTAAAACTCTTCGAATAAGCTGTTTTATTTTTATTTTTTTATAATGCTTTTATTCAAAATCTAATTTACCGTTACCTATCAAAATACAGTTCCATTATAGTTATTTTGATATGGGTACCGTATTAATTATTTTTGACGTAACTTGAGAAATCTACAAACCTTGCATCAGCCTGCATAAATATCTCCATATTCAAGCAGTTAGCCGCCGAGCCCATGACGCAGACCACTTCTCCGTAGTCCTGCATGATCTGTATCATGAGCTGCACAGAGCGGGCGGTGCAGTCGGTGAACAGGGACACGAGGAGCGGCACGTTGTCCACCTGCTCTATGTGCGGCCGAATGTTCTCGATGCCGCGGGGGAGCTTCGCCTGAATGTCAACGATACTATGCGATTAAGAACTTTTTCTCATCTATCAGAAGATACATGTCATCCCAGCTACATGCTTGATAGCAGTGGCTTACAACTTCGTGGCAAAACTATGAGACGGATTTCAGAATAGTGTCATTGCGCTTTTTGATGTTCATAAACATGCAAATCACTACATAAACAAATACATATTTTAAAATCCTGGCATTTAAAAAGTCTTAAAATAATACTAGGCGTTATACTTTCACATCGGGGTACCACCAAGTTTAAAGTAGGTACTTTTATCGATTAAAACTGAAGCGGTAATTTTTCTTTCATATGTAGTTGTAAAATTTCTCAATAAGAGTACCTCATCACTAACTTCTTTTATCGATAAAAAAAAATAGAACTTCATATTTATATATCGATAAAGTTAAGCATACATTCCAATATAACAGGACTCCTTATTTAATACGGAGCAGGTTTCTGACCGACACGGTTTGGCATGCGTCGAACCTTACCCTGTTGCTCATGTCGAAGTTGACTGGCGCGGAGTGGTCGGTGGAGTCGGTGAGGCACGACAGCGAGCGGCACGCGTCCGCCGGCGACCCCTCCTCGTCCTCGTCCAGCAGCGAGTCCGCCGACGGGTGGCTGGTCGATATGCTGCTGCGCTGGAACTGTACAAAACACACATACCTAGCTTTTGAGTCACATTAACCATTGATTATACTCGTAGATCTTGCTTAGGTCTGGACTCAAACAATTTAACGACAACACACTGTGCCAAGGTTTAGGGATCACTGTTTGTTTTAATATGTTTGAAGACTCGGATAGATCATCAGCCTAACGCCTATGTTTGTTACTTCTTCATGTCCAAACGGCTGACTGGACTTTGATGAAAATTGGGAGCAGCATCAGATTAACACATATACGGCGGATATTTTTTTTTGTGGTACAGGAAGTTTCCTCAGGAAGCAGATTAAACCAATGGTCGATGCTAGTGTAAATATATTTCATCAATTAGCATTACTCTGAAGCATTGGTTGAAAGAAGCCACGAAATAAAATTAATTTTTCATTCGTGGGAAATCATCAAATGACCCCTCCCGCTGAGGGTGCAGCTGGAGGGAGTATCAGACTCTTACTGACTAAAACCCACATGTTCCTTCAGGAGATCTTTGTGTGCCAGGGCGGCGGTAACCCTTGCTAACAATCAGCAGCCCTGGCAAGCCCATCAGGCCAAATAAACTTACCTTCAAATTAGTGTGTGTGGTTATAGAATGCCTCGCTTTCTTGATCTCGTTGTCGAACTTAACAGTGCTGTGGTCCAAGTTGATAGCTCCCGGTGCTGACATGGATAACGCTTTCGAAGTCGCGATGTTCGTACTGTGGTATTCGGTAGACATTGGTCAATTATTTTTATTGTTCTCATAAAGTATTAGCCCTGGTCTATAAGTAAGTGGGTATATAGTATATATTTTTTCAGCGTTCTTTGAATTTCTATATAATAGATTCTCACTAAACTGCACACGATTTTACAGTTGACTCCCGCGTAAGCTAGTTTATTATGAATTTAATTATAATGCCTATGTTTGCCTATGCTTTATAGATACAACGTTGTTAATGCGGTGCATATGTATAGCTTTTACGTGTGAGATTATTTTCACCAGTTCTATGTGTGTACACCATATTTAAAAAATACAATGTGAAATGTCTTGCATGCACATCTTTATCACCCCAGTCAACTGAAAAATCCAATCGTGGCAGTACTCAAATAGCAATATAAAAAAGTTTCTTGACGAAAAAATGGTAAGAAAATTAACCTTTTGACCACCACACTTTTAAAAAATGGTAGTCAGATTTAATCGATATAATTCCGAATACACTATTATATTGCATGTATGGATGCATTTGTAACTTGGCGTTGCGGGCACGTCTTTCTTTTTCTTGATGTGGCGGTCAAAAGGTTAATAAATACATAAGTACGTACATACCGAGAACAATCTTTCTAACCGTAATTTGAACCAAAACCTAAATCAGATTCAATAGGACTAATTGACTAAATATTCTAGTATACATACGAATTTTTCTGGTTCAAAACTACTTTCTAGATGCAGACATTAATATCTTAATTGTTATGAGGTCATTCACTGTTATTAAAATAGCGTTGAATGTTATGAATGCAGTGTATAGTGATTACAATTAGTTACAAATGAGAGTTCGAGTTAGCTCAAGCTAAAGTGCGAAGCAAACTTAAAATAATTTCGTTTGATTTTATTCACATTTATTCTGTGACGGATGACGCAAAACACAGTCTTATGTAGTTAAGATAGAGTCCATAATACTGGTCGTGGAGTTAAATCAATGTGAATATAATCAGACGTGAAGATTAAAAATACTATGCAGCATTATTACGTCACGCCTAGACTTTGCCTATAACGGTAAAAATGGAAATATTTAAATTTTAATAAAGAATGAAAGATTTTTTAAAATTTGCTAATGTTGTATCTGTCGCGTGTCCAACAGGCGTGACATAACAAGCAAGCGCGATAGAGCGATAGAAAACAAACCTATAGTACAAGCCGAGCGCGGCAGCATCACAGTCAATGTGCCTATTGAGTCTCGAGGCTCGCTCCTTGCCCTGCGCCAGCGTCTGTGACGACAATGGCGACGCGCTCTTGCTGTCAACAACCACTCATAAGTGACCAACCACAGCCCTGGAGCTGTTGAAATACTTCAACATTTCATTTCCGTGGCGTCACTATATTTTTTCGTATGCCAGCATTATTTTGCATCTGGCAACGTTTATTTTTTTCGTGTGGCAAGACTTGCTTGCTTCTGTCAAAACTATGCAGAATCCTTCACCGAACATCCTTCCTATTTGAATAAAGAATCTCGTCCATAAAGGCTGTAGTTCTTCACAGTAAAAAAATACTAACATTTAGATGTTTAAATACATTGACTATTGACATTTTGTCTTACTAAAAAAGGGGTTTAAAAGGACAACACATATTTCTAAAGAATGCTGGGTACTTTATACGTTTCTTTTAGATTTAATTATTTTATTTTCGTACCCAAACACCCTGAAAAACAGCAATTTAACATCAAAAAGTTAAATCAAAGACAGAAGAAAATGTCTAAACTTGTGCTGTGTACTGATATCAATGGTGTAACTGTTATTTGCTGAATTAATTGCCAATTGAAGCTCCCTGTTGATGATACACAAACGTTCAATAATTAATTGGTCCCAAAATGTTGAAATTTATTGTGCATGAAGGTTGAATGTAACCCCAATAAGTACATGCGTTTGCGCATAATGATATGTCGTTTTAGTACATGCCCTGGCATATGTACATAATGAAGGGTTATTTTTTTAATCATTTCGCCCTTAACAATTGTATTTGTTGTTTGATTGTTACCAATAGATGTAATGTTTTGTTTGTTAAGTTTTCTTGTAGTTATACATCTGTGTCCATGTGAGAATAATTGTTATGATCGATTTTCCACCTTATGATTAGAGCTTTAAGGTTGCAAATAAAGTAACCATATATTAATATAAGTCATTTGTATTTTTTAGCCAGCAGTTTTAAAAACGGGTTTTACCCTTTAGTATATAAACCACTTATCCTCACATGGACACAACACTCATAGACAAAATCTATTTAAAAAAAACGTACTTTCAATAAAAAAAAATATAAGTAGTGACCACGAAGTCTACATTACCTGGCACTTTCTTCGCTAATAAGTGATATGTGGCAGTTCCATCCCGACTCTAAGCCCATTTTCTCGCTAAATACTCTGGATCTCAGTTCGTTTTCCTTGCTGAAGTGTACGAAGCGGATGCAGGCTCGTTCGAGGCGCTCTATCAGTTCCACCATGTCGCTTTGTGCTTGGTATTGCATGGTCACCATGCCTATGAATACCTGTATGGTTGGGAATTTTGTTTTAGAGGTCTAAGTTTACTGGGTGATTTTTTTTCTGGTAGCTGAATCAATTTGAAGGCAAAACAAATATAAATTTAAATCTTTAACTAGTCAAATTCATTACTTTTATTGAACTGTTACGTCACATTTTTTTCACATCATGCCATATACCTAATAATGATACTTAAAAATAAATACATTTTCTGAATCTTTTTAAAATCCTTGACCTATCAACTACCCAATTGTATTAAAGACAGAGCTAGCATTCATCTTTGATTATGATATTTTCTATTAAAGATGATATCTGAAAGGCATTAAAAACATATCATGTACGTGAATGAGCATCATACTCCACCTGGTTACATTGCATATCGAAGAAACCTTCTGCGTCCTTAACATCGTCATCTGTCACCTCATTGAATAGCAATGAGTCTGAAAAACAAGAGAATGACGAATAAAACTTTCAGTTATAAAGTTTAAGGGCCAGTTTCACCGGTTACGGAAAGCAACTATCTACCAGATCAATTAAAAAATGGAACAGAATTTGTATGAAATTATCTGCCAGATAAACTGTCTGGAACTTATCCGTAACCGGTGAAACTGGCCGTAAGATTTTTTTGAAATTTGAATTTTGAACGTTGTCGAATGATCAGATATATAAATATCTGAATCGTACAAAGAAGAAATAATTCTTCTTTGTATCAATCCGATTTCAACCTTATCACTCAGCACACAGGGTCGACTAAAAGATTGCCGTAGTTACCTGTTGAATGGAAGTGTAGCGCTGGTGCATCGGCCCAGTGCTGCGAGAGGGGAGCGTACAGCTGTCTACTGTCCGCCGGAAGTTCTAAGTACATGGCCGATAGGGAAGACGAAATGCCCCGCGTTAAAGGCCTGAGGAAAATTGTTATATTTAAAGGAAAGTAGGCACATTGATAAAATTAAAAAAAAAAACGAACAATTCGAATCTTTTGTTAGAGAAAAACCCTTAAAAAACTTTTCGAAATTTAAAAATGAATGCACCAATTTTCATTTTTAATATGTGAATAAAAATGCTACTTACTTATAAGCAAAGGCGGTACAATAAGCTGTGAGCGAGTTTCTTTGGTAGAAGTCAATGATTTTCTTTCGGTCAGCGGGTGAGATAGGGGTGAGATCTCGCCCGTTCCAGTAATCCACGCAAGAGTCTAGTATAATGTCAGCTGTGCCCTATAGACGAATAAAAACTTGAATACCGAAGAAATATAAGTTAAGCTCAGACAATAATTCATAGATGGACCCCTGTTGCGCAAACATGATCTATGCGCATAAATTGCGCATCTTAGCTCAAAATTTGCGCAAAATTGATTTAATATTTTTTCTTTGTATAATCTTATATTTTAAAGCGTGTTTAGAATTTACTTGATTGAATTGAAAATTTAACAAAATTGGCGACCAACTTACCTGTGTGAGCATCTGCAACTGATTGGCCTGATCTTTCACTACCACCGCCAACATATGGGGCAGAGGAACCTTCACCTTCGTGCTAAGTTGTAGCGAGCGAACGAAACGTGTCTCACGGCGTATCGTGTCCGCTTGCTGTTGAAAAGTAGACCTTAATAAGAAACATTAAATGACGATTTTTAATTGAAGAACTAGTTACCATTTATTGATCTGTGTGACCGAATACTTAAATTCGTATAAGCTAGAAACCTTAGTGGTGCGTTTTGATCTGATTTTTTTTTTATTTGTGACTGTAAATCTCTTCGCTAAAATATATTATGATTAAGAGAAGTTAATACTTTAGACTTACCAATTGTCTAAATATAGCTAAGCACTCTTGCACCTGGTAGTTCTCTGTGACCGCGTCAGTGAATCCTATCTGCTTGGCGAGCTCGCACAAGCATCGTCTGTTCGTCACTGGTACCAGGTCTTCACTGAAATTATTAATATTTTTATTGACGTCTAAAAATTAAAACAAATTTTAATTAAACTAAAATTTTTAATAAACTACACTTTATACGTGAGGTATGCGCAAAACTGCCCTTAAATTTGATCTATGCGCAAAACTGCGCTAACATGTGAGTAATGCGCTAAGCTGCGCTTCCCTGCATACAAAATATGCGCAATGGTAATTGCATGCAGAGGAGTTTGAAGTGCTGCTGCCAGTGCTGGTTGTCTTACTAACCTGTACTGCGCTTCACAGGTGAGATGTGCGCAGAAGTGCGCATAGGTGTGTCGCGGCGCGGGCGCGCACGTGTTGAGCAGCGCGGCCAGCCCCAGCGGCTTGAGGCGCGCCAGGTGCTGCCGCCAGCGCTGGTCGTCGAATTCCACGCAAAACGGGGCGTTTTGGTCATGGGTCAAGTCCAGAACCTGAAGGCGATTAGATGTTCTTAATCCCATGCCAAATAGAAATAAAACCAGATACAGTAGCCCAGTAAAAAGGTGAAATTCTCCTGAAATGGGTATACACACACAACATCTATATAATTTAAAAATGCATCGCTGAATGTGTTGTTAACCCAAATTCTATCTATACCAATTATTTATTTATTTAGAATATTTCTTCAAATGAGAGGATGGTTTTTAACGGAGAGCAAAAATAAAAAAATGCCTGAAATAAAAATAAAAGACAAAACCAAAAATATAGAACCGACTGTTGGCAGTATGAAGTTCACAGTATAGCTACATTACTCACCTCCACAATAGTCGATGGTTCAACAGTCTTGTTCCCCTCTATGGGTGTGTCAACATTTTCATCACTATGGTGTCCCATAGAGCCCACGAGGCTAGTCTTGCTGGAGTTGTGCGACGAGGGGCTCGAGTTGCGCAGAAAGAACACCTTCTCCGCTGTCGGATTAGGCCAGGAAAGGATGCCTTTCTTGTCAACGCAGCTCAGTGCCTAGAAGTACCAAAAATATTTTTCCGGCCTATGACTAGGGGACTATACAGGTACGTTATTTGGACCAGTTTAAGGAAAAACACAGATTTTTGTTAAAGTCAAATAATTTATGTAAGAGCTTGAATAAATAAAAGCCTTAAATCTTGACTTCCAATTTTATTAGTGAGACGATCGTCCCTTTTGGCGACACACGCTTCGTTCAGTGTTTCCTTTCATACGACCACAGCCTAAACAAACATTCACTCAAGCAATACCATATTTATGGTAAATTTATTTTCGTCTCTTCTCGTTATAGTGTGAGCAAAACTTCATTTTGATCACCAAATAAAATGAATGCTGGCATAATACATAGAAAATAATAGGTGAGGAACATCTTCAAAATAAACTCACCGACAGAGACCCCAACACGTGCACGATATTAGCAGTTCTACAGACCATATCCTCTCTCCCAGTCAGTATGTTGAAGAACGTCTTCCCCAAAGACTTGAGGCTTTCTGGCTGTAAGTTAGATTCGCTCATCGCTTGTATGAGAGGGTCGCTCGCGTCTTCTGATATGGAACATGATTTCGGACGGACGTATTTTTGACGCGTTTCTGATAATAGTTTGAATCTGGAAAAAAGTTCATCATCATCAGCCTTTTATTTTCCCACTGCTGGGCGGATGCCTCCTCTCACAGAGAGAAAAAATGAGCATTAATCACCATGCTTGCGCAATGTGGGTTGGTTATTTCAGACTTTACAGTCCAGGTTTCTTCGAGATATTTTCTTTCACCTTTAATCAGTTATTGGCCCTACCCTGTTCGGCAGGCGAAGGGTGTCCAAGCAAGATATACTTAGCAAGTACATATTAAACTTAATAACGATACTATACAAAGACTCACCTAGCAAGCCCATAACAGTTCAACGTGACCCACGCAATGGGGAACACGATCTGCAGCAGGGGTAGCGACGCGGCGATGGTCTGCAGGAAGTAGATCTCCGTCCAGTGCGTGACCCCTGGCAGGTGGTATACGTGACGCACGAAGCTTGCTATCACTACTAAAGATATCACTAGCGGCAGGACTATGCCTTCCATTATTTTGACTGTGCACTGTAACAAGGTTGGATTGAATAAGGACCTATAATATGTACAGACGCCAGCAGGTCAACCTAACCGAATCTGACAAATTTTAGCAATCGAATATTAACCTTCCAGTATTGTGATAATGTTGAAAATCCATTAAATAAATTTGACAAATTGAGGTAGGATGATGTGCTGGCGTCTGTACAAAAAGAAAAGTTTAAATTGGAATGCTTTACAACGCCATAAAAGTAAATCCTCAACGTAAAAGTAAATGTTCCCTTCGAGGATAATTAAATACGTAACACTTTTGCTAAAAGTGGATTTACTGTTTCCAGACATAACAGTGAAAAAAAAAATGTTTTAACGAAAGGATGCTTACCAAATACCTTTGTTTCTCAAACATAGTGACAGGCCTGATGGTGGCCTGTTCCAGCGCCAGCTTCAGATTCTTCAAGTAAGGAGTCTCGCACATTCGATACGCTTTGTTACGATGCGGAGTGCGAATGCGTGGGGTGCTGAAGTTGTCTTTTTGCTGGAATATAAATAATGGCGTCCATACCAACTGTCGGCAACGGCAACCGGTCTCTCTAAGGAGATGAGCCAGCTACGCAGGGCATATTATAGTGCACAAGCAGTTGCGCAAACACAGGGGTGCTCTCTATTCCCTCACTCTCATAGTCCGATGGGACGGCAATTCGCCACGACCTTTACGTGCTCTTAGATGCAAGAGTGTATCATCAGCTTCCAAATTTCGGACTGCCTTATGAAAGTCTCTTAAAACCCACAAAGCGATTTCGACCCCACCCGGGGAATCGAACCCGAGACCCCAGGCTATGGGACTACTAGACTAACGAGGCTGGACTACGCGTCTACCAGACCAACGAGACAGTTTAGACAAGCCAAAAAGTGTCCAGCATGCCGTGGTCACGACGGTCAGTCTTAATCGATATAATTCCGAACCCACTATTATATTTTATGTATTTAGCTTGACGCTGAGGGCACGTCTTTCTTTTGATGACGTGGCGGTCAAAAGGTTAAGAGTCTCACATAATTAAGCTTGGTATAGCCACGCATAAAACGCGCGTCTACTATCTACGACAGATTTTTAGAAGGTATTAGTAAAAATAACCTTCCATGACATACTCATTATCACTTCAAGTACATCACATGTTGTGCATATAACAATATTCATGTCAGTGTTATTTATAGACATTTAGTAAGTAGTTCATATCAAGTGGTAATGTATACTATTTTCAGACATGAAAATTATGTTTCAGCATTAGAGGACAATAAAAGTTATTTCATATTGTCCTTCCTTCAAACTCTATCAAATATTTTAAATTTGATTTAAATACCGGTGTGGTTGGTTGGAAGATCTGTCCAAAGAACTGTTCTGGGTCTTCTGGCTGCAATCCTCGGCAATGGCCTGGTACCTCTTGTCCTGGTCTTAGCACTATCACATCCCCTTCCACTAACAGTGCCCATGGTAGGTTCACTATGGTTGCTGAAATGGGATTTTTTATTGATTTTATTTAAAAAAAATACTTACTGATTCTGACTATTTGAAGTTTTATGCGGTAAAACAGTATAAGTTGGAGACATATTCTTAGCCTGTATAACAATATTTTATTCTGCATTTACCTAGCTCAAAAGAGTCATACATTCAACCTGTATATGTACCTACCCTAGTCAGACTTCTAAGTTAGTACAGACGCCAGGACATCAAACTACCCGAAACTTGCAAATTTTCCCAATCAACTTTGAACCATATGCTTCAGCAATAAAGTTGAAAATCTATTAAAGAAATTTAACAGATTTTAGTTAATTGACGTACTGGTGGTCTGTACATACATATTAGGAAAATAGTATTAAATCCTTACAATCGCGATAAGTCCACTGTAGGATCACACATGGTGAATACGGAGCACACAAATGTGGATAGTGATTCTCCTTCCATTTGGAACTTTCTATAGCTTCATCCAATGTCTCTGTAATCAGTAAATACTACCATTAATTGGATAAACATAGTTTCAATACAAATGGTTAAGAAACTCTCTTTAGATTCTTATTATATATCATTAAAACAAAGTGGAATACTGCTAATTAATAAACACAAGTAATTAAGAATGGATAGTTAATCATACTTAATGATATTGTTTTAATACACTAGAAATATTTTTCAGTGTTTATTATATGACATTGAAAAATATTAACTGATAACATCTTAATTATATATTTCCATTAGATAAAAGATTTACCTTGAAATAAATGGTTCACCAATAGTAAAACAATTTCTTCATTGACAAGATATATACGGTGTTATCATACTAGTGCACACTATTTTTACAGGTCATTTAGTACATGCTAAGGATCATGTTTACCACAAAAAAAGTATAGTATATAAGAATGGCCAAAGGGTTAACGTTAAAGGAGACCGGTGTTATACGTACAACTTGGCGACTGAGATGATAAATTATATTATTTTCATAACTTTTTTTGTGATAAACATGATCCTTAGCATGTACTAAATGACCTGTAAAAATAGTGTGCACTAGTTTTGTTACACCTTATATAAACTTTAACCCTTATTTAATGAATAAGCCACTAGAAATCATTCTCTATGTGATGAAAATAAAAATATAAACATAACTTACATTATCATTAAGTAAACAAACAATACATGTCCCACACTTACCTAAAACTTTCCTTATCCTATGAGGTATTTCATTCCTATATAAATACTCTTCATTGAATGCCACCAAAAAGTTTACTAACAGTATAACAAATAAAAAAAATGCTTCCCACATCAAATAGGCATGGGCCTGCACAGATTCACCAAGAAGGTATGTAAGTATCAAGCAGACGATGTATACTAGTGTAATTGTGTAAGCGACGCCTGACAACAGCACTTTCTCCGATGAAAACGAAATAATATTTCGTACCAAGCCAAATCTGGAAACAAATCGAGTGTCTAAAATTAAACTCATAACCTTAGACAATTATTGAAATGTGTTAAAAAAAATATACTATTAACTTGATAACATTACATAAATGGCTGATTTATCGGAAAATAGTAATCATAACATACCCGGTTGGATTTTTCTTCTTATGTTCTTGAATAACATTACGTATATCATCGCGAAGTTTCAAAAGTGCTGTTTTAGTAGTATATCCCAAAGAATGTATGTTATTATCATCCATTTTATCTTGTTGCATTCACATAATTGTTGCTTTAGGTATACACTTAACACTCAGACACAGAATGAATTAAATTAAATATATTATTTTTATCAACACAGAGGATTCGGGCAAGGGTGAGGAAGGTACGTTCTAAATCCTGAAAATGGTATTACACAATTCAAATTGTTTGTATTGTAACACATGAACTTATACTAAGTAAGGAAGTATGTACATATCTTGGTATTTTCGTATCAAATAAATTATCTGTTATGTGTTATATTGATTTTACGGAAGTATAAAATACAGAGCTTCTTTAGTTTCGATGTTGTTTTTGAACGTGTTTATTGATATTTCATTAATCAGTGTCAAGTGTCTGTCAAAGTCACATGTTTGCTATGTTCGGGTTCGGATAAAGTCAGTTTCATTAAATTACTATTATTAAATATAATAAATAAAAAAAATCTATTTTAAAATTTTGCATTTCACTTTATTCCGTAAGAAGACACGAATAAAATATAAGAAGACCTTCTTAGATTCATGTAGCTTCCGCCTCTATTGCTACTATATATTATTATATATTTTATATATTATTATATATTATTATATATTATTATATACTTCCAGAAAGTTATCCGAAAGTCATTTAAAAATAATGAACTTATTCTAAAATGATCAAGACTATTAAATGTTCACAAAGTCAAACTTTACTAGCGATTAAGTTCATTAGTATTTCGTTTTCTCTCCAAGACACTGCAGAGTGGGAAACTTTAAGTGGTTTCACTCGCTTAATGAACGATAAGTCACAGGCACTTCCAAAAGTTATTTTTACCATGTTTATGGGAATATCCTCACTATAGCAACACTTTTTAGTTTACGGTTTTCTATTGATTTGTTTTCAACTGCAGTTGCTTTAATTGCTAACTTCATTTGCTGTCAACTGCAATGTTGCTAACATGAATAGTAAACCAATATTTTTCTTAAAAAAAAAATCGCAGACTTTTCACACACTGTACTTTGTAAACTGCAAAGATAATAAAATTCAAAATGACATATTATTAGTGCTTGTTACTCGAAATCACTTGCTGTTAAAAGTGAAACGCCATATTTTATAGGTAAAATTATTTGACTTATTCACATAATACGCCATAAGAGGAATGAATTAGTAATTACTACTATACTAGAATGCACTGATTTATAACATAAATAATTATTTTACCTATTTCATATACTATTATATATATGACTAAAGCTATTTCACGAAATTCGTTCTTCAAAACTATTAGGGAATATAAACTCGTTATCACAAGAATGGGAAAATATATAAATAAACATTGGCAACATCGCCTTCAATCATCGCAGCAACTGCATGAACCGAGCTGAAGTTGGCTTTTCTCAGAATTTCAATACTCCCAAAGTTTTCTTCTATTTTTTTATGTAAGTACAGTACTGCAGGCGTTACAAAATTTTCAATGCAGAATCATTAGACGACTCCCGATCCCGCGCTTACGCCTTTTATCAAGTATTCGAAGTCGGATAATAGTAGCGTTAGATAAATAAATGTGGTGCGCGTATTGTGACGGTGCTCAGTTCAGTCAGTGTGTGTCATCGTGTTGGGACCATCGGTGCGCCATTTAGCTCGCGAGAAAAAAAAAACAAGGAATGTGTACATCGCCGCGATCGGTTTAGTTGTAACCAGTGTACCAGTTCGTGATGGAGTGACAGAATTACGCTGCAGTTATGGCAAATATATGTACAAATAGTCGAAGAAAGTGCAAAGGGTTCCGAAGGGGGCCGCAGTTCGGACTATGGTTGTGGTGTATAGCAATCAAATGTTTGATCAGTTTACCGTGCATATTCTCGATGTGTCAAGGAGTAGACATATCAGTTTCAGTGTATCCTGCAAACATGATCAAACTCCTGTATGGTACGCCTTTGGAGATCTTTTGTGTTGCTGAGAACAACCACACTGCTGAAAACTTGGAGTTTTATATTGGTGGAAAACCTATAGAAACAGAAATCGTGAATTCAACTACAAGAAGGTTGTATATTGAACATTTAGAGAAGAAAGTATACACATACTATTGCAGAAACACTGTAACAAACAAACAGTGCACCAGCAGAGTGCTGGTGGACCTGCCTCCCTCTAATGTCACTGACTTTGGTTGTATATCTAAAAACCTTGATGAACTCAATTGTACTTGGACCTCTCCGGAGTACTACAGCATAACAAACTACAACTTATCATTCTCCATACTCGGAAATGAAGTGGACCCGTGTGTAGCCACCAGGATTGGCAAATTAAGGTACTGTGCATGGAGTACAACCAGCAAACCCAGGTACAAACAGATGGAAGAATATTATTATTTTCATTTAAAATCTTGCAATTATTTTGGATGCATTCACCAGAATTTCACTATTGACCACTTTTCTGTGGTGAAGCCTTATGCACCAGAACAGCTAAGGGTTTTAAACAATGACACTCACAGTGTGACGCTGCAGTGGAAGATACCAAACAATATTTTTGACTTTTTGAAGTGTGCTGTAGTGCACAGGATAGAGTATCAAATAGCTAAGATTGATAACATGCAATACTTCCGTAGCGTCAATGCGACAAGCCTACCACCAAAAAATAAGACTTACACTTTTACGTTGTCAAACCTTCCCTATGCGCACATGTCATATGAGGTCAGGATCTACATAAAGTCAGAGTCGGCTACTGAAGAAAAATTCTGGTCTGATTTTGCTTATGTGATGTTTACAACTGCAAGTGAGAGGCCTCGGCGGCCACCAGACACTATTGCCGGAGCATTTGACCAATCCATATATGAAAACAAAAGAGTGATATATGTGTACTGGAAACAGCTTGAGGAATATGAGGAGGCTGGAGCTAATTTCACTTATAAAGTGGTTACAAGGGGCTCTAAGAATCCGCAAACTATGCATCCAGATAAAAATAAAAGCTTGAGTTATGTCATACTTGATGATGCAACTCTAGAAGCCATTGATGTTTCTATTTCATCCATCAATACTATTGGCTCATCAGTCAACAGTAGCCATCTCTACATACCATCAAGAGTAGACACTGAATCGCTGAATGTACCTTCTTTTACAAAACTTGCTTATGAAAATGGAACATATAAATTGTCATGGGTTGGCATCAGAAAAATTGACAACTACACTCTCTTCTGGTGTCAGCATAATACAAGTCAAATCTGTACTGGACGAATGAACTTCACTGTGTTGGATCCTAATCAGAACACCCACGTCATAGATCTGCCAAGAGACAGTAGGTATCAGTTTGCAATATCAGCTAACAACGGATCCAAAACAAGTGGTATGACATGGGCATCTTGTGACATATCTAAAGATGGTATTCCCATGTATGGGTTTCCTGTAAAAGTCAATCATGATGCTCCAGGAAAGTCTTTTGTCAAAATAACTTGGACAATGTCTTGTACTCTGCAAGAAGGAATAATAAAAGGATACCTTATCTCCTACTGCCCGGTCTTAGCTACTAGCAACGTGTGTGACACTACTTTTGGAAACAAATCAACATATTATGTTTCTGATCCAAAACAGAAGGAAGTTAATATAACTGGCCTTAAACCATACACAACATATCAGTTTATCCTGGCTCTAAACACTACTTATGGGTTGAAAACTATTGAAAATGCCTCTACGGGTGTAACTACCATTGAAGACACACCAACAAGTCCCAGGAATGTCAGTCTTTTTGATGTGCAGAGTGACTCTGTATTAATTTCCTGGGATCCACCAATTCAAAAAAATGGGATTATTGGAAAATATGTGATTTTAAATTATGGAGAAGAATGGAAGGTTGAAAAAGTGGCTGATAAAGATAAGAATGTCTCTAGACTGCATGTTAAACTAACTGGTCTTCAGGGATTTACCAATTATTCATTTTCGGTTCAGGCTTGCAACTCAGCTATAAGAAGTTGTTCTAAGCCCAGCCCTGATAAAGGCATCTTCGTCAGAACTAGAATTGGTCCGCCAAGTATCTTGAAGGCACCTTCCGTTAAAAGCAATCCAGACTACTTGACATGGGAACCTCCAGAATTTCCAGGAGGGACTGTAGATCTCTACCAAATAAAAAGGATAAAAGACGAAAGTACGGCGTCTAAAACTGAGATACTGAATACAACTAATTTGTCTTATTCTTTAATACATTGTGAAGGAGTAGATGAAAGTGAAACATATCAAGTCAGAGCAGTCAATTTTGACGAAGATCCCTTCTATGGCATATTAGCTGATAGATCAGAAGTGGCCATGCCTTTAGTACAGAATAAAAGACTTCTTGAGTATCCTGGTCCATGGAGTCCAGCTAGCTCAGTAGCATGCAGAAGCAAAGATGGTCTTACTATGATACTTATCCTCATTACAATATGTGCATTAATTGGTGTAATGTATGGTTCAATAAAATTATACAAAAAATATAGGAAAATGGAAGATATTAAGCCTGTATTGCCAAACGGCTTAGGCATACCAGAGAAAGATATATCAAAGTACGCATTTGGAGGATGGAATCCCACAAATAAGGACGATAAACCATCATCAGATGAGATGCTATTACTACCGAATAGTAGAACGACTGTGTCGACTCCAGAAACTAAACAAAACACTGAAAACAATTGTGGCTCTAGCGACCATACGGACAGCACTGCTCTGTCGGATACGTCACGTGGAGCTGTGGAGAGACAAGCCTCTACCTCAGATGACGGCTCGGACTCGTCCTTAAACTTGGAAGTGGAACCTGTAAGGGCTGACGACAATAACGCTACCCAAGATGAGGAGTCTTCAAATTCTGATACCGACAATTCCAGAGAAAATACTCCCTATTTTAGTGACAAAGCATTCAAGAAGAATCCTAGCGGTTATGTGCAGCCAGTAGTAAACCCTGTTAGTGGATACGTGCAGTCGGCACCGGCACCACATGCAAGTCCTATTGCAAAACCTACAGCACAGCCGGCCAGCTCGAGTTACGTAATGGCTGCTCTAGCTCCGCCTATATTCACGACGGGAGTTGCACAACCCAGCGTCCCAAGCCAACCGCCAGCATCTTCAGGTTATGTGATGCCCGAGGACGCTCAAGCAAAGTCAATGATGAACTTCCCTAAATTAGGGCCCTCGCCTACAAAAGTTTTTGGGTCAGAAAGCTTGCCTATAATGCCTTCCTTGCCACAGCCAGTGAAACATGGCGCCGACAGCAGCTACATTCAGTTGCAGTCTTTGGACGCTTTACCTAGTCATAAGCAACCGGTACGAAACACTGTGCCACTAAAGCCGCCGGCGTCAAGTGGCTACGTGAGCCCCGGTGATGCCGTTATTAACAAGCACCTGAATAACATGCTGTCGGGTGGACAGCATGAGGAGTCGGCTATATTGGACCCGACCATGTCACCTGATGCTTACTGCCGATTCTCTTGGAGCACCGACCCTGCGAACGATAATCTACACTCGTTGCTAGCTGACTCGCATACGTTGAACTTGTCGAAAAATTGAGCCCAACCTAGCATACAATAAGTGACACAGTACTGATAAATAAAATAGACTTTTAGTGACTGAGTTGTAAATAATGAACTTTAGGAGCTTTACAAAGTGCTATAAAATTATTGGACATAATATAATTACACACAAGAATGTGGATGTGTTGTCTAGTGATAATTCTTGTGCCTTATTAATTTATTTTAGGTGATTTTTAAGAAGCTTAGTAGGTAAGATTTCATCCGCAGCTTTAATAATGTAGAACCTTGAAATTCGTAGAAGAATTTGTTTATTCGCATTATTTCACGTCGTTAAACCTCTGTGGGCGTTACAACACATGATGTTTGTTACAGAAATTAAATACGCGCGTAAAAGAGGTTAAATATGGAGGGTATATATAAAGTTAATTTAGTCCCAAGTGATCTGAGCGTTGAGGAGACGATACTGCAAATAGCAGACACTTTAGATAATCTCAACGGCATTGTAGACGACGTGTTTACACGGCTCACGACAAGAATCAAGCAGAACATGGACAAGACAATGAAGTTGAATGAGAGAATAGAGATATCCAGGTCTAAAGTAGAGAAACTTAATGGTATGCAGAAGGCGATCAAGGTGTTCTCGAGTGCCAAGTACCCGGCCTCGATCAGTCACGAACATTACCAATCAGTGTTCGATGCTGATAGCTACGAACACAAGCCCAAAAAGGTTACTCTGAGCGGAAAAACTCAGGGGCAGACTAACGAGAAGGAATTACAGGTAAGTCAGCCGCTTTAATTGATAAAAATATCTTATTTTCATAAACAATGTGTGGGCTCGTTATCGACACGTTGAAGTCTATGCCATTTGTAATGTGTTTGAGGAAATAAGTTACGATTAAGTCCGATATTTTTAATTATTGAATCTCAGAATAATTTGCTCTCTCGAATCCTGGTGGATCACTAGCAGCAGTAGAAGTCATTCCAAAGAAATATGCTTATTGATGAATATAATATCCCTCACTAATAATAATATCCCTCACACATTCACACAACGTCATCTAATCCCAAACTAAGCAGAGCTTGTACTATGGGTACTAGACAACTGATAAACATACTTATATACTTTTCTTTTGTAAATACATACATATTATATATAGAAACACCCAGACTAAGTCAAACACTCATGTTCATGCACACAAATATTTGACTTATGCGGGAATCGAACCCGCGACCTATAGCGTGGCAGGCAGGTTCACTAACCACCACGCCATCTGGTCGTCAAATATGTCACGAATATGTCCCATAAATTAAAAAATAATTATATGCTAACGTTTTATTTTAGGAAAAACTTCATTTCTACCACGTGAAAGTGGCAGAACCTAGGAATGCGACGCCAAAACCGGATTTCAATTTGAGCACTATGATAGATAAGTTATCAAGCGTGGGTGACCTGTTAATCTTTAACACTGACGAGAGTCCTTATCTTGGAAGTTCTCGGCGGCCATCAGAGTACGTGCCGATAGTGACGCCTAAGGTCGAGAGCAAGAGCCTTTTGGAAGCGGCGCCAAGCTCTATCATGAAACGAGATGTTCTGAAGCGAGATGCCGACGAATATCTGTACGCACCGGGAATGGGCATGGTAAGTTAGATTTTGCTTTGGTTAGTTATCTGTCATCGTCTGTAAACATGATTCTTAACATCGTCTTTACCTACCAGGTTCCCGAGCTGGAAATGCCGTTGGACCTCCCTCATCTGCCAGGCATAGCAGGGGACGTACAGTTCTCCAACACAACGGAAGGTTCCATTGCGCCATCAGTCGTAACATCCCCCGTTGCTCCCGTCATGGCTGTGCCAGAGTTAGAACTCCCGGATTTAAAGGAATTGCCGGATGTTAGTGTGCCTAAAGAAGAGGTGAATGTGCCTGCCGCGGTGCCTGACATTCCTGATGCGCCGCCTCCGCCGCCTGTGCAGGCGCTGCCCCCTCCACCGCCACCGCCGCCGCCGCCACCGCCTCCAATGGAGGCCGTACCACCCGTCGATACCAAACGGTAAGGATTTTGATATAACTACTTTCTATCCGACGATATTTTTAACAGGGATGTTAAGAGAATGTGAACATATTTTTTTAATGACTTTAACATTTGATATCAAAATATTTTTGTCTAAACGATATCTCAGTCCCTAGTACTGACAACGTTGTGTAGGCACAAGAAAAACATCGCTTGAGTAATTCGTATTCCAAGAAAATTAAGAACGCTTTCGATACGGACCCGTGAAAATATTGGTCTAGAAATCACTACGAAATCAAATGACGGAGATCGGATCTAGTGCGTAAATTACCATAGAAATAGTTTCACGGCTACTACGGACTATATTCTCACTGGTCCAGATCGGATTCGGATCGGGCGTAGTGCGAAACCGCTGTAATAACATAAATTCGGACCCAAAGGGCCAATCCGAATATTGTTTTTCTCAATTAACATTTTCACAGAGTTATTCAGCCGTATATATGAAAGTCCACTCGAGTGTAATTTTTTATGAGACCTTAAGGTTCCTTATATTATTTCACTTGTTATTCTATCTGATATGGACTGGAATAAGGTTAAACTAATATTATGGGGATAATAGATACTTGTAAAAAAATACGTATGAACATTTTATCCCATTTTATTTTTTATCGTAGTAATGGTGATTGCTTGGCTATAGTAGGCAAACTAAATTCGATTTTATTCGGTCATACACGTCGTAGACGTCTTAATTGCTAAAACTAAGCATGTTTTAACTGATAATAATAACCTTTTCTATGCCATCATTAATTTTCTTCCTATTGTTCAATTTGCTTAATAACCATCGGAAACGTGTTTTGTTTTCCACTCAGCCATTGTTAGTGCCATTCCTAGAACATTCGCGAAATAGATGATACAACAAAAAACACTTTACCGAATTCCTCAGTTCCAACACGTGTTTATTTTTTACCCATCAAGACCCATTAGTCTTATCATATATCGTTACCTGATTTTTTTTTGTGTCTCGCCCCGAGCCATATGCGCTGCGAAGAGATTTTTTCAACCCTAGATAAATAGTTCTAAAGTTAATATAAAATATGAAACTCATTCTACTAGCAAGGTGCCCGTCAAACCCGCTGTATGCATTAAACATTAATGCTAAAACACTCGATGTATCCACTGATTGACTATGGGATTTTGTGTAATTAAACGTCCATAATAGATACGATTTAAAAAAGTAGTTTGGGGAATGCATCACATGCTACTTATTAACTAAGCTATTTATGATAGAAGTTCCATAAGATAACTATCAATTACTCAATTAATTCATTTATCTTCGTGTAACCGTTTGAGAGGACAGGAACAGGCTGACGAGTACCACTTTGTTGTAAGATGTAAAATGCGAATATAAACATTTTATGCATTTTACCTGGACATTTTCCCGTGCAAGATAAGGGAAACGAGTTGCTTAATTATTCGTGATGTTCAGATAAGCTAGTATTAACATATTCGTACTATAAGGTCCGATGCCAGTTTAGACTTCAGCAGCCTGCTTTTCTAAAGCAACCAAGTTATGGTGCTTGAAGTATGCTTCTCACGATAATAATGTGGGAATATTCAAATTAAACTAGCTAATTTAGTGGCAATCGGGGCTGATTCTCACAGTTCGTGGTAAGAGCGTCGAGTGTGCCGACGCTTCAGGGTTTGCCGCCAAGCCACGGTTCCCAGTAGATGCATTGAATTACATGAATCGTAAGCACCTTCGCTACAAAAGAAAGGCGTTATAATAGATACAATTTCGTAGAAAAATGTAAATCGCCGTGTTTTCCACCTCCGGATTAGAGTTATGGGTCACTTGACCCCTGTTTACTCCATCAATGGAATATTAAATAGCTCTAAAGTTGTATAAACAGCCTTACTGCGTTTTAAAGAGCTTCATAAAATAAATGTTTGTTTTATACGCGGTGTGTGCGCGTACATGACAAGTAGATCGTAGTAACGCGTGCATTATTTAATGTGCGCCCAAACTGGACCAGATAATGGAACAAAAAACTCTCCACCATCGATAATTAGGTTCTTATTGACAGAAAAGTCCTGATGCTTGAATGTATGAGTATGTCCATTTCAAATAAGAATATGGATCTAGTTGACAGAGAACTACTAAAAGCGGCACACATTAATTGATGCAAGCACCAATGGTTATCAATTGCGATCACAAACGAGATGAAGTGGTATTAGAAAGAACCTTGATTAATTTATACATGAAAGAAAAAAAAACTGACTATTTAGTTTAATGATGCTCCGAAGTACTCTTCGAGTTTACGACTAAAGACCACTTTTTCAAAAGCATGCGTGTGGCAACAGAATAAGAATAATCTGCATTGATCAGCGAATAATGTAACTTGTATGTATTTAATTAAAGATTTTAATTTAAGATTGTTGTTCATGAATCTTATTAATTAGTGGTCTTGATTTAAAAAAATAATTTCCATTGGGAGTGAAAGAAAAAGTGCAAAGCTACTAATCAGGCTAGCTAGGTGCTGCGTATATGGGCGTGTGTTGATTAAGGCAGCTGTAGCGATTACGATTAGGGACGCTTTAGGTGGCATCGTGTGGCGCTAATTAATATTGATACTGCGTCCTACTTCTTAGCCTCATTTCTCATGGCGAGGAGTACTGGCTAAGTAACTTAAACTAGTTCTTTTGGACTCCAAAAAACGTACATTGACAATGCATACCTACGTCGTTCGATATTGTAACTCGTTATTTATGCTATTAATGTAATTTTTATAATCCTAGTACCCATATACTCAATAGTGTATGTTTCAATGGATCCTATTCATTTTATAGATAAATAGATTCATCATTTTTCTTTTGCGTGGGAAATCATCAAATCCCGCTGTGGGTGCAACTGAAGAGTGTCAGCCTTTTACTGGCTGAAACCCTTTGAAACTTTTGTTCCTTCTGTAGAACTTTGTGTGTCAGGGCCGCGGTAGCTCTCGCGAACAATCCTTCAGACCTCGTACTTTCATTCATCTAAAGGGAGCTTCCTAGAAACTATTTGCAAATAAGGATGCTATAATAATGAGCGCTTTTCTTGAGAGCGGTGACTGTTTCTACAACTTGAATAAAGTGTATGCTAACTGATTATAAAACAATTCATTTGCTAAGTGTATGATTTGAGAATTTCCTATCAAATAGACTGATTTATAGATAAGGAAGTAGATTTATAGAACTAGCTATTTCGAGTGGTAAATAGTCACGTTCCATACTAGATGTTAGTTAGCACTGGGCACATACGAAACACTATTAAAATGTTTTTTTTTCATGTTGTCATTTTAAACACATCTGTATAAATGTCGATGTTTGTATAAAAACATCATGTTTTTGTAATATGGTCTTATGGGATACTTATACCGAAGAGATAAATATTGATTGGTTAGAGGCAAGAATTTTATTCAACTCTTTTTAATCTTATTTCTTATCAGTATTTGTTTCTAATGATTTGTTATGACATTGCACTTATATTACGCAACTATTTATTTTTAATGATACGATAAAATATAATTATGTAACAATCTTAATGTACCGTAACAGTTATTATATCGATAAGAGATGTGAAATATATAGGCGCGAAATTCTATAGTAATCATAAGATCCCGTAAGAATATACGAACGGTGGGACGGATAGTTAAAATTAAAGGGATCAAGGTTGTTAATAAATATTATTCTGCGTCTAATTTAAAATAGTATGCGATATATGCATCGCATACTTACTTTAAATGTGTATTCTTATCCAAAATCCAAACAAATAGTATCACACTTTGTGCTAAACTTCTATTTGCGGCTGCTCACGCAATAAAAGAATATTTGCTTTCAATTAGTTTACACAAACTCAAATAGCGATGTGTCTATCGCCAATTACTGTAGAAGTATTGAAGTACTAGACTTTCGAATATTCGAGAATAAGGGGACTATTTACAAACCGCACGGCTTTCCCGGTACCGTGTTCTTAAGTAGAAACAGTCGTTTTGAAAACAAGCCGCGTATGTTCCACAGAACGATGTATTGTACAAATAATATTAATGTTTACTTTCTTATGTTTCTGCGGTTATCCGTCACGTTGACAGCTAACAAACTACCTTTCAAAATGTCGCTCGATTAGGAGAGTCAAGATGTTGACAATCCAACTATAACCAATGTTGAAGGTCTAAAAAACTTTTAATGTTAAAGTAGTTATAAAAAGGCGCTGTTTCTGGTCTCGCAACCCTTCAAAATAGCTTTGTCGGTAATCCGTTTCAATTATAAAGGGGGCCTGCAAAGCCCGGATAAATCGATCAAGCGCTCTGAGACAATGTTCGCAATACCAGCGCTGACAGCTCTAAAGATATCAATGGATGAGTTCCGATGTCAGTCCGATACGATATCCAATTAACCGCCTCCTAGGTACTATGTGAAATACGTACAGCAATGAAATTGAACGTGACTTTGTGCGGAGTCAACCCAATTACTGTTGTTACTGACTTGTTATTAGTTTTCTTATAAGGGAAAATAAATAGATTGTTAGTTTTTGCCCTAACCGAAGCCTATTCAGCTATCAATCTAGTACAATTCCTAAGAATAGTGTTGAGGTATTAGCAAAATGATCACATTCATAGAAAGTTGCAACACGATTCTTTAACTGTAACGAGTCCTGTTCCCATTCCGCTTACATAAAGTACCTAAGGTTTTACTATTGTTATACATATTCAGCTAAATAGGTGTTACAATACGTAGTATTCATACGATTCCTCATCATTTATTATTGAGCTGATTGATAATTCTCGTAACAGTTTGCGTGGAATGAATTGTATAGCTACAAAACAAAAGCAGCTATCGCTTAAAAAATGGGTTCATTAATTTTATGTGAATTGACGTTTAGAGGGAAGGTCATAGTGTTTTCTATTGAACTCATTTACACTTCGTGTCATTTAATGAGCCGCTGTGACCAGAACGCAAGCAAGGCAAGGAGCGCATTAAAGTTATTTTCAGTCGCGATAAAATGCATGAAAAACATATCTGACGCCTGATAAAAGTCGCTAATGCGGCGCTTGTATGGGCTATGGTCAACATGGTGTAGTACTTTTTAGAGGTAATAAATCTTGCCTTTAATCGTACCGCGCCGCAGAGCCTAATGCGGCGAGCTGCAGCCTTCAGTAATAAGTATTGCACTAATGCAGTTCAAGTGGCAGCTTATTGACAGCTACCAAGTCATTAGACGTATTAAAACGTCTCTAGTTAAAATATCTTCAACTTTCTGATGTCCGTCACAAAGATTGATTACCATCCGACTTCTGGATTATGTTAATGGCTGCTTCTATTTTTGTGTCGGAATTAACTTGCCAGCCGATATGTTCACGTTCCTACAAATCGGTATAGTCATCAACAATAATTAAGGCAGAAGGGAATTAACGCTCAATCGTGGGAGATGAGGGCTGTGCCCAGCAGTGGGACGATAAAAAAAGACTGTGGTGATGATGATGAAAGCAGAAGGCGCTATAATATAAAATTGGCTTGTCAACATTGAGCGAATAAATTTTCGAGATAAATAACAATACCGCGAGGTATTCCCGTTGCGAGTGGGGTTGGAGGCAAAATGCAGCGGCCGCAATTGTTTTGTGGGATTCCATTTTCACACTGAAAATCTCACAACAATGTAAAAGGCATGTTTCCTATTTTTGTAAATAGTACTATGTTGTTCGGATGTTGCTTCAACAAAATAAGAGATTTATAGAAAAAATATAACTGCATTATAGTAGGGTCTGCTTATCGCGTCGCTTTTCGAACAGCCATGGGTAAGCAAAAGATATGATGTGGTAAATATTACGGCTCAATTTTCCGATATATAATTAATTATTTCGGATACAAGAGATGCTTAGTGTTTCAATGACAGTATAATTTACAAAAAAATTATTTTAAAGTGGTTTCTATAGATTCCACAAAGAACAATGTCTTTAAGATTATATAAAATCATTTCTACAATTTTTTTTGCACAAGTAAAGTATCCTCCGAGAGCGTACTTATTTGATTTATCTAAGATACCTACTAAACGATATATCAGATAACAATTTAGGAAGATATTGTATTTATGAATTCTACCGCAATAAAATCTCGCGTTTGATCTAAGATCGTTATCTCAACATACGAACATCAATTGTAGCCAAATTAGAGGAACTTTTCTTGGAAAATCCTGGCACTACCATGTTTGATTCCTTTTCACAATACTTAATTCCTGCCTATAAGTTATTATTAGCAACAGTAATCCAAACATTTTGAGGAAACCGGAAACCTGGACTATTACATCCGAAATGACCAACCCGCCTTGAGCAAGCGTGGTGATTAACGCTCAAACCTCCGTGTGAGAGGAGGTCTGTGTCCAGCAGTGGGACGATAAAAAGGCTGATGATGATGAATTCAAACATTGAAAAGAAATAAAGGTTATAAAAACCCAATTCAAGACGTGAAGACGTTTTTAGACGATTTGTATGAAGATCGCTATGTTTATATCATACACTAGATTGGTGTTTTATGTAACATGCCGTATTTAATGCTTGTATTTCAGCAAATAATCTATTAACCTCACTATGATAATGAGAAAAGGTGTTTTCTTTTTACAGAATCTGTGAGTCCTATATTACTAGATTATTCCAACGAATTACTGGAAACATGCCTATTGCCAAACAAAACAACTCCTGTTTTACTGCTAACCGTAATCGTGACGGCTAATTATAAATGCTTCAGCAATCTATATTACACATTTCTTGGTAATTGTCGAAGGTACACTAGAACAATCAGAAGAATAGTAATTAAGTTAGATTTAACGGTTATTGTTTTGCAGTGTTCGGTTAGTGGAATTAACAAAAAACCGTTGGATAAAGGTTGAGGTCGTGCTTGAGGACTTAGATCTGCCTATTTGTCGGAGACGTATAGCGAATCGATTACATTGGACATTTTTTAAGTGATATAAAAATTATGCAAAGTTAAGTAAGTACAATTTATAGAGAAAACGCCGAATTCTCTTTAACCGATTAATCAATTGTATGCATAATATTTCGCGATTAACACACTCCCACGCCCCTACCTATAGAACATCAACGCTCCACACAGTTCAGAATCGAATTTCCGATTAACTAGTAAATATATTAAACTACAAAAGGACGTATCATTCGCCGAAACGTTTTACATATTGCGTTCAGACCAATAGAGCGGCTTTAACAATTGATGCAGCAGCGAAAGAGTCCTGCGGTGATTGTATAAAATATAACGTTGTTACATTCACTGCCAGTAACCGGCGGCTTCCTTCTTACGAAGTGAACAGTCATAGAGCTTCAACCGACGTGGACTTTGCGCAGTTTTTTAATAGCACAAGCGAAAATTACGAAGAGGTGAAGGATGAAATTTTATAAGGGAGACTTGTTGACATACTTTGAATATTAAAAGATGAATTTTAAGCGAATTCTCTATAAAAATGTTAGAAGAATGTGATCGATGAAGAACTCGACACATTGCGCACTAAGTTGACTGAAAATAGGCGCGCCGGGAATAATTTGTTACGATCAAAATGTTCTGATACAGTGACAGACACAAAGGCAATTACCATAAATATTAGATTAACACAACAATAGGTTATCGCATTTCTCCGTTACTTATCAATAGTCTGACAAGGAAAACGAAAGAAAGAATTATGTCAGACGGTTTATATCTGTTTGGTCTATCCACCTACGTGCTCATGTTCTGCCAAGAATAAAAATCTTTTCCGAATACATTCGTTTTCCTCGATGTACTTGTTTGCGACTGTTAGGCAAACATTATAAAAGCATTTCGTAGTTCCAAGCTTCAAAAATGATAAATAAGTAATTTCTAATGTCTATTTGATTTGTTATCAAATATTTATGATATTTATCTATTTAGCGCGTAGCCTGGCGTTGATTCCTTCACTAATCCTGTCGATTAACTATTTAAACAACATTATGTTTCGATAGTATCAATAGTTTTCCGAGAAATTACCCAAGACCTTTTAATTCTTATCTTGGAAAAATGATTGTAACGAAAAGGCACTACTTATTGACTGATTACTTTTTATCGTGACTATCTGTATTTTAATGGACATATGACAAGAGGCTAAAAATAGTATACTGGTTGATATCCAAGACAGCCTTACAGCGGATGGTGTTGTGGAAATATTCTATAGTTTGATTTTAAGGTGTCTCACATAATCACATACCTACGGCCCTCAAGTTTGATGTAGCCAGTGTCCCAACAGGTCTACATAATAGCAGTACTATGGCATTATGTACTTGATTTGGATTTCACTGGCTAGTAGTTGCAGTTTTGTTTATCTATGTGTTTTTCATTATCATGCGGGGTCGACTTTATCTTATTAGGGGCCATGGGCGCTTGAAAAAAACGAGTAGTCCGGCACTCCGCGGTCCCACCTTAGAGCCCCATGTTTCCAATTTACTGCATCCATATGTGGCAGTAATTAATTATAGGGGTCCATCGCGAGGCCCTTACCTTGGGTTTGTGCCTAATGGAAAATAGGATTCACTGATATCAAAATGATGGTGTACAAAATGATTTTATAGCGCGATCAATCGCAAAGGGTCGTAAACATCACCCATAAAGTAATCGTCTGGAAGTCTGAAAAGCTTCGGATGATAATTATTGGAAAGTTGATTAAGGAGTGCCAAATTGACCGCCTACGCACACATTTCTTAGGCTTGACTTTATAAGCCGCTTTTGTTAGCTTTAACGAGATTCAGAAATTGGTAATTTATTGCTGTCTCTGCGTCTAAACAGAACTGGGTATACTTTTCGAAAGTCATATAAATTCAAGCAGTTTGTCGCTGTTAAAAAGGTTGATCGGGCGAGTAGGATTATAGCACAAGGGCTAATCCCTGGAAAAGCTTTTAACCTTGACCAGTGTGTCAATTGGCCGGGCCGACAAGGTTAAGATCAATTAACGATCCCAGTCTATATGGGGTACTGAGTTTAATTCCCAAGTGCCTACGCAAAAAGTGTTAATTTGTATGTTTATATTCTTACCAAGAATCCGTATTTATTACTTATCAGAACATCGTTAATGTATTTTCCGAGTAGTCTGACATTCAAAAAATCCTCTCCATATTGGTAGTTTAGTTCGCGAAAGATAAATCATCGTCTGCATCGAAATTGCTTATGCAAACGTCCTTGTCCGACTGCATTGTTTCCCGTATGCTAATGACTTTCCCCCTACTTGGGCGTGCCCATAACTGAATGGTTAATGTTATATTATGTATTTACATAAACGTATGTATGATGCGTTTTGACTCGTATGTTATGTACTCCGGTACGGGGTAGCACCTTATTAGGTTAATGGATGAGGTTATGTCACCCTGCCGAGTCAATAAGTGGAACGGTTTATGCTGAAATATGAGGAGGGTTATTTACGAAGGGTTTTATGTAATTGTTTGTATAAAATCATTAGATCAAATTTTATTACGTTATCTTGAAAATTGCAGCTGAAGTTCTGTGCATAATTTTCAATTTCTCTTCTGGGTATTATAGATTTCTTATGCTCTAAACTATTATCATTATATTATATTATCAAAATTGTACTCTACTTAGTTCCTATACGAGTCGTATACATATATTAAATTCAAGGTAATTCATAATAATATGTTAAAAAAATGTGCCTACTGAGCCGCATGAACATAGAAGCAGCTAATATGTTGCTGGACCGACAGCGTACTAAGGACCGCAGTCTATTTATAGATTTCTTATGAACTTGAGAACTTCAATTGGTCGCTTTCTATCGCAGGTGGAAAGTGTACTACGAATGTCTCGTCTTGTATGTGCGCACAATAACAAATAAGTATAAGTACTCCCAGAGCATTTTCTATGATATGTGTTGTAGATAAATAAATATTAAATTTAAATTAAGAATGTTTTCATACTTATAAAATATCCACCGTTCAGTTCTTTGTTTAAAAATTTAAGACTGTTTTATAAATACAAAGTATAAAGTAACTTTCATATAAAGTAATATTCTTTTAATACACGTGTAACATTAATACGCATTCATTTATAATGAATTTAAATTCAGTTTCCGATTCTGAAAACCGAACGAGTACAAAAACCACAAAGGCTTGAATCCACTGTAATATCAAATTCGTAAAGTCAATTTACATGTAGGCAAACATTTAATGTTAATTTCTTCATATTTTTGTTACCTATACGGTGTATATTTAATATAGCTATGATATCGAAGTGTACCTAAATGTCTGTAAAGTTGTTGGAGCGAATGTTTCAAACTCAAATTATGTACGCTATACAGTTTTCATTGAAGTTTGGCACACTGGTTTTCTGCTTAACCAAATGCTCGTGATTTATGTGGATAGGCAAACAAATATATTTTCCTAGAAAAGTGGTGAAACCGCTAGGAAAATCCTACCGACATTACTAAAGTTGAGTGAAGGATTTTGGTTTGATCGAATTGTCACGTGTTGAGTATCTTACAAAATGTGTATTCGGATATTCTCTCGCAGCTGACGATGACGCCTCGGACCGGAGCTTGTTTAGTATGGTTATATTTATGTATGCTTGTAGCACAAGTACTAAAGCGGCTCGTGTCATTTCTTCGTTGATCGATTAACTGAGTGTTCGATCACATCGATGGCATATTGATCGATACACACTCGTCCTTTGCATTCGAAATTCATAGTGACGCGCACTTTCATAGTAAGTTGTATTTATTGTTGTGTTATAGCTGTACTGTCAAGGGTATTTAGTGCAATTAATTACCCGTTAATAGGGCTTATTTACGTCATTTAAGTTGATATCACGGATTTTAATATGTAGAGTCATCACCACCATTAACAAACAGCATTGTTTAATCATGCGATCCTGTTCCATACAGTTCACTTATAAGGCTTCAGCTACGAACCTTAAGTCATTATCGGCAACAAATAAACACGCGCACGCGCGAATTAAATTATCGCATGCATGCAAATTATATATTGTTCTGTAAAAATGTTCTGTTCTACTCGTTACGGCGAAACACTTGATTTGAGATACGATAACAGATTTGTTCGCCGGGTTTATTCGACTAGTTTTCCGGAGTTCAAAATCATATTTCTATTATTGTCGACTTTATTTTCCAATATACCTTATTATAAAGAAATATTATCACGGCTGCACTTTGTGAGGTAACGTAGATATTTCGCGGAACGTGCGTCCCTCGCCGTTGATATTCATAGAGTAAAAGATTTCACGAACCTATTACCATCAGCGCCGACTATAAACTGATACTGGAAGATCGCCAAACTATAAGCCTTAAACGAGCCACGTGACTGAAGTACCATAATAAGGAGCGGGATTCCCTGATTACGTCATGTGGTTACTAGAAGATGTATTATCTCGTTTGGTCGATAAACCTTTGTAAGAAACCATCATCCACATACCCTGAAAATGCTCTTACCTGACATTGGAGTACCCTCAATGTCATGGCCGGTTGATCTCCACGAACAGATATGCTACCATACTGATTCTTAGAAGTAGGTCATTATGTTGATAATAACTTAATAGGTACCCTTTATAGTTATTTGGTTGTTGGTCACCCACGTAATATGTATATGAGTTTACATGATCAATATTTTGCTGTTTATATTGGATCACGTCATGCGGAGACGTGTCAATAAACCCTTGAAGTTTATAAATTGCGTCCTGAAATAGTTATTTATGGGTGCTAATAAGTTGGGTTTCTAGATGACTCTAATACAGAGTAGATTTAGTATGGTAGATGAAAGTAATGAAATTTAAATAAATATGGCTGTCCGCTTGGACTTCTATTGATCGATTTCTGTAAACAAGACATTTGATGCATGTCTATTTGGTGTTATGGCATCCATTGCTACATTTGCGGTTTCGTTCTTCCAGAAGTAAATGCGGTAGGCCATTCCCGGTTTTCACGAAATTAATAATGACGTAAATAGCCGCATCATTCCCGTATGTATTAATAGAATTTCCAAGCATATTATTCATTAGCGTCCATTGATATGACGTTGCGTGCTCGCGATAACATGTAATTAGAAGAATAGAACATCGCGTGTAATCCGCTCAAGTAGGTCTTACGCAAGCGTAACCGGCCACTACGTTTTAGAACGCAAATTGTACAGATTTATCCATTACATCCAATCTTGTTGTCAATATTTTAGGATTGTTACGACCTATTTCCATAATATTTGCTGTCAAAACAAAACCTTTCACTCGAAAGCCTTGAGTTAAAATTATGTTATTAATTATAGATAGGGCCCGGATAATGTTGGATCAAATTCATGCAAATTGTATTACGTGCTGTATTGAGTTTGACAGGTTGCAATCATGTAGCGTGTTCGGATATTTACGAGATTGCTGTTCATTACGGCGCGAACGTGCACCGACTTTTGCATGGGGATATTGCTTTTCTAATCGGATACGGCAAAACCCTTTAATGGTTTTGATTCGTGTTTCACTTTCTATATAATATGCATTGTAATTCTGTTTATTGAACCTTGGAAAAACGACAATTGATAAAAAATATTACTCTCACAATACACTGAGTATAATTGTTCAGTTTTATCAAAAGACCTTGCGAACACAATAATTATGCGGGTGCTCAGAGCCATCTCTTTTAGTTTTAAATATACAGAACTATTTTCATCAGTGTAAGTACATTGTACATATATAACACGAAATTCTATTTCTGTAACGGTCTGTTCATACAGGTCGGCCCAAAGCGAATTTAAGCGAAGTGTTTAATTTAGACTTCTAGAAATCTTGTCATAAACAGTTTCTCTAAACTGTTTACGACATATAATATTCAAATTCATAATAAAAATATTAGTATCACATTAATCGATTGTTACTCCTTAATGCTCAAACGGCTGGGTGGATTTTCATGAAAATTGGTAATAATATAGCTTACACATCAAAAAACATACGCTAATTTTATCAGGTTGGGGCAAGTAGTGCCATCAGGAAGCGTTGGCGGAAGCTCCTCTTAGATAAAAAACTTATTCATAGAAAAAGATTTGCATAATATACAATAATATCAGGAGGTGTCAATTGCTAACAACACGCATGACCTGTTTTGGCAAGGGTCACATAGTCACATATCTGTAGGTATATGATTAAAAAGTTAAGTTAAATAAACAGTTATTACCTCAATAATTTTCCTGTTCCATCAATCAGCCTATTTGTCAGCGATGTTTTCCTATTTAAATACGAGTCTAATACGTAAGTTAGGAATAGAATCAAAATAACTAACAAATTGAGTAGTTATGATGATATTAACAAAAAACTTTAACTGCTATTTAAATAAGAATAATAATTCATTTAAATATCTTTATTACATTTTTTGCGAATTTGATCTCATCAGGTTACTTGGAATGAGAGCCAGACTGGAATGTCTTGTTTGGTTTCATCTTGACCGAGCCACTGACAGAATCGTGGCGTATCCAGACTTACATACTAAAATCTCATTTAATACAACGTGACAAGGTTTATATTCGCTTAGCTTAGTCACAGTAAATAATAATATGAATATGGAAAGAAATATAAAAGCTAGGGTAGTAGGATTGAGTGTGAAGCTTTTTAACGTTCCCATTCCGATGTTGCAACGTTATGTATTTGTCTCGGAATGGCGAGCAATTACGGAGGAGAATCATATTTTTCTTCAACTGTAAATGGGGATAATAAATTGCGTACATGGCTCGTTGTGTTACAGCCAGTGGGAGCTAAGCCCGGGATTTTTTTGTTGCAGCTTTTCAGTGCTTTGTACTATGCTATGAATATTAGCTTTAAGTAGGGAATTTATACCTTGTTAACTAGTCTTTTTGCACGAGGTGTGATAATTATGTTTAAAGACTATTTTATGACGGTTTTGACTCCTGCCTTTTTTGTCATCTTTGTAATTCTTAACGGCTGTTCAGTTTTTCCTAACGCCGGATACGCGTTCACTTTTAATCAGCCCATACTCACATTGTGATGCCTGTCAATCTGCATTATTTATACAATTGCTGAATTAAATTCCAATTAATGTTTTCTTCGTCTTGAGCAAGTTTTTTGTCGCAAAGTAAGCACAACTCTGGCTTAGTCGACACATAACTTTGTTTTGTGCTTTGCCTTAAGAATTTTTAAATAATGAATTTTCTTGTCATGTATTTAGTTAAGCATCTATGTCAGCTTCTTCATATTCAATACTAGCAGTTTCTTGCGGAGAACGAACGAGAAATTCTACCTATGCCCAGATAAAACTTAGCCTATGTTCACTGGGAATAGTGTAGCTTCCCAAACTTCGAACGGGTCAAGTAATTACCGAGTGAATCCAAGCAAACAATTTAATCTTTCCTCTTTATGATATTAGTATTCGTATTGAATATAACGCCACACAAGGTATAATAAATGGAACAATAAAGACATTAAAGCCAATTAAGGTCTTTGACTACGAGAGTTTCAGTGAACGGTCTCTCCGTTCCAGAATAGGTTAGGCACGTCCATTACGTTGGCCGACCACAACTAAATTACCCGTGTGTCACCGAACTGGGGCCAGCCTTCAACGCACATCAACAGTACATTGATACCGGCAGGAGTATAAGTGACGTGGTCATTTTCAAATCATACTGTAAACAGTTGAATTAGTTACGTCCGTTGCAGGTCAAAACCTCGGGCTATCGACGCAATCAGTCGTGACAATAATACTGGCGATTAATAGATTCTGATCGGTGGGAGTGGTCCGATTTGCTACTGAGTGCCAACGCTCCTCGCAAATTTGTCTAGAAATAGAAACTATTGTCTCTATCCAGTGGCTCGTCGTGATGGATGATTTGTTCTTATCTTTGGCTGCCTCGCTGGTAATTTGAATTCATTTTTATTGAATTAAGTTAACTTGAAATACTCTATATGTACGCTTTTGTAGTACTAATATTCTCTCTCCTCTGAAACTGTAATTAAACTTCCTTTCGTAATTTATAAACTACTCGTGAACCTTTGACTGCTCCAGATGACTAGTTTAAGCTACAATTGAAAATTATGAACTACAAAGCGAAGTAGCTCTCTTTAAGTTTGAACGGAGCTTCAAACTAGTTCGCACTACAAATATCAGTTGCATCACTGAATAACTAAACACTTGTATCGATCACTCCCTACCGTAATAACTTATCGATCGTCATGAACTTATTTCGAGACGCTAAATTGCCGCTTTATAATGTTCTATCCGGTCATTAGAAGTTTTTTTTTAATCTAATAAAGCGTTTGTATTTCTAAAATAAATTCGATCTTTAGTTCTATTTAAACTGTCCCTTTCAGAATCTGCGCAGTATTGTCTAAATTGCTACGAAAAATGAGGCCATCCAATTAAATGTAACAGTCCAATCGGGCTCAAAATATGTCTTTGTTTTCTTTTAGGCTAGGGATAAAAGTTGTTTTTATTTTTTAGTTATTTATTATTTTAGGGTAACAAACAAGTCTACTTCTTGTCTTACATCTACGTAGGTTAACAATAAAATAAGGTTTACGTACAAGCAAAGTTTTCACGTATTTTTATATGGTATAGGCTTTTCACATATAATAGAATTACACGCATATAATACCAGTATTATATGAACGGGCAAATTTTAATATTGTACTAAATTATTTAATGCTAAGTGTATTAACTGATGTTTTTAAAATAGAGTGAGATAAGATAAGTTAAAAGTTAGTTAAGTAAAACCGGACTTTGTATTTTGTAAATTTTAATTGGGATAGAAAATTTAGTGTTTCTTAGGAACTGCAGTAAAGTTTTTGGCAACGTTTTATTGGTGTGCCCATTTCTAAATTCGTTTTATAGCCTTTATCGCTTGTCTAACAAAAGTCTCTGATGTCGCAATATGGCTTTCTCTTGAAATTGTTGGTTTGAAACGAACTAATTTTCTTTTGTGAACAATTCTCTCATATACAATGGGTTACGTCTAGAAACAGAAACAAATGTCCATTTAATACTTTCAGTTTTTTTTTTATCCTAAATTTTCTTCACGTCCAACTTCAAATGTCTCTGTAACAACCCTGTCGTTGTGGAACATATTTAATTACGATTACGTAACAACGTTAGAAACTCGTCTAGACCGTAGACGAGCCTGGCCGAATCAATACTCGCCCCAAAGGTCAGAATTAATTTAATGCAGCATAAAGTTATACACACATGGATACGTCATGTAGTAACAGTAACATACACACACATTTAGGCATTGTTGTTGTTGTTTATGTTTCTCGCAGTCTGTTACGTTACATGTGTTTTCGCATGTGTGTGTGCGTGATGTTTGTACCTTGTGAAGGATTTGCTTTGAGCCAGCTTTAAAGACATGTCAAGTTGTTACGACGCATAGTGTTATGAAACTCGCTTTTCGGATATAGTCTTACTATTAGTGATTTTAGTTAAATTATTTTTTTCTTGGTCCAGTGTAGAATTGAGTGATTTTCATGGTTTTTTTTTCTCAATACCCTGATATCAGTATGGATATTTCTCAGTCACTAAGGAATTATACTCAAAGCTGGTAAATTACTTTATCTATGACTATTTTTTAACCATGTCCAAAAATGGGTCTTATTAAAACGGCACTGTGCAATGCGACTCTCATGAACGGCTATCTAGGGAATCGTGGAAAATTCTACGCCAGTATTAAAAAAAAATAGATTCGCAGACGTGGAGGTTATTTTTATCAATCATCTCATCGAGTCGATTTGAATTTAATTTGTTTATTTAATACATTAAAGTACTCTGAACGTCTGGACCTGGTCTGGTGAAGGTGCCCTTTGTATTTGTCATCTCATTTACATAATGGCTACATTTTATTACTCTTGTTCTAAGTACTAAGTTATTACTTTGCGAGGGTTTTACTGCCCTCGAAATGTTACTTGTAATGCTTAGGACACATCTGCCTTTAATTTAATACCGGACGCGATTCTGTTCCGAGATAAGGGGAAGAATCATCAAGTCACGGTATATGAGCGCAGGTGTGTAACTATCTTAAATTGATATCGTGATTCTAGCTATGTAGGTGTAGGTATCATTAATAATATCATACTGAGAAACTTACAAGGATCCAGTAAACAAATTAATGGATGTTTAATTTAATTATTTATGCGAATCGCGAGGATTTCGCGAAGAGAATCCTTAGTGGTTTCTCACGGTCTATCATCAGTGTCACTGTCAGGACGAGCAATCATTTGATGTTGTAGATATTTTTTATAGATTATTTTTCATTATAGATAAGAATTTTAATCTATTCAAGTAATTGAATATGAAAATCTGTATTGGTTTTTCTTACCACAAGAAGGTAAACACTGTATTATACGGTAGCGTGATAGGTCCTTTTACTACGTGTTTTTTGTTACTTTTAGTTCATTCCATTTGAACTTAAAATGAATGAACCATATTGTAGTTACCTACACAATATTCTAGTTTAGAATAGAAGAATTTGTTATTTCATTATTTGTGAATTTGAGTTCTTTTTTTAATTTTGATTATTTCAGTTTGAAGATGAGTCTGGGGATTTCTAGCTTTTGATATGCAGTACTTTACTATTTTTTTTCTTTTCTATTGTCACCAGAGTCGAGAAGGCTACACCATCACCCATGCCCCCCGCAGGCGGCGACGCTCACTCAAACTTGATGGAGGCCATCCGCCAAGCTGGCGGGGCTGGACGCGCCAAGCTCCGCTCAGCTGCTGACTCCACACCACATAAGGTAAGATACATGTACTGTTCGCAACGATAAGGAGACATGAGACTATGATATACTAGGAGAGCGTCCTTTGTCGGATATAATTAAACTAATTCTCAATTGGATGGGTGCTATTAAAACTTTAGTTCTCTGAGCTAATTAGCGATAAAATTCAATTTATCACTCGCGCATGGTTTAACGAAAAGAAGGCTCGGAGTGTCAACGTTCGATACAATATTTGAAATGATGAAACATTCTAAGAATTGTACCTTATTCAATTTACGAATAGTCACGCATTTATAGTGTCACGCGTACTAGTGCCACTCATAAGGTCAAATTATCTCGCTGGTGTCAAAATCGTAAACAGAACAAGTTATTGAAAAGTCCAATTCCATGAATTTTGTTTAATATACAATAACAAGTTTATCTTCGGAATGACCGACCCCTGATGCAGAGGAATATGAAAATAGACGGGCGAGACCTTTGAGATAAGCACTCAGTTATTGCTAAATAACTAGAATTCATATTCAAGAAAAGATATGAAAGAAACTTCAAACAAAGCCTTAAAGAATAAAATATCTTAAAAAATGAATGCAAATGTTTGCAGTATCTGTGATCTTATTCAGATGTTATGTTACCGAGTAAATAGTCCACGTGTAAAAAATACGTATAAACGCGTAAATCTTTGAGTTCGGAGAAATAGTAACAAGCCATTGATGACCAATTAACATTTTACGACGCGCCCCATTAGAAGTGTACAATCCACGTGAAAATTCTTTGGTAACAGGTAATTAAAAGACGATATTAATTTAATCGTGTTTTTCATCTTGTGGACGTTTATTTTTGAATCAGTTTTAAGATGTTGAAGGAGATTTAATTGATTGTCATTTGCAAAATCTATCTAGAACATCTAGATTGTTTAATAGACATTATACGCTATGTGGTCATGATTTTTTCAAAGTGAAGACTTATTTTTATGAAGTCGCCACTGGTTTAGAAGTTAATTTCGTTACCAATCAAAGTTCTGTTCTTGGCAGTACTTCACACAGCCGTTCAAAGATACTTTTACCATCGAATAAAAGAATTCTACGAATTAATTTCATGGGAGGGGATTACGAGACCAACTTTGGTATCAATTTGCCTTGTATGCTAAGATATTCTAATACTGTCTAATTAAATTCACTCTATGCTTATTATTCCACATAAAATTGATCAATAGAATCTTTAAAAAATAATCAAAAGATAAATCAAATAATGTTTCCATTGAGCGCTCGTGTCAGACTGCATTAGTTATGTCTTCGCGCAGATAGACTTGGCAACTAGCTCTGTCTGCTATCTGAACTTAGATTACACATGGGTTTTTACGACCAATTCGACAAGTGGGTTCTCTCGATTTTCATTTTAATTCCGCTAACAGACAATGTTTCAACATAGTATTATTACCAATCTTGTTTTCGGCCTTCAGGAAGTTATGTTATACTTAAATCGTGTTCAACACAGCCTCACATGCGTACCCAAAATGTTACGTAATATTTAGGGAAATGAGTATCTCGCCTGACGTCCGTGACTCGTGTTACACACACATTTCCGAGTACCTAATCTATTGTTTTCTTATCTAAACTATCTATAATCGTTTGTAAGTCAATTTTTGTAAGTTTAACAACGAAACCTTGGTAGTGGGTACACCCACATAATTACGAGCACAGACTGACGGTTCACAGAAGCAGCGATAATTGTGCGCCAGGCTATTTCGCTTCTAAGAAAGGCCATTATAGTGCATGATAACGTTACGATAATGGTATCAGCACCCATTGTGAGCGTCTCCACGTGCTTACTGCATTCTTGTATACTATAGTTTTTCCTTATATTTTTTGAATAGCTTCCGCCAATGGCTACTCCGCGCACCCGGATAAAAAGCTTGTAGCCTTCCTCGATAAATGGGAGAGTATCTAATACTGAAATAATTTTTGAAATCGATCCAGTAGTACCTCTTCAGCTTTATATTGGTGTAGATGACGTCGCTACATTTGGAAATTTTGTTCCGGAACCTTGATACGCTTATGATTCCGCTGACTATCTGAAAACAAATGCAAATAGCGCCGGTCTATGTGTAAACACACGGCATTGTGAATGAACGGACTGTTTTTTTGCGAATGTAAACACTGCCAATTTATGATGGCAACATTGGCAACGCTCCGATTTTACTTGAAATCAGTTACAGCTGTACGTATGTACTGGACATAGAGTATTTGCGTTGCTTGTTGCATTTATCACGAGCGAATGGCACACACAGTTTACAGAAACGGGAGTAAATGACAAATGTAACTTGAATTTAGTAGAGCACATATAGTTAAACAGACGTGTCTCTCAACGGACTGCCACTGTTTGATATATAAGGTAAATATGTTTAGTCGAAGTCCTGGCGGAAATTCTCACTCGACAAGAGTGAATACTTACAGGTTAGTGAGCATTTGCTTAAGGCGCTTGTAGGTACTCAATACATAATTAATTTACTATAAGACACCGTCCCCTCAGGGCTCCGATTCACGAACATGAACACTAACTAGCATAACTGGTAGCAAAGCTGTTGTAACTACAACCCACCAGTACAATGACGAACAAAAGCCCATAACTGTGTTAAAGAAATATTTCTAAAAGTCATGCATACTAAATGCACATTGTTATTTTAAAGGCGTGCGCTTGCATAAGAGCATCGTAAATGCAGTTATTATCGGGTACAGACGAGAGAGAACTGTTTAAGCGTGGGCTGTAGCGACAATCTTATCTGTATTTTGTCGCAGATTGTACAAGATAAAGTTCGATTCATAAAACCTTTTTTGTTTTCCGATAGCGATGAGTCAATCTCTCGTCACTTGTCTGTTATGTTATTTTAGATCGCATATATGCACTTTTTATTCAACTCAGGGGTATTTCCAAACGGATTTTTATCTTATAACGGCGTTTATTTGTTTCTCAATTACTAAGAATGTGGATACGTTCTATCAGTTTTAAATATCATGTCAATCGTGTATGCATCAGTTGTTTTTTTCTTTCGGAGTAAAGTGATAAGAACGAATGGCGCTTGGACACCTAGTCATTTGTTTAAATTGCACAAGACTTACGTTCAAATAGGCGTCATTTATCGTCTGTGGTGATTGCTACAGTTGAAACAGTGACAGGTTAATAGATGCCCGCGAGTGTTATTACGTAGTATTTATTTATCAGTTGATATTAACACCTGAACTTCAGTAGTACTACAGAATAAATAATAGCCTTGTAAAGTTGTATTATTACAATAATAACTGTACTGGAGCTATTGCAAGGCGTTTCACAGAAGTACAAGTAGGCTAAAACCGAATTTAAAAAAACTGCTAATTATTTTTAATTTTAATAAAATTTTGCTGAAAACATGTAAGGTTAATAACCTATCCTAAAAATCTTCATACAACTAATTTTATTACACGAGAGCCCCTAAGCGCGTACGCAGTAGCGCTCGTATTGGTGAAACGAATCGCATTGATGTCCCTTTTGAAGTTCTGCTGGCTCCGTTGTAGCAACGACCCGTGAGCATACAAACACAGCAATAAAATGTCTTCCCAAACATTTATTTAGCGCGCGTCGTGTGGTATCGATCGTCTTACAGTTTAACGGAATCCGCGCTTCTCATCATTCCACTTTGTTGTGCGTTTCCAGCTAACATTGTGTATGCTTCCAGCTACCGTATGCATGTATGCATCTCTTGCGTCCATGTGATTTGTCCGTATATTCAAATTGGACCTTAAATCTCTGAACCTACTGTACTTAGGCAGAATGCGGAACAAGAAAACCTTCTATGAATTCAGTGGTTTTTTGTTGGCTCCATTATTCTGTGAATTGGATTATTGCGTTAGGTATGTTGGGTTTTACAAAGTATACTTTTTGCAATAGAATTCAAAAGTTTGGTTATACGACACGTGCGTAGGCGCACGAAAACGATAAAGCGAAAATCTGAATGATCTTGGATTTTTTAAACTCTGAATTTGACTTTGTGTAATAAATTATATCCTTTAGATATCAATTCTACGAAACATTAAAATAATACGATGGTCACAGATTATTTGCCAACACCACACACTACGAGAGTGCCAAAATTTGTTAGTAACATTAAGTAATCATTGGCGATGACGCAGCCGGCGTAAAATTACGTTTCATAATATTTGCCATGCACTATTATCGCGATGTCACGACTTTTGGTGACCTAGCCTTCTCCAGTTATTGTATCAACGTCGCGCCGGGAGCTTCCAACAAACGAACTCGCTTATCATCATTCTGAGAGCATACACTCGTTCAGAATTTATTATTATCGCGTGGGCTTGAATGGACGTTAGCATTTACGTGAACACAACGAATAAATGAATGGTCAGTTTACATTATATACCCGCTTCACGTTCGCTACAATTCCGTTGAGAACTCGCCGAGGGGTTAGTCGTGACGTCACAATAAGTTGACATTTAGCACTAAGCTCAGATCGCATGGATGACTAACTCAGTTAATAAATAGTTTTTGTTGAACTGCCGCCCGTGCGAGGTACAGTAATGCATATTACATTTACGCTGTACATATGGACAAGTTCCTGGAAGAATTGCTGATTTCTAAGTACAGTTTTTGTGGTCTCAATAATGTGTATCGTTCAGGACTTTTTTCTTTCCCGTCGTAATAGGCGCTTCAAGCGGTAAGGCGCGGGATGTATTAGTTATTATAACAGTGCGAATGGATTACAGAAACAGTAACGATTGCCAACGCAAAAAATATGGAAAATATCTATATTGGCACTGTTTCCGTGACCCAGTATAATATTATTGCGGTTGATCCGGATTTATCTCAACCGAATGTCATCGTAAATGGGATTAGACATGTTTTCCTGAGTTAACATGCTAATTTGTAGTGAGTAGGCCATTAATTCAATCAAGCGTCAAGTTATACCATCTGCAAGTCACTAATTAATACTATAATGTAAACCTAATCAACATTAACGTTAATTTAGTTTCGCTCATTAGCGAAACACAAATTAGCTAGGTAAAGGTAATTTGAAAATTGAAAACGAAAATTGAAAGTTCTTTGAGAACTTTATAACACAACATACGACGGTTTGTTTGTCCGCTCTAATTAAACGAGTTTACATTAGTAGTTGCCAGTTGGCGCCGCTTGCTGTGACAAACGTTCAGCTATTTTAAGATCTCTGTACGATATTATTAGTGATCTACAGTCTCTAGTAGGCGCCAAAGATCTTCATAGATGATGTGATCGGTCAAAGTCGTCACGGATTCTAAGAAAATACTATTGGGCTTACGATTCTACTAATCTCGTTTATAGAAGTACAAGGTTTAAAGCTAAATCCCAGCCATCGTCGACCAGCAGGCCGTCAAAATAGAAACGTCTTTGATAAATTACCTTTATATAAGTGTTAACTTGGCTTGTTTATTTATCAGTGTCTCAGCGATGACTGTTTATTAATATTTATGTAACATAAGATTCGTAGGAATACGCTTATTCCACATTTTTTTTTTTTTTTTTTTTTAAACTTCCTTTTAATTCCTGCGATCTGTCTTAAACTTGACATTTAGCTGGATGTTTGTATGTAGAGAATGGCGTGTGTGTTATGTATCCAGCGACACATACACCTGTATTTTTAATCATATTAGATCTTGTGGTGCTCGTCTGTTCAGTCTTTTAAAGACTGGGCCGGGTTCCATAAGTCCTTGTGCCAAGATGTTAGGGTGATGGGATAGTCTCTTTCTGTACTTCCCAAGAGCTTCCAGAATCTCATTCCTTACAGTAGGTATTTTCAGGTCTCGGTGAATGGCTTCGTTTGTGATGTACCAAGGTGCATTTGAAATCATACGGAGTATTTTGGATTGGAATCTCTGCAGTATTTCCAGGTTAGAATTCGCGGCAGTGCCCCATAGTTGCAACCCATATGACCATATTGGTTTAAGGATGCTTTTATAAAGGAGAAGCTTGTTTTCCAGTGTGAGTTGGGATCCCCTTCTCAGAAGCCAAAACATTTTTCTTGATTGTAGGCTCAGAGCCTTTCTTTTTGTGAATATGTGTTTCTTCCAAGTAAGCCTTTTGTCCAAGTAGATGCCAAGATAGCGAGCATGATCCGATTGTGGAATCTGTACTCCATTGAGTTTTACAGGGGGGCATTCACCGTGTCTGAGGCTAAAGCACACATTTGTTGATTTAGATTCATTGGCCTTTATACGCCAGTCTTTTAGCCAGTCTGATATGTCATCTAGACCCTTCTGCAGGACTTCTGAGGCTCTGTTAGGATCATTACTTGATGCAAGAATGGCTGTGTCATCTGCAAATGTACCGATAAGAGTTCCATCTGGCGTTGGTAAGTCTGATGTGTAAATTAGGTAAAGAATTGGACCCATGACGCTCCCCTGAGGCACGCCAGCTCTGGTTTGGTGTAGTCCAGAGGTATCAGCGCCGTGTTTGACATAGAAATGTCGTTGGCTGAGGTAGGATGTTATGAGGAGATAGTAGTTGATAGGTAAGGCATTCCTGACCTTATATAGCAGTCCCTCGTGCCAGACGCGGTCAAATGCTTGTGAGATGTCGAGAAATGCTGCAGAACAGTACATTTTCTTGTCGAAGCTATGGTGAATTTTTTCTACTAGTCTGTGTACTTGTTCTATGGTACTATGAGCAATTCTAAACCCGAATTGATGGTCTGGTAAGAGCTTCGCTTTTACAATTTCAGGCAGGAGTCTTTTGAGGAAGATGATCTCGAAGAGTTTGGATGTCACGGGTAGTAAGCTGATTGGACGATAGGACTTGACATCATCAGGGCTTTTCCCTGGTTTTATTATGAGGATGATCTCTGCTACTTTCCATTGCAGAGGTATGAAGCCTCTTCTAAGGATAGCATTAAATAAGTGTGTGAGGAACATCATTGCTTTTTCTGGTAACTCCCTCAAGATTTTCGGTGTTATTAAGTCGTACCCTGGAGCCTTGTTCTGATTCAGCTGTCTGATGATATTAAATATTTCTTTCTGTGACGTTTTTTTGATCGGCGGGTCGAGTTGGAAAACTTCATTTAGTTTTTCCTTGACCAGTGGTGTTTTAGAACTTGTGTCTGGATTTGGAATGAAGACATTTTTTAAGTGTTCTGCGAATAAGTTTGCTTTATCGAGATCGCTCTTTGCCCAACTGCCATCCTCTTTACGTAAAGGAGCTTGAAAGATAGTAGGTCTTTTTAGCTTTCTGACTGCTCTCCACAAAGAATAGTCTGTTGCAGCAGTTGCGTCCATTTTTTTGAGGTGGTTTGAAATGCATTCATTTCTCTGGCTGCTTAGCAGTTCTTTTAGCTCTGCGGTTAGTTTGTTGTAGTTCCTCTTATCGTCAGGATATCTAGTCCTCTGCCAAGTCTTTCTAGCTCTCCTCTTGTTTGCAACAGCTTCTTGTATTGTTCTCGAATATCTGGGGGCATTTTTTGTGATATTTTCAGCAGGGGTAGCTTTCCAAGCAGATTGCTGTATGCAGTCGTTGAAATATTCAACTGCCGCTGTAATATCGTATTCTGTATTGAGAGGAATATTCGTGTCAAGATGGTAATTTACTAGTTCCCTGAAATATCTCCAGTCCGTATTTTTACTGTGTAATCTGCAGGGTGGTGTAGCAATATGTGTAATCTTACTTAGCTCTGCTATAACAGGGGAATGATCAGAGGAGAGCTCAAAGCAAGAGTAGCATTTAAAATGGCAAGGTGGTATTCCCTTGATCACGAAAAAATCCATTAGGTCTGGTTTCTTTTTCTGGTCCGTCGGCCAATAGGTTGGTTCACCCGTTGATATTACGCTCAGCTTCCCTGCTTGGATGGATTTATATAATTCGCGACCCTTCGACGTCGTGATTCTCGATCCCCAGTTTATGTGTTTGGCATTGTAATCCCCTCCTGCGATAAACCTGCGCCCCAGGCTGTTAAATAGAACTGAGTATGCGTCACATTTTAAATTATGTTTCGGTGGTATGTATATGGCTGATATTAGAAGTTCCCCCACGCAGTCTTCGATTATTATGTTTGTAGCTTGTATAGCATCGCTGCAGAATGGGGTAGTAACATAGTGTTTGATTTTTTCCTTGATTAGTACTGCCGATCCGCCGTGAGCTGTACCATCTGGATGCATTGTATGATATATTTTATATCTTGGTATTGTGAAGAAAGATTTTGATGTAAAGTGTGTTTCTGCTACTAACAGTATATCTATTTCATTTGTTTGAAGGAACATTTTGATTTCCAAAATGTGTTTTGACAGCCCATTGGCATTCCATATAACTATTTTTAATGGGTTGAATTTTGTTTCAAGTTAGACGTGAGGTTAATGAGCAGATTTGTCAGGGTGGTTATTTGTAGCATGATTTGTTGGCACATTTCTAATAATTGTTGCAGGTCAGAGTGGGGTGTTTGCATTGGGTCCTTTTCCCTTCGTTGGGTATCGAGTCCTCCCCTAACAGCTTGAGCATAGTTGATATTCGATTTACGGATGTTTTCATGTTGAAGAGGTATATTGGGCTGGGATTCGTGTCCGGTATTCTTTGGTTCAGCAGTGGGGCCATCGTTGTTTTGATTGGAACTGATTTTTTGAGTTTTGTTCCTCAACGGGGGGTATTTTTGTTTAAGAAGCTCCTTATAGATTAAGCAACCCTTATAATTTGCGGGGTGGTTACCATTACATAGCGCACATTTTACAGCATCGGATCGTTCCTTGCGGAGGCACTCTGCTGAGGTATGATCGCCGGCGCATTTGATGCACTTGGGCTTGCGGTGGCAGTAGGCTTTGGTGTGCCCGTAGTGTTGGCAGTTAGAGCACTGGGGTATGGTGCGTTTAGGTCGCGGAGGTTCAAAAATGACACAGCAGCTCAGAAGTTTAGTGATATTATAAACATCTTTGTTGTTAGTTTTCGGCTCTAGTTCGACAATAAACATGTGCAGAGCCCTTTTCGTGTTTTGTTGCTTTACATTCCAGATGTTGGTGACATTGTGTCCTAGTGTCTTAAGCTCATCGGTAATATCCGCTAAGTCCACTGATGGGTGCATATTTTTCAGTACAACTTTAAAATTTCTTTCTTTCTTAGGCTTGTAAGTGTAGAATTCAGTATTTTTATTTTCTAATTCTTTGACAATTTTTCTATAAACTTCTGGATGCTTAGGTTGTATTTTGACTTGTTCTTCTCTCAGGACCTTTATTTCAAAGTTGTTTCTCGCAACGCTGTTGAGCAATTCAAGGAGTGGTTTGATGTTGGAAACTTTGTCCACAAAGATAGGGGGAGGTTTGTCTGGTTTTTCTGTTGGCTGTGGCGGATTATCTGTGTTTATTTCTAAGTTGGCAAAACTGTTTGTCGTTTCAATAGGATTGCTTAGCCAGTAGTTGTTTAATTTGGTTTGTTTTTCGCTTCTTTGTGTGTCTGGGCTTTCTCGTTGCCTTTTTTTTGAAGAAGTTACCATTTTGAATCCTTCGTTGCTTTCATCTGGGGTTGGGCTGACATCACCAGTAATGTCTATGTTGACTGGGTATTGTATGGGTGTAGTAGCCGTATTGACGTTTGAAATTTGTGGTCGTGGTCGGGGTGTGAAAAGAGCTTTATGGAACACTTGCTGAGTTAAGGGTTTTTTTGGTTCCGACATTTCAGATTTTTCCACTGGTTGGTCCATTATTGTACGAAATTATTTTCTTAGGCCTGGCAACACCGGCTCGCAGCTGTGACAGCAGTTGTTAATTGTCATATTGACATATCATAGAATATGGCGTAGTTAAGAAATGAAAGTTATTGAGGGTAGTTAGGATATATCGAGTTATTTTGGAATTTAAAATTGAGATTTATTATGATTAATGGCTGGTTTATCACTGGATAACGATAACACTGCACTATTGACACTTTATTTACACTTTGATTAACATTCGCACTTAGAGAGTCACAGTTTTATGATGAAAATTTAAAACATTTGGAGAGCACTTGTGCTTGCGACAAAGTTTGACAGGTGAAGCCCAAGGCAGCCCAGGTATTCCACATAGTGCTCAAATGGCTTAATCCATTTGGATCGATCTGTCTAGACTCTTGGCGCCGTCCGTTATGTACCTGTCCAAAATGTAATTACTACATTTACATTGATTTTCATAAAAGGACAGCGAGTCTGATTTAATTACAGTTTCATATTATCACTTTGAAATTGAGTAATGGCGTGCGGAATTTTCGAATTTTAAATTTTAGCTAATGGTTTATTCTGACAAAACCTATAGCAAGTATAAAAATGAAAGCTTTATTATAATCGTATTTAAGTTGTCGCCATTCCTTAGTGGTCGGGCGGACTGCATTCCGGTCGGCGCAGCCAATTATACGGCACATTTCAGATGTTTGATTTGCCACGCTCCGGCCGAGCTCCGAACAACCAGACAGATCTATACAACGGATCGTGACGACTTATAATGCCCTTTATATATTTTACTTATGAGGACTTAGACACAATACGAATTTGTCCTTATTTTATATACAGCCTGTGGTTTTATTTACGTGGGCTCGCAGCAACTTTTTTATTGTTATTTATTTCGCAGATATCAACGTTGTAGGTGGCGCTTATGGCTCAGAAATATTGAGTATTTATGTTATTTGTATGCGGATTTTGTGAGTGCTCTTGAATAGGTATAATTTGGATAAAAAAAATTTTGACTTCCTTTTTGAATAAAAAGTTTGGAACATTTTGAATTCAACGTAAATAAGTACAAAGTTGCAGGAATTGTAGGCGCCATTTGACAGACTTATGAGGGGGAAGTGGGTATAACAATAATTTATTCTACACCTTTACCCGTAAAATATCAGAGTAAATTGCAAAAATCTAAAAATAAAACTAACAGGAAAGTCTTACTTTCCACTCAGTAAGTAAGTGGAATCAAGAAGATGTCGAGTTCTGCAACAAGTAGGGAACATAAAAGCACGCACTGTATAAGTTCGGGCCATCAGATGGACAATGGCGAGGCACTCCTTGAAGTCAGGCGCAGGGTTGGAACTGGGACGTGTCCATTGTGGCGCACAATGCGCGATTTGTCGCGGTGCGCGGCGAGCCCCTGCGGCCTTCAATACAAATAGCCTCGTTATACTAGAATTTCTATCAACTTTTCGGAACTCACCTTTAGTGCTTGTTACACAATATATTGTTCGATATAGCATTTTGTGCGCATTATTTCGTAAAGATGCAACTTTTCACTTCGCAAGTTTTAATTCGTAAAAGCTTCGTCTTTCGTTAGTCACATTTCCTGGGCAATTAAAATTGTCTGTTAGTGTATTTTTTACAAAGGAATTCCTTATAATACTTTTAGACGTAACATAGCAATGACAAAGTCGTTAATTAAATTTACCGTATTCTACTCATGAATTATTCTTGATAGCAATTAATAAGTCAGGCTTGTTCGTAATTAGCTAAGTGTAATTCAGTCCTGTTAATTATATTCTAGTCAATTGATTAAAGTTGACAAAGGGAAGCCTCTAGCGACGTGTACTCCTAATTGTGAGGATCTACTGAGCTGTGCAAGCGGGCCTCATTATCTGAATACCGTTGCTAGCATTCGCGAGATCAAAAGCACAAATGGCTCCTTGAACAGTAACATTGTTCATTGTACAGGATGCTAAGATGAACATGTGTAACTGGGTTGCCAGCTACAAATGTATTCAGCACATTCCGACTCATGAATTTTTTCCTCGTAAAATATCCCGGCAAGGTTGACAATGCTACGAGAAAGGAGATGGTTTCTGCGAAGTGTACGTCCGTTAAGGTAATGAGTGAGATAAGGTCATAATATATCTGTCACTGCGCCCGAGGCTCCGGCTGGCATAATGGTGTAGATGGACCACTTCCACACTTCGGATCTATACCATCTTGTGCTTTAAACAACCAACTGCTATTTATTTTGAATACAAACCTACTGCCTATTTAGAAGCGGTCTCTGTCAGCCCATTACTTATGCCTGTATCTGTTGTGGCCCTGCTAGTGTTCTACGTACCTGAAGCGGATGTTGTAACCCACCTGAAACTTAAAATGCAGCTTAAATTTCCAAAAGTAGGTTTTACAACGAATTAACGTTTGTAGATAGTTTAATCCGTTTTGGCGCGTGCGTAGGATTTAGTGCTTATTACCGTCCAAAACTACTAAAGCTCAGTTCCTAGTAGCTTGATCAAGTCTAACCAGTTATTAGGCCGGCTTTACACTGCAGGCACTTCGTGAAACATTGCAAATTGCCACGCTGCACCGTGTTCCAAGATTTATTGGACAGGCAACACCGGGCAACATGGCAGCACTCCGAAGATTGTATCCGAGCGGCTTTCTCGCCAAGACGGTCGATGATGCCGCGGGCTAAGAAAAGCCGGCTTTGTTAAACAATTTTATTTCTCTACTGAAATGAAAACATCAAGTTTATTTACAGGAATGTATTTTTCAGCGTTATTATTAAAAGAGATTTGAGACAGACCTCAATTCATAATTTCGGAAATTTACACAAGATGGCCTTGTTCGTTTTACATTTTAAGTTATTTATATCGTACATCTTATTTCTCAGAACAAGACGAGACGTCGCCGAACTTAATATAAAAAAGACATAAAAATAAATTCAATAATTCCTTAAAAAAAAAACAACATGAAATAAGGTGTTACCGAAGTATCTTGTGAAATCTTTGACTTACGGGTGAATAATTTGTAAATAATTGAAACGGAAAAAACCGTACTTACTTGAATGAGAAATTTCTAATGAATCATTAAAATTAATTTGAAGAATATTATCAATTGCCATTTTCTAGTGTATGAAACTTCCATATAATTGCATGCCATTGACCTTTACATGTCAGCGTGATAAGTTGTTTGTGTAATAGATACGGGCTTCTTCGTAAAGCAATGGTTGCGTCCGAGCGATGTCATTCTAGAGTTATCATCTACTATTTTATAATTGAAATGTTTATCAGCTTGACGCTCGCGGCATTTACGAGAACCTCAGTCGGAAGTGAACCGGTTACGAATCAAGGTTCATCATCATTTTCTCATTGAATGTTTTTACATTTAGATACTTGTAATTTATAATTAATTAATGACTAGTCTACACGAACTGCTGACAGTGTCAATTAATACACTATGTGTGACGAATGTAAACGAAATATTCTTACTTTAAAAAATAATAGAGATATATTTAAACTTTTGAAAAATACGTCGTGTTCAGTATACTCTTTAGCTTACCTTAGTTCGTTTTGATTGTCAGATGCAAACACAATACAGTTATCATTTGAGTTTCGCTTTGGGATAAGAACTAAACGTCACTGGTTTTAATCGTTCAGATAATGATATACGTCAAAATATTTGCGTTCATGTTACGCCATAGAAATCCTTGTGTAAATCCTTTCGGCGAAACAACAAATATGACTCATGCTAAACGTCACTAATATTTGTTGTATTCTCAATCAGTAAATAAGTATGTCATATTTTTTATGTCCCACGTCTACCATTTTCTATAACCGAGTGCTAGTCCAACTTGTATTTGATACAATAAAGTCACGTTCCACCGACCGGCGGGGGTGCGTTACGTACTCAAAAGCCTTTTAATAACTGCAAACAATACGTCACGTTGGACTTCAGAACACGGCTGTTTGAGACAAGCAGTCAATCAATTACTTGACACGATTAATAAAAGCAATTACCGATGTGCGTTTGGCAATTAACAACAACCATGACGACAAGGATAAAACTGTGAAATTTTAACTCCGTCTTTTATATACGAAATTATATTTTAAGACATGTTGATATGGTACGTTTTAGAAAAAAAAAATTTGATTCCACATAACTCATGTTGAGTATCGCGAATGCCCCACGGCGTGTGACGTCACATTAAAGTAAATTAGTGCTTGAAATGACGTAACACAATTTTTGAACGTCTATCTTCGTCGTAATTTGTTTACAGGAGAAAGTAAAAAGATACGTGTCCAATATTGGAGGCAAGAAATAGATGTCCATTATCAAAGACGGACTATTGCTTTGTTTTATTCATCATGCCTGTGCCTCTTATGCTGCAGGACTCACTTTTTAGTTAAAAAAAGTATCGATACCAACAGGAAAAACAGAATTATCAGAAACGATTTCTACTTTCACTAGTTTATGTGTCTAGGTTTAAGGCAAGTTTCTATTGACGACAGCCCGCACCCAATCACCGTAACGCCACTGACACTTTGTCACTTTTTCCTCTAAATTGGGAATTGTTAGAAAGACCGAGAAAGCTTCCAATAAAAGGAACGATGAACACCTAAAGCGATTCTGTGAAATCATCGGGATTGAATTCCCTCATATTGTTTTTTTACCATTGCTTAAACTTTATTCGGAGATCCTTTAGCAGGAAGTGATAAATTATTTTTAATATTCAAATGGCTTTCATTGGTTATTGTACCACCCACATAAAGTACCTTATTTGTATCTGTTTCTTTTCGGCTACAATGGAACCGACTACATTTGAATAGGTACAATAAAAAAATAAAGTGTTGACTAAATCCTTCTGCATCTTTAGTTTGATTGAACTGTGAATACTTGGTTTAGAGAAGTTAATTCAGTCCTAAAAATTTCAAACATTTCATTATATGAGAGTCAACCGTATATGTGGCATATCTAAATTGATCAGATTGTATATTCGTATTGTTTGGCAGTGGTGCCTGAAGGCGAGGTTATTGGCACCAACGGACATCGCCCACTGACGCCCTGGCAATTGGCCGCACTGCCTGACTCGCTCAACTTGGTGTAACGAACTACAATCTACAATTAATTGTACACTTAATTAACCACTATTATATCCTTCATGCCTTCTATTAATGAATTGATCATTAAACGGCGGATTTTGAAAAAAGTCCTCTATATCGCGAGAAAAAAAATTATTTAATTTTAATGAAATATGATTAATTATGTAGTATGATTCCTAGAAGGCAGGTGATATACCATTACTACTAATTGCCGTTGTACTATTTAGAGAACTTGGCCTGGTTCTCCAATACATTATCTACATACCTTTTAGACGGCGCAAATTAGTTACACAATTCGGTAACGATTCCCAGAAGCGTCCCGCCTGCGAACATGTCAAGGTATCAATTAATGACGATCAAATATTAAAGTGTGTACATCATACTTTAATATTTTATTGAGACGAGCTCTGTGTGAGCTCTTAGCTGTTTGAATATTTAAAGCCTACGAAGTGCGCCTGAATCTTTAGTAGAAAGAGGTTCGAATTACATATGCAAAATCAGCTAAGGTACTCACTCTTAGTTAAAATTTATATCGCTTCAGGTGAAAAGTGATTCGTATATCCTACGGCTTAGGATATTTCACACATACTCTTCTGCAATACAATCGTCTGCACATTATTCATCGGAAATCTTACTGTCCTTTCCACGTTAATCAAGCTATAGTCAAAAACTTGTTGTTCCTACAGGGCGGGGCCAAACCAAGCGGCGGCGACCTGATGGCAGATCTGCACGCGAAGCTATCAATGCGAAGACGAGGAATATCCGGAGCTGAAAGAACAGGGGGCTCCGTGCTCCATACCTTGGCCAGCTACATTCCGGAGCCTGACCAGTCCTCACCAGCGCGCTCCTCCAGCGAAGACGACTGGGAGTAACTTATGGACATACAGTAGATTTTGTATTTACCATTAATTACGTGTAAGTGCATTTAGAAGCGAGACATGCTTACTTTAGACAAGTTGAAAGTGCTGTAGACGTAGGAATCTTGTTGCAACATGAAAAACTAGGAATAGATAATTCTTCTTCATTTTTTTAACCCGTTGCTATCTATTTGTCTAAAGCAAGCATTTCCTGGATCTAAAAGCTTTCCTGTAAATATTTAGCAGCATTTACGGTTGCAGCTGCAATGTTTTTATAAAAAGTCAAGTATGCAGAGACAGAGGCGAGAGAGATGCAAGTAAAATTCAATAGCGTCATCCTGTTCTTAAGATTTATTCATAGTACCCGGTACACTAATAGATGTAATATCAAAGTGAGTAATATTCTTAAATAAAGTACAGTACAGAAATATACGGTCGCTGTAAATGCAAGTCCTTTGAGTTCACGGACGAGGTTGAAGAGTGCTTGCCCCGGGCACAGCTCGGCCGTCATGCAGATTAATATTTGTATTTATTGCGTTTCATATCACAGTATACATATATATTTAAACATTTACAAAGAGTATCTTTTATTTTTAAATTCGAAATGAACTTGTAAAAGGAAACTTATGCATGATTTTTACATATTTATTAACAAAACGTTTATTTGTAAAAATATCGTAATGACTGGTTATATATCCGAATGAGTAGTATTTCCTCTCGGCCCCCAATTAAGAGGTTCTCTCGAGATCATTTTCCCGGTACTGCCATCTGTATGTTCTAAGTAAAAACATTAATTTGTTCTCCGAAAACTCGTTATCGATTGTTGGTCTTATAATAGGTATATTTATGGTCATTCCGTATTAGGTTTTTATGTAACTCTAATCTTCATACCTTCTCGGAAGTCGTGGGACATATAATTGTGAATCGATTAGTGCTGACCTCTATCTCAACCGCTTCCGAATACTTAGAACAGCCTAATTTACTCCTAATGAAATGTTCCCGTACATGTTGTGAAACAAAAACTATCCGATTATTTACAAAATTCTTAGTTTTGTTTGTTACGATTGCTGGAGCCGCTTCCTGCGATTTTCCTCAATTCTCGCTATTTTTACGAATAACTCGGCAATGTTCAGCAAGTTGTAAAGGTCACTATTTAGAAAACTATTTTCCTTATTATATGTTAGTAATTGTTAATGTTGAACTGTAATTAAATAATAAATTAATAGTTAGCTATTATTATATTATCAGTGTTCTATCTTCGTGTTTAGATAAGTGTTTCTATTTGAATAACTCGGCAGTAGCTACATAAATATATACGTACGTTGTGTCCACCTGCGGACAGCGTTAGGCTGAGAATTGAAAAAATGTTACGTTCGAAGTTTCTTAGTAACAAATGAAGTTAGAGATAAAATACGGCGGAATTGATAGCATGTAATTTACTCAAAGAAGAATGATTCGAGCTTATCGATTAATCATCAAACGTAAGATAGCGTCTATAGATAACTGGACAACTGTGACGTTACACATACGTCACTGTTGCACAGGAAATACTAAGTACTGTGCGCGGGGATTTACCTAATTACATTGAATTCGTCTATTCTAATCTTATATTTATAGTCTAAAATAATATTTTTATCGAAAACATTTATATTTCAATATTTTTCAATAATTAATAAATAAAATTTAATGTGTAACGCGAATCAATATTTAACGGCCTACTTCTAATATGGACACAATTGTTACTAAATAATTAAAGGGGATCATAGAAACTAGTCTATTTTACACGACGGTAGTATTCCGTGAAGTTTTTAATAGTCAGTTCCATTTACAAACAGAGATTGGAAAAGGGCTCTCGTTCCGGGAGGTTATTACGATAATCGTATTTCTCACTAGTGACTATCTCGCTTTCGTTTCTAGGAAGGTGCTCGGCCACATTAACAGTGTTCCCCGCAAACTATCAACTGGTTCGGCTGATTAGCATTTCCAGAATTGAGAAAAAGCTACCGCGGCTGAACGGTCGACTTCTCGATTTAATCCAATACAAACATTTCTAAGCGAACAGACAAATAATCGATATTTTAGGCCTAATAAGAAAGTAAAGTTATAGGTAGATCTGAAACGAGTTAGAGAATAAATCAAACACTATTGCTAACGTCACTGTGAGTAGCGTTAGTTGTGTCTAAAATTATCATCCAACGCGTAGCAAACAGGATGGAATCTAGGTTGTTAAGAGCTTGTGATGATCATGCCTTCATCGTGCGACAGGTGCTAAATATATAAACGAACGTAGGAAAAGTATGCTTAACGAAATTTAAAAAAACTGTGACCAATTTAAAATTTGAATTGCATAGCGTGAGGTAAGTGTAAGGTCAAGTAAGACTGGTTGTATACAGGGGACTGTTCGGGGGACGTGACGTAGGCAGCGGTGTTCGCACGCGGCGCCGTACATATTGGCAATGAACAATATTACGCATATCATTGCGAATGTTCGCGCTTGCCAATAGGAAACTGTCTGGTGCAGTGCGTCAGAATACGTAGAATTTCTTTACACTGCACTGTTGAATTCGTAACATAGTACAGATTTTATGCGCAAATTAATTATTCGTCTACATTGTTTAGGATGTAAGATAAAGTAAATTTACTAATGTATAATGACACGCGATTAATTAACTTCGAGGTAACTAAAAGGTAAAACTTCTCATTAAAGTACGTACGTGGTTAAGTTTTCAAATAATTGGAAAAAAAACCTACGTAAAAGCTTACGTAATAAAAGCAGTTGAAAAAAACCCGACCTTCACCGGCATTTTTTAGAAAGACAAATTATTTATTCTTCATTCAAAGTCAATCATAAGTATCTAATTTTATCCAAAAAAAATATTAAGAGAGTAAGATGTATACAATCAATTTTATACAAATCTTAAAACGTTATTTACTATAAATGTGACGCACCAAAAGAATGAATAAATAAATACCTACCTGTTTCCACTGATTACGAGCCCTAGTAGACAATTTGGCTGTGTAAGCCTATGAGCTACTCTGAGCATTCGCGTGCCGAACACATGTGCTGCATCTGTGCACGTGACGAGGTTTTATTATCTGTGAATTAGGTAAAATGGCGGTGCGCCGCATCATTTTGTTTTGGTGATTAGTATGCATCGCGGGGTCGCGCTGTCAACAGTTATTCACGTAAAATAGCCGTGTGCATCCTTAGAAAAGATGGATTAGCGACAAATACTAAGTGACCCTAATTTGTTTAGAAACCTTTTGTATTGTTGGTGTCTTATAAAATTTGAAAAGTTTGTATAATCTAAAAATTAAGTCTAAAAAACAAAATGTTATAAATGTTGTATTTATATTTTAACACAAGTTTCCATTGGTACATTATTGTATACATATTTGTTAAGTTTTCTGATTAAAATTCAATTAAAATAAATTAATGGTAATCAGTGACTATTAAATTTGTTTATTTTCCGTGATCACGAATCAATTAGCTATTCAAAATGAAATAATATTCCCTGTACGTATAATTAATATTAGCAACCCTTTAAACATTAATCCCTTTGTTATTTTTAAAACCGGCTATGGTTCGAATAATTCATGAGCGTATAACATACGTGCATTACAAACTGGACCGTATTGTATATTATAATATGATGTATAGTAACAACACAGTATGAATTGGTTGGGTTATGAGTTCCGTTGAATTATTGTTCTACTTGAGTCGTTGGAATATGAAAATAGTTGTACATTTGTTGTCCTAGCAAAATTATGTCGGTACTAAAATCATATGATTTTATATTTGGTGCTTTTTAAAAGACTATTCAAAAGTTTATGAAAATATATAAATAAAATTATGCTGCTGGTTAAAACCATTATGGCTTTCTAGAATTAACGAAAATGATTTAAGTATATCCTTATCCTGTCATTATTGAACTCTTGGCTGGATAGAAAATGTATAAATATCGCAGGATGCCTTGTGTGTTCTGTGAGATTTTTGTCGACATAGTGTTGTCCAACATGCCAGGTCCGCGTCGTAAGATTTCCGCAATAGCTTAGAAGCCGGGTCTTGCCTGTTACACGTCAGACCTCAAAGCTATCGTTCTGTGCGATTTCCTATAGTTTTAAAGTAGGTATGTAAGTTTAAAGCCGGAAATTGCTTTTCCTACTTTAGAGCAGAGTCGATGCGGATTGAAACTTTACGAGCGAGCTTTTCAAAGTACCCGACGCGTTATTTCAAAGTCTTGCAAACATGCATAGAGCGATAGACCTCGCTCTGCTTTCAATGTACGACATTTTACTTGGAAATGAAGTAAAAACTGTATCTCCCGGATAGTTTGATTCGTATCGATTCTCCTGAAAGCGAAAAGTTCAGTAATTTAGGCAGAATTGCACAGTTACGTCAGAGATTATGTAAACAAATTATAACGCAGCTGTTTGTGTGCGGGTGCTTTACGTAATGCCATTGTTTTAGCTTGTATCGTAATAAAAGTTAAGTTTAAATCCGCCAATATTATACTTATATTGAATTATCTATGAAGCAGGCTGCACTGATCCTCTGCGCCATCAGACATATGTAAAATAAAATCGACATTTTTCTACTTAATTTGTAATTAGCTGGTACCTAATAGTAATAGTGGGGCACGCCTACATACGTCAGACTGGCGTGTGTCGTTTGATGGCTATTGGCTTCGCTAGCTTTCGATTCTTATGTCGATGAACATTATCATGAAGTCGCCATTTGAAAAAAAAAAAACAGTTTACCAATTCTGTGAACGTGTGAGAATTTAATTAAAAGCTTTTCCCAGTTCATCTTTGGGCTTGGCAAGTTGACATCTCAGTTAGTTTCCTGAAGAGCTGTGTGACAATATGAAGTGAACATTGCATGTCGACTTCATGAACTGTTACGACATTAGACATCGAAGCAGCTATAGCATAAGACTGAAACAACATCTGAATAATATTTCAAAATTGAACGATTTTAATGTATAATGTCAAATGCATGGTGTAAGTTGAAGTGCATAGTATGGCCTGCTAACTTGTAAGTAAGCGTTGAAAGAAATCTGAATAGTTATTAAGTTTGAATGAATTCCGACTAACTGTCTGTAGCTTATTGGTAAAATAAATTAAAACTATGTTGATATTATAATGAATTTAACGAAATTATGTATATAGGTACATAGAACTTAATGTAGATGTTTTTAATTGTATAAAAACTTTTAGCGTATGTTAAAATTATTACGGTATGACGTCATTGTCCATTGAGGCGTATTGTTATAGATTCGTCTTATACATACTGTGTATTTTAAGTGAAATGAGGTTTTACGAGGTTTTTATGAATGTTACGTCTCAGTGTTCAGTGGTCCTTAGTAATACTTGCCTTCATAGTTTTATTTAAGTTTTGACTGACTGATTTAAATGTTCACGTGTTATAGTTTATAGTGACTTTTTTACACTCCATGCATTTTTTTAAGTCAATGCAAATATTTTTTTTACTATTTAGGTACAACAATCAATAGTCAACTACATATTTTAAGATGGATTAGTGTAAATTATTTATCTGTAACGATGTGTAAGTCATTAATTTATTTGCAGCGAATATTTACAGTAATTTGTTACTATAGTAATAATCTTGTTTGTCCTGAATCGAATCCATGGAAAGCACTAATCCGTCTCATAGGTGTAATTTGTAAATATAAAGTCGGTATATGTAACTGTTCACTGGATTGTATCACGTTGTCATTTATACGTACGTTTGTTGTATGATGGATTTTACATGTTACGAAGTATGGTATGTTCATTCATTAATTATGTATAACGAAATTTAAAATATCTACAACTATTTATGCAGTTTTATTTACGATTCCCCGGGGATGCTGTTCCTCCTAAAATATAAATGCAAGAGAAGCAGAAAAAGCTGTTTCTCGGTACGAGAAAGGATGAGTGTGTATAATTGAGGGTCAGCGACACCTTTTTACGCATTCTGATTATTTATAACGGCGGGCAGAGCCACCTCGCTAGAAAGCTACGTGTTTCGGGTTTTACACGGCATTGCCCCAGAATAACATCGTCAAGATTTCCTGGTAACACCGCGCCGAGTATTTCGGATCGGAAATAAGGATTCTAGGAAATCGCTGGCCTCGGCCGGCCGCGTGTGGAGGACGCGCTTGTATGGATGCCACTAATGGACGTCTCGTGGGTCCAAGCTTTAACGATTAGGGTCGTAATTGACTCGGGTCAAGATTTCAATAAATAAGCTACCTTTTGTTGTAAACAAAACTAAAATACTAATTACATTCCTATAATGTTGGTATGACAAATTGACTAGTACCTAAGTATAAAAAAAAAATAGTAGAAGCCCTTACTCACTGTTGAGGACGTGGACACAAAGAACATATCTTTAAATAAATATGAATATGACCGTAATTCCGTAGGTTAATATTAAATAGAATAATTTAAAAAAACGCAAAAGAAGTATTAGTAAAATATGCCGCTTGCGTATCATGATAATATTTTCTTAGGCTTGAAGGGAACCTTATATAGCAAAGTAATGAATTGTAATGGTACTTGTAATAAAGTACAGAACTAATAAGTCTGTAAAAATAATATTATTCACTTGATTTGATTATAACTTCCTCTGCAAATGCACTGCAACACAGCTGATCAATGACAGTTGTTACAAAAGTTGACAGTTGAAAATGCCAAATAATCGCAGAGATTGTGTTTTTGGGATTATTTACTTTGAAAATAATAAATAAAAACGTTACTTTAAGTGGATTGGCGCACACCAGGATATTGAATTTAGAAAGAATTAATAATAACAATGGCGGCGGCATTCCAACAGCAGATATTTGCACTGGATGCACGGTTCAATGCGTACAGAGCTCCAAACAATCCGAATTTCAGTAAGTAAAGCTGTACATGTTGTTTGACTAGTATATAAAGTGAAAACTTTACATAGAATTTAAGCATTTATGCTTCAAATACGCCTGCCCGGTTTAAAGATTATTCTAATAGAAATGGTTTAATTTTATAGAAACATTATATATACGTCGCCGAAGTCAACTCCTGAGAGAGAACTCAAAATTTAAGGTATCAATCAACCTATTAATTACTGTAAATAATTTTTCTTTTAAACTTATAAACCTAAATAGTATTTATCCAATTTTAAACTTTAATACGGTTGTAGGACATAGAGACTATAAAGAAATACATAAATGTTCGGAGTCAGCTGCTACAGCGACGGTATGGAGTGCAGGACAACATCTCCATCAGTTCATCTTCATCTCGACAGCGGTCCAGTAGCAAGGTATCTTGGTGACAAAGTCTACTACTATCTTTGTTATATAATATTGTAAGTTAGAAATAAATGGCTATGTCATTGCGGTGTGAGTTTGTATATATATAGATTTGTAGATGGGTTGGCCTGCAGATAGTGATTTAATCTGGTCGTTTTGAAATATATGGTATGTTTAAAAAAGGAAACGACATCAGTATGATAATCAGTGGTCTAGAACCCTTCTTAAGCACAAACTGCGTGAGGAATATTATACTAATGAAATGAATAGAAAGATATTTTTAAAAATTTGGTGAGCACATTCTTTAGTAATATTAAATATGTTATTAGTAATTCGATATACAAGTAAAATTTAATTGCCCGTAGATAAAGGATGTAATATACCCATTATTAAAATATCTATATGCCTAGAACCTTTTCTTCTTCCGAATATAGCCCGTAGACCAGATGATGTTTTTATTTCAGGCTAGCATCCTGGTGGATGAGAGCCCATCCACAAACGCTAAGAAGAAGAATGACATGACAATATCGGAGAACTATGCCTTCTCTGGAGTTCATCACATATTTGATCAGGTAACATTATCTCATTCTTCTAATAAATAATAAAGATACCAAAAAAATATTGTTCTCAATTTTGCAGATTTTTATTCATATATATTTGTTACTTAAAAACATGGAATAAACTGTAGAATTATTGTTTAGTGAAAACATTTTTGTAAGTTTTGAAGGAATTTCGAAGTAGTCTGACAGCAAACTACAGGAAATGCAAGGTTGATGTTTGTGGAGCTTGTTAGAAATAAACATCATAAACGACTAACAAGTGAATTAACTTGGAAAGATAGTCCTAATTTTTATTTAGAATATCTTGCACAAAAAATTAGCTGTACTATTTTTTTTTAATAAACGACGACATAAACCGTTTAATAAACGATATACATGTAGTAAATACATTACTACATGTATATCGTTATAAATATATGTATAAAATGTATGTGTAAAGATAGTTTATGTAATTAAAGACCCCTCTCTATTCTCCAGCATACTGAACAAGTAAGTGTAGTGAAGTTCGCGAACAACGACCGCTCGAAGCTGTGCTGTGGTTCGGATGACGGTACCGTCTCCATCTGTGACGTCACCGCGTCCCCACCTCGCGTCTCCTTCATACTTGACGGTCACACTAAGCCTGTCACAGGTACTTAGATTTATTTTACGATGTATCTCAAAGAACGAGTAATTTTTAATTGAAGTAAATGACAACAATGCCAAATTTTACCCCCCACCCCTTTATTTATAAAAAAAAACATTTAAAAACTAAAAATATAAAAAACAGTTATCACCGATATCGGGAACACGGTCCAAGCTACCGGTGGTTAGGGTCCCAGAGACAGAAACCTCACAATACGTGCCGTTTCAAGGAGTACCACCTTATTATTACTAAGGCCATTTCGAAGTTCCCGTCAAGGTGTTCATGCAGAGAGTATGTAGTATGTTTGCGTGCGAGGTTGCGACTGGTCGGCGTCGAACGAGCTGCTGGTGACGTGCGCGCTGGACGGCGCGCTGTGCCTGTGGGAGGTGAGCGCGCGCCGGCGCCTGCGCGCCGTGCCCGACCAGCTGCGCGCGCCGCTGCTCTGCTGCGTCTTCCAGCCCGCTAATAATAACATGGTCATTGTATCCTTTTAAGTCATTACGCACTGCTCACACAGTAGCTTATTGTTGCTTTTAACGGCCACGTCAAAAAAATAAAGACGTGCCCTCAGCGCCAAGCTAAGAATTCATCCATAAATTACACCTATTATCCTTAACAGATGCTTTAGGCAGGTAACGCAAGAGGCATGGTGGAAGTCCTTAACATATCCACTGGGATTTACCCTAGAGGTAATTATATTTCGTGTAACTACCCACATAAATTCGTTTCAGGTGAATTATAGAAATTACCTTCTAATGAGCAAGAAATGTGATTCATGTAAATTTCCAGTAGAAGCCATGTGCGATCGTGTCGGTTAATTCCATTAATTAAGGGCAAAACCACAAAGACTTATTTTGTGATATGTGTATGTGATTATATGTATATGTGAAGCGTAGGTGCACTTTGAATGTTTGCTGAGAACATCTTCACATTTATCACCTATCTAGCTGGACATACCCATGCAAACGAGGTAGTGAGTAAACATTTAATATTGGATACGCTGGAGAATTATTGAATGACATCTGACGACCTTACTATATTATATAGTTCCGGTTGGACTTGCCTATGGACAAACGTAAAGTCTTATTAACTGATGATATTTATGAATTGATGATAATGATAGTACAGACATTCTGGGAGAATGGAATTGCCAAGTACACCAGTAGTGAAGGTTAGACGAATTTGGAGGCGCTGTGGTTTTTTATACTTAATTGATGTGCCAAACCACCAACGATCACACCCTTACCCCAAATTTAATTTGGGGTCGGTGCAGCGTTTTTTTTTCTTCCACGCCCTTCTATCTGCCGGTATGTCACAATTTATATTTTTTATATCTAGCCATAGCAACTTTCACCTAAGTTGACGTTAAATAAGACCATAACCAGCGTTATCTGGAATAAAATATATTGTTTTTGACTTTTATGCAGTATTTCGTTTGTGTTGCAGGCGGCAGCAGTATTTTGGGAGGGCGAGTGCTCTCGATAGCGTGCGAGTCCAGCGGCAGAATGTTCTGGGCGGCCAATGACAAAGTACGATCGGTTTTCCGCTAACCACTTTAATTTTAGCCGTGATCAGTACTCGGAACTCATAACTCGCTACATAGTTTACTAAGAACAGTTGAAATTTGTTTGTGGAACATATCAGAAACTACCTAATGTTTATTGCTCACATTCCTAAGTATTCGCTTACTTTCCTGAAATAAAGTTATTATGAAATGTTTTTGAACCAAAGCAACAAATACCTACGCATAGTTAATAATTTTGTTTTCATAGTCACCTTGTTTAGATTATTAGTATATGCGCAGTTACTATTGCTTCCGTTCGAACGGATAACTAACAAACTAACAAAAAATCAACATTGACGCTGCGACCTTATGTAAGACAAAGTCACAGCGCTGATTTTCAGCGATAGCCGAATGTCAGGTGTAACCTGAACCGAATAATGAGCTTCTATCCTGCCTAGGCGTAATGGCTGAATACCACATAGAGTAGCTACATTTTAGTCACATGATTGGTCAGGGCGTGATAGTGAGCTACCGCATGGACAGCGCGGGCGGCGGGCTGAGCAAGCTGCGTCGCTGCGCGGTGGGCGGCGCCGTGAGCTGCCTCAGCTGGAGCCCGTGGCTGGCGCGGCACCCCGCGCTGCTCGTCAGCGCCGCAGACAACTCGCTCTACTTGTTCAGGTAACTTGGGATGGACGTCAATATGTTTTTATGTTGTATCAACAGGTTGACCGATTACCCAACGATATTTATGTATTTCCCTCGTATGTGTTCGGCTGCATAAAATACGCACAATGCTGAAGGATAAGCGATATCATCCAAAACTTTACCATTAAAAAAAAAAAACAGTAGAATAGCACTCAGTTGATTGAATAAATAAAATCAAATCAAAAATAATTTATTCAAATTAAGCTGATAAATCAGCACTTTTCGAACGTCAAAAAAACAAAAGACAGCCCCCAAAAAGCCCACCCTTCACCACTTCTTATGTGTTTTTGCTAAATATAAATAAACTTTACGTATTTTGCTAAATCTTATCAAACATTCACATTTTTTTACCACAGGATAGTCGACCGCGAAGGCAATCTCCAACTGAAGAAGCGCTTCGACGTGCTGCACACTCAGCATAGCGTCAAGTCAACGTTCTGCCCCATCATGTCGTTCCGACGCGGCGTTTGTGTCGTCAGCGGCAGTGAGGACTCGTGCGTCTACTTTCTGGACATAGAGGGTCATGCGGAGCACCCCGTTGTCAATAAATTACAAGGTAAATAGACCACAGTCAATAAAAGGAGGGTGATTTTCGCCCCATATATCGCCCGCCATGTCATTCCGTCAGCAGTAGTGAAAACTGCGTCTAGTTTATGTACATTACAGTAAAACAAGGAAGGAGGGATGGGTAGAGGGTCATACCGAGTACTCTCTTATCAGTAAACTTCATGGTAATTTATGTTTGGTATTTATTCAGCAGTAGATAAAATTTGATGAAACTAATAACTGTTGACAAACCAGCAGACCTACTACAATTCAATAACCATTCAGATTTTAGTGCTAAAGAGGTTTAATTCGTCCTTTATCAACCTTAGTAAAATAGTAGGATGTATACTCGTGTACTTCTAGAAATATGCTCGTTTCCCAGGTCACGCATCTCCAGTGATCGGCGTGAGCTTCAGCTACGATGAGAGCTTGCTGGCGACCAGTGACGTCACCGGCCTCGTCATCATATGGCGTCGGAGCTGACCGACTTGATAGATCTGATGTTATAGAATTATTATATAGAGTAATATCATGTTAAACATTCCTTAAGTTATTATAAAGATTTATAAATGAAAGGCTTATATTGAGTCACAAGTTTTATTAATTATTATTTTTTTCATAGAAATACTTTTAAAAGACTCGACAAAGTCACAATATGAAAAGACTTCCAATGCGTTCACATTCACTAAATACTGCCGACAACTCATACAAATCAATAACAACTTACGATCAATAAATACCATAATTAAACTGGACAATTCATTCAAATAAATTCCTTATTTTTTATATCATAAGCTTGAAGTAAACTTATCTGCCGAGTAAGGTTTTCTACAAACGAATAGAAACGTATAGACTATAGGTTGCACGCGGCCGAGCTCGCCCGACGAGGTCCGGCGCCGCGGCCGCGCACGTGCAGCTACCTTCCCTACGCATCGTAACAAAATGAACATCTATCACTTATTTACATCTGTACATTAACGAAAACATTCTAAAACTGTAAAAAATAATGTTCAGAACAATAAACGTGTAGTACAATTAATACAATCAATAAATTTTTATATTCAAAAAGATTATTTCCTTCAATACATAATAACATAAAATTATATTTACAGCAGTAACTAAACAACTAAAACGCGATGATATGGAAATGAGAAGAATTGCACATTAGGTTCACACTTGGACGTATTGCATACTATAGTGATGACGTTAATATAGTGGCACACACTTCGTGTGCAGTCAGCAACAGCACCCCGCGCGGGGCCGCTGCGGTACGCTTCAATAATAATAAATAATAACTGGGAATTGAACGGCTGGGCTGGACATCCTGTTGCTGAGTGCACGTAATACGCAATGTCGATCTATCACCACAACTTGTTACATCTAACACTACACTTATCTAATATAAACTTTTACTTAACTAAGAATTGGCTTTTTAACCTCAATCGTAGACCGAAACGCTTTAATTTAGATATTCTTTGAGGTTTAAAAGATGGAAGATGCGTACTCATTTGTGCGTAATGTATAGGTCGTCACAAATAACAAGTAATTTAGACAATGAGATATCAGCGCTGCGCCCGGCTGCCCGCGGGACGCCACACAACGCCACATTTGTTCACATAGCAAATAATAAGTAATTTTGGTGGGAATCATAAAATACTATACATATAACATAAAATTTTAGTAGGCGGGCACTCCGAGCGCAGCGCGAGCGTATTCTATCACTACAACATACGAAATAAGAGTAAAAAACGTTACGTATGAAAATTTCTAACAAGTACGACGATTGGCTGCCTTCATTGTAAATCAGTTGGATAGGCCAGACCTGCTACAATTCATTTATTACGAATACACAATGGGGAATCAACTAATTAGTATTATGGATGCAATTCACAGAGAGGGTTATGTTAGGGTAGGCTTGAAACTGAGTTATCTATGAGAGAAAAGTCTGCGTGGCCGCGTGCATACATACAGCGGCGTGCACAATAAGAACATTCTTTACACGCGAATTAAACTTCAATTCATATCTCCACAGTTAAATGTGAACTCATACTGCAATTTGAATGCATGCAATGCAGTTCTACGTGCATCATAAATGTATAAAAAAACTTGATCTAACAAAAACATTTTCAAAAGTCCCGGACGCGACTGGTCTCATAAAATTAGGCTGTTGTGTAAAAGTATCAAAGCCCTTAACTTACGATAAAGAAAGCGATACACCTATAGATATATTGATGGCGATTTGTACCTTCGTGTCTGATCACGGAGCGATCGAGTCGCTCTTGCATTGACTATAGAGTGCCTTACAGTTCACTGAATACTGTGTATGGAATCGAGTTAGGAAACCAAAACGTGCGCGTGATATACTCTAAATATTACGTAGTTTATTGATATTATTTTAATTTAGAATAAGGCTTTAGTATTTTAGATTTTTTTATTTGAATAAATAGGCGAAGCGAATTTTTTTCTACCATGATAGAAACTTTTTTCTGCCATGGCAACATTCAAATGGTTAAAAGATGAATTATTTTGAATGCACATTTTTCCTTCCTAGCTCGATTTTAAAGTAATGATTGGCCATGAAACATCGATGTCCATAATTCAGATATGTATATCAAGTTGATGTCCAGCACTTAATACTTTTGAGCTGAGTGTAATACTATTTTACTTATTAATGGCATAATTCGTCGATTATTACGTTCGTTCGACATATTGACGTGTGGTTATCGAAACCTCCACTAGAAAAGAAATCATTAGTTTGAATTAGAACCAGAATAAAACCTAATTACTAAAAGAACGTACATTCAGGAAATGAGAATTACAATAAAGGACGTACAGTTCACAACACATTCACACTAACTGACCATGCCGTGCACGCTATGGTAAAGTAGAAGACCTAACTGATACCAAAGCGGTTGTAATCCAAACTAATATCCTTCCTCTTTAACCGTAACCTAAAACTTTATTCGTACAACAAAGTTCGTTACTTCAGATCTATGATTCAGTACTATTCATACAAAACTACTGCTACTTTGTTCTAATTACGAGACATTCGTCTTGTTTCGCTCCAGCGTGGCTTTGGAGCTGCTTTCTATGCCGGAGTCCTCGTCTCCGCTGTCTAACACCGTACCCTCACCTTTGACAGCTTCCACGACCTTGGGACTCTCGTCTTTGACCTCTGTATTGTCTTCAACTTCGTCTGTAAGTATGAGCTTTTGCTCTGATTCCACCTTGGGGGGACTCTTGCCGAATGTAGAGAAGGTTGGCTCGGGAACAGGAAGGTCTTCGGAATCCTTTTGAAGTGGTAGTGATGTGGTGACGATCGGAGTGTCATCGGTCATCACAAGGGGTGTTGTGCCAATTTCGGCTGGTCTGTCTTCCCTTCGCTTGGGCTTGTCCAGCACGAAGTTGAAGACTCTGTTATGTCTTGGGGACGGTATGTGGGGACTCGGGGGCAGATCTAGCTTGAGCTTGTCCCTGGTGTGTCGCAGGCCACCCAGCGCTTCGCCCCCCGGTGAACTGGGACTCACGGACTCACTAGAACTGGCGCTATCGACTGGTCTCCACGTGAGTTCTGTTTCTGGAAGTTTCTTTTTGAAGTCTTCATCTGTAGTAGATCCTGGGGTGATGTCTTCGACTCCTGAGTCTGGAGTGGTAAAGTCTAGTGACGGTGTTCGAGTTTGCATAAGAGTTGTGGTGGGAAGGGGTGAGGGCGGGGGAGGAAAATCGTCAGGGAGGTCATCAGAGAGATCTCGCTCGAGGAGTGAAGGTTTCACGTGCTTGCCTGGGAAGAATTGGCTCGTGGTCGACATGATACCCAGGCTCTCGAATGGCCGAGCTGACGACGATATGAAGAAGTCTTCGTCGTAATCTGGAGACAAGAGGGTCTTACTGTTACAACCCCATACTATACAGCAAAAATAATATTAATAAGGTCATACAAAATAGTTGAACTAACCAGCTCCGAACGCGATGCCAGCTCTAAGCGGGTAGAGATCGAGAGGGCTGGGTGCGCCAAACAGCTGTCCGTAGCCGAGTTCCGCTTCCTCTGCGCTCGTCGGGTCCCATTCTACAAAAGTCAAACAGCTTTAAAACCTTGAAGTTGACATAAAAAAAAAAACAGTAGCAAATATAGAGAGATCAACTAACAAATAATTTGTGTTCATATGTAGTGTACAGTACCTGAGTAGGTGGAGAGGTCGGGCAGGTAGGCGGCGGGCGAGTGCGCGTCGATATCGGCCGCCTCGCGCGGGTACTCGTACACGCAGTGGTACTTCTGGCGCTTGAACACCACGCGCTTCTTGTTGTCCTGGTGAAAAACCCTCCTATTAGAACGTGTAAACATAACGCTAGGACTTGCCCTACTACATGCAAAAACATCTCCCGTCTGCTATTACATTCCACGTATTATGACTGGTGAACTGTGGACCTCAACGATAATCTTCGATTTAATTTTTTCGTCAAAGATAAGTAATTTTACCTCTAAACAAAATTTCTTCAAAATTGGTTCACACGTATCCTAAAACACAAATTGACATTTTCAATATCAGTGAGGATACATACGGGTGTAGCCTGCTCCAAACTCCTGAGCGAGGACTTGGCGGGTGCCGCGCGGCAGTCCCAAGACGAGGGCACGAACTCCACTTCATCACCTTCGGAACCGGATCCTGAGTCCCCCGAAGCTTCTGAAGCCCCCGACCCGGCAGATCCCGCCGACCCACCCGTAGGGGAGCCATGATGTTCCGCCCCACTGTTATTGCGAGATTCTCCTGTACGCTGCTGCAAGGGAAAATAGACTCTAAAATGAGGTGTTAGAGAAGAAACTTGTATAGACAGCCGTGATGAGACTACACGACGATGATGATGTTACTGTGAGAAAATTATAATGGCAATGGCGTTTTATTTTATACGAGTCGAAGTCATGAATTGATAATGTAGAATGGATACAATAAGGCACTAAAGGAAAGTCTCTAACAATTTAAAATGTTTGACTAATAAAAGCATGTGTCATAACAGGATGATGCTGCTAACACAAAATGGAATTACACACATAAAATAAGTTTTGAAATGCTGATGAACTTAATAATTAATGAACCACTTTATCAAAAAAAACCGGACAAAACAAAGTATAGGCAAATGTTAAAAAATAATGATATTTAATCAACATTTCAAAACGAGTGAGCAAAACAAAGTACCAGGCATGCATAAACACATAAGACGTAAAGGGCACAACTTACGTGGTCGAAGTGCGTGGATGGTACGACCGAGGTCTCGTGGCCGTCGCCGTCCTAACACACACATATGTCACGTCACATGCACACCACACCAACACCCATATTTATATACATGTACAGTTATTTGGCTGGGAAGAGTGATGCCACTGTCGGGCGTCCATTAATTACTTGAGGTATTCTAGGGGGAGGAGTTAAGTCAATATTACAAATCTCACGTAAGGGGGACATCCGAAATACCACGTTTTTATTTTTGCTACTATGTTTATGCTCGTAATATATTTATTTCAATAGTCAGTCCAACATGTTTATAGCTAAAAAATAAACTTAAATATTCTGAGACTTAGAAGTGGGGGGAGGCCACGTAAAACGTTTGAGAAAAACGTACAAAACTTTAAGAAGGAAGGAGCGACAGTGAGAACATTGTCAAAAATGCCCACGTAATTAATGGACGCCTCCTCTTGAATTTAAAACGAGTAGTGATAAATGAACGAAATTTTTTTTTATGGCATCACTCAAACCATAGCCAAAAAGCAACCATATAAAGGCAGAACAATGGTTTTGTGTAGTATACAATAACGGGGAGCTAAACTTTAGAGCTCGTAGTGAAGCAACGGATAACTTTATTTAGGAAACAGCATTGTAAAATCTCATTGTTTAACTTGATAACCCTTCAGAAGAATTTTAAATATTTACAGACTGATATTCGAAAAAGTCACAAAAAATATTCTTCTATATTATTATACTAAATAGTTATAATTCTTACTTGACCTTCTTGGTAGAGTTTTCAAGTTAAACATCATCACATATCTAGATATATGGTAATATAACCAACACAAAGCGGGGACAGAAACTACAGAGTATCCACACCATTACATTATTCACATATGTATTGAAGTATATTATTAATATTCCAAATTTTTTTAGTTACAAAACATCCTCGATCTCACACCGGCTTAAATATTAACACAAGAATTTGGTTACGCAAGACTTGGATACTTAGATATTTTTGAGGTACTATGTTTTATAATTTTTTTATCATCTGATTTCCATCGGAACTCCTTATTATGCGGCTTAAAAGGGGAAGCATGCTTTTATCGAGCAGGCTACGGAACCTTTTGCTATACAGAAGGGATCTAAATGTGGTAAGGGTCATTACCGATGTTGCCATTTGCCTCTACATCTAATCATATAATTCGGCTTTAGTACCAAGTCTCACACACCCAAACCACAAACTCACCCACTGACCACAAACTCACCTTCCAAATGAACTCTCCGCTGGATGAGTTGCTGGTGTGTGAGTCGGAGTCGCTGTCCCACTCCTTCAGCAGTTCGGCCGCGGTGTCGCGCTTGTCTGCGCATTCGGGGGACGTCGGCTCCGTAGGGGAGTCTTGCGTGAACGATGTGCTCATTATTTCTGTTGCTGGCCCTAGGGAATATCAAACATCATGTAAATTTACAGTTGAAGCATGACTTTATAAACTGAAAGGGCTCAATCTACAAAGACAACCATACGCGTGAGATGATTAATAATGATTTAAGTCAAAATTCAGCGTTATTTTGTACATTGGGCTTGAAGGCACACTTGTGTACACTAGTTAGTTAAGAATTATCGAACAGAAGAATACACAATATAAAGAAAGGTTACCTTTTTTTGTTATTTATGGGAAAATATTGAAATATTGGAAAATCAATTAAGTATTAAATAAACAGTAATCGATCAAACTAACAACTACACATAAAAATCACTTACCAGTGAATCTAATATCACTCAGCAACGGAAAATACGAATCTATCTGACAGAATTTCTTCTCATTCTGTAAAAAATCTTCCGTGACCACCGTCATCTTATCGTTCTCTTCGGTAAGCCCGTTCGCAAGTTCACCGACCTCCTGCAACTCGTCCCTAATACTTTTGGAGTCGTTAGGAATTTCCAGTACTTCTAATTCATCAGATACAGTTGCTTCAGAAGGTTTCAAGCTGTTCGTAGAGTTTCCTTCACTCGGCTCCTCAGTCTTCAGGTCCTTAGTATCGTCGTCTACGTTGCTCTCAATCAGTTCTTCGAAGGTCTCATTCAGAAAGTTCACGGTGGCAAACTTCTCACTGCCACCGTTGCACACTTCGTTAACTTTGCGACTCTTGTCGATCGATTTCGAAGTATTTGGACTCGCTTTGTGTATTTCAGTTAGAAATATGCTGTTCGTCGTATCAGTTCTCTCCGATACTGTTTCCACTTTCGGCGATAAATGTTCAGAGTTGATAACGTTCTCTTCTTCGTTTAGTTCCCCATTAATCTTGTGTTCTAGTAGTTTCTCGAAATCAACGTTCGCGTGAAATCTACTGGTGTGAGGATCGTAGGCATGGTTTACATCTAAGATATTTGGACTCCCTGGAGTCTCTTTGAATGCATCCATCGTAGTTTCGGTTATTATGATCGAATGCGGTTGTTCGGTCTCATCGTCAGCATCGAAATTTATTAAAAAATTTGGTTCTCTAAAATTTACTAAGCTGTGAGATTCTCTTAAATTCGTAATGATAGGCGGACATGTTTGAGATTGCTGCTCGATCGCGATATCTCGGTTTTCCGACGGACTAGTCTGATCGAAGTCTGTGGGCAGCGAAGCCATTGCGAGTTCACTGGACATCCTCTCACTCTTGAGCAGCAGGGAGCTGGCGTCGATCAACGACGACAGATCTTGTGGACGGCTCCTCACGGACGTCTCAAACCTCTGAAAGTCCTCCGAACTTATTCCACTTTCCATGCTTTGACTAGACTTATCTTTAGAGTTTACGTCCTGAGGTTTCGACACAGCCGAGTTTTCGAAATCGGAATAAGTGGGCGTGCGTTCGGACTCCACTAGGCTGTCTCTGTTACTGTTTCTGCTCATAGTCTTGCTGTCTCCCTCTAGCAGTACTTCTGTTTCATGGCTTACGCACTCATTGCTGGCGTTGGAAGATAAATCTTGCGGTCTGACCTCGGCGGACTGCATGAAGGCCTGGAAGTTCAGTACATTGCTGCTCTCTTCAGGAGACTCGGTATATTGTCCGGGTAGTCTCATGGGTATGCCTTCTACATTCTCAGCATCATCAACTAATTCGGTAAGAGGAGTACTAGTTACTGATGGCTCCATGTTTTTGTAGCCGTAGTTCGGACTGTCAGAGTGAACTAACATTATTTGGGCTTCGACATTGTCGGTCTTATTGTGGCTGTCTATGAGATTATCATCTAGGCAGGATATGTCGACACTTTCCATTTTCTTGATGCAAGGTTCTGTTACAAGCTGCGGGCTCGCGATTTCGATCACCTTGTCATCGGTCGGGATGGGCGGTGTCATATCCGCCTCCCCGGGCATCGGGGACTTTCTAACAAGCTCTGGCTGAGCTACCTTCCAATCATCGTATCCTGACGCGACTTCTGTTGTACAGTTCGAGTATGACGGCATCCCCGACATTAGAGTACCGTAGGCCAAGTCTTTAGTAGTATTCTTTGTGGAATCATTAACATCTGACTTGGTTAAAACGGACGGTGTGGTACCGGCATTTTCAGTCTTGGCTTTCGTATACGTATAGTTATCGTTGGCGGTTATCGAGTCTGGGGAGAAAGTTTCGCAGGCTTCAGACTTGCTGTCGTGTATGATGTAAGTGGAACAATGACTGACTTCCCTTTCGTCATCATTGTGGGTTAAGGTGTCAGTGCTTTCGCTGTTCCCTTCCTCCCTCTCTGGTTCGAATTCGGGGACGTCGGGGTCCATGGCAAGATCATCGAAATTTTCCTCGACATTGTATAGTGTGTCGTTTGAGCACCAGGAGTCGATACTGGTAGCTTTGGACAGGCACTGGGTTTCGGACGGCTTGGAGTGCTTAGCGTCAGTGGGGAGGGTGGTTTTGGACAAAGTGGACACTCCCGTGGCGTTGTCGAGATTGTCGGAATTCTCCGGGGCGGACGTGTCGGTCGTGGGGCTTAAGAGAAAGGGCGACACTTGCGATATCCTCTCTAAGGACTCTTTCTCCTCCTCTTTAGTGTACGTCTTGTCGTCGATCGGAGAATCGGCGTCGGCTTCGGGTAAACGCTTTTTAAAAGGGCTGGCGTTCAAGCTGTCTGCGCTCATCGTAATTCTGTAAATAGGTAATTTATAGATTAGTGTGACACACCTGCTGTCGGAAGCTCTGCAGTTACAAATGACGTGTTGTGATAATTGTTGCATTTTTACGAGTTAACGTTTTAATTAGCGCTGCATAATTTCGCAATCGAATACCTTGCGTGTCGGTCTTCAATATGAGTCGATTTAAATAATAACCTATTAGATAACGATCATAATGACCGGACCGTCATACTCGCGATGCATTTTAGTTAACATTTCGTAGAATTATTTAAATTTCCAACGAATTCAGACAAGGAATAAGTGACACTCAATATATACATATAGTAACTATAGGTAATCAAACTATTAATATATTTTTTGCACACATTAACAAACTCACAGAAATCCATGTTGAACAAGCAATTCGCCACATTGTTCATAACTATCGGCCTGCCTTAGACGACCGGCACAGCTTAACTTGTTGCAACAAATAAATCGTAATGCTGTATTCAAGGCGACGTACATTGCCCTGCGCGTATTCAGTTAACTCTCACTGCCTGCAATTATTACTTCCACATCCTAACTCATATATACAGGCAGTTGTAATAATAAACAAATGAATTGGTTCAGATTTTTCTTTAAATTGGACCAAATATTTATCACGACTCCAAGAAGTTTAGAATGTCACGCTTTTATGCGTTATCGGTCTTCTTTCTTTATATTACGAGTAGATGACTCGTGAACATGAACCTTGGAGGTTCATGTTTTGTTTCTAACTCTTCGCGCGAAGATGCAACAAATAGGAGACTTACTGACCACGTCACCATCAGCCTTTTTTTATCATCGCACTGCTGAGCATAGGCTCTATTGTATAATAGATCATATATATTTTATATACAATCCTATGCTCAGCAGTGCGATGATAAAAAATGTATTATGTTTAAGTATTGTGTAGCTTTGCTACATGTATTTGTTTAGTTTATTGTCGTACATATATTATTGTTATTTAATTAATGCATTAAAATAGCGCACTTATGACTCACCCTACGAAATCTCTCTATCGCTCTTAGGTTTGCTGTTAGAGAACCCAACTCTGGGTTAAGTTCGCTTATGTACATTATATTTCAAATTGTATGTGTTATGAGTATTTATGTGTGCAATAAAGTATAATAATAGGCCTTCTCTCACACGCTGAAGGATTGAGCGTTAATTAATGCTGACTATAACCGATAAATATTTCTCCAGTTCAGATTTTGTTACCCGGGGTCGCATTAACACAGTCCCTGATCAATTCGAAGTTCATCTCAAAAAAATCACTTACATTCTCCTTACGTCCTATATACATTATACTCACTCTCTACTGCTAACAAGGTCCAGATCCCTATGCAAGGTATAGGTATTATTCTGCGACTGTTCCCGCGACTGTTCTCGTGACTGTATGGTGTAGGTGGAGTGGTTGTCGCCGCTCTGGGCGCCGGTCGGTAGCTCGGTGACGTCATCAGTACTGTTGTTGCACGGCTCGGGATAGCTTTCTGATGATTCCGTTCGGGTTGACAGGTTCCCTGAAAACGAAGAGATGTATATCTCATAGTGAATTGACCCACTTAAATATCTTCAATTATCGGCTAGCTTCAGCCAGGGACTTTGTTTGCTTCCCTTGGGGACTACTCCGTGGCATCGGTTAGTAAGCCTAGCCTTATGAATGAACTATCTAACACTGAAATATTTTTTCAATACTTCCTAAGTTTAGCGCGTTCAAACAACCAAACTCTTTAGCTCTATAATATTAGTACAGGCTAGCAATACTAAATAACTGGCAAGCAAAAATTATACTCCAGCAATTGTTGAAATATTGTAGTCCAATCTTATTTTTTCTTATTACCAATCTAATAAAATATAAAAAGGAAGGAAATATGAAATATGTTTTGAAATATAACTTACAATTGATATCGTTCTCATAGGCGGACAGCTGCTGTCCGGTCTCCTCAGCGATGGGGCTGAGCGCGCCGGGGTAGCTGACGATGAGCTCGGGCGGCGGCGGCAGCTCGGCCGACCACTCCTGCTCACTGGGAGGCTCTATTGCTGCTACCTGTGATGGGACATTAAAAAAATATCTTTGAATTTAATTATTAAACGAGAAGCAATAATTAAATGTGTACAGCAGGTTAACTATTGATATACATATGTTGAAATTTGCCAATAGATAATGGTATAATCAAAGATAAAGACTACATTTTTTTTGCTAGTTCCTTAAAAAATTTTGTGAAGGAAGTGTGTATAATTTCCGATCGAGATTTTCAAGTTTAAGTCATTCAAATTAACTCAAATAAAAAATGATCAATAATGGTCCAGCCCCATTGTATTGTAAAACATATAATAATGTCTACAAACATGGTCATATTTTAGAATAAGGATAATTAAAAAACTTTTCAATCAGCATAATATGTATATAGTATAGCTTACCTGTGCTAAAGGCAACTTGAGTTCAAGCTCGTTTCGCAGCGCTTTGACACATTCTTCGTCGAGCGTCAAGTTTTCTCGCAAATCCTCCACGGATCCGCCGTTACCCGCTAAATAAGACTCTGGTAACGCGTCACTTTCTCTCAGCAACATCTCTTCTCCGGAAACCACACCTTCGACAGTCAATGGCCCAGAGTACTCTATGTTCAAGTTATTCTCGTTTTCCGCCATAGCCAGTTTAGAAGTGATTTGCAACTCTATCTGGTTGAGTTCTATTTCATTTTGTAGTGACAGGTCGGGTTCCATTAGAGGCGCTGGTTCGGGAGTCAGATCTATGTCCACGAGGTATTTCTGCTGTGATGTTGACGCCAGGAACACCCCGGGAGAATTCGGGGGAGTTAGAGGGGAGATTCTTTTCTCAGTGCCTGAGTTACCACTCTCTGTTTCTGTTTGAGGGTCCGATTGTTTCTCGCTTAAACTTTGTACATCATCGAATTGCAGATCATCGTGAATAATATCCGGAACTTCGTTCAAGAAGTTTCCATCGCGCAGAGGAGATGGAGTTTCGAGATTCATCTCGCTGAAGTTCGAAGAGAAAGCTAGAAGCTCCTCCTTGGGTATATCGACTAGTTCGGATGATTTAGCTCCCCTAAACAGTTCTAACGTGCAGTTCTCAAACGGGCCTAATACTACTGAACTGTTCTCGTCATAAGTATCAGTATGATGACTTTTCGTCGGAGATTCAAAAGGGCTCATGCTATCTGGGACATACCTCTGCTCCAGTTTGGTGAGAGACATTCCCATCCCACATTCAGGGACTTTAGTCTCGGATAAAATCTGAGTATCATATTCTTTGATAGAATTTTCAACGGTACTGTTAACTTCGACGGAACTGTCACTCGCTAATGGCGTACTTGATACAACTTCAGTGTTGTAACTGTTGAAAACTCTTTCCATATGTAAGAAATTATCGACATCTTTAATCCCGAAACTAGGAGGCTCGAAATACTCGGTGGACTCGTTTCTGATGAGAGAGCATTGCGTGTGAGCAGTGTTTTCACCGCTGGAACCTTCGAGACATTGCTGTATAACGTTTCGTACATCACTATCTAAAGCGTTATCGTTTAAAATTTCGTTATTCGTATCATTGATGAGATCCATGTATATAGAGCTGAGGTCTGGCCGATCTCCTGCAGCAGCCAGTATGTTGTTTTCAGATCTGGGTGTTTTATCGATATCTGGTTTGGATTTTTCTTCAGAAACTGACATGGTAGGAACTTTAGCATCCTCGCTAGATGTTACATTAACATTTTCTATTTTAACAATGTCAGCAGAATTTTGCTGAGTTTCTAAAACCTTCTCAGGAATCTTTTCATCGAATTCCTCTTCAAATTTTGCCGCCTCTACGCTTACATCAGCTATGACAGAAATTAATGACCGTTCTTGTTCAGTTGCAGGCACGGGGAAATTCTCGTGTACAGTTTGTTCCACTTTGGACATTGAAGCTTCATCGAACCAATCTTCTATTATATCTTTATCTTCAGTGATGGCAACTTCTCCCATCTCCATTTTACTTATGGCGAGCGAATCATCGATGTTTGTTGCCTCATCATTAACTAAAGGGATTCTAGGACCAGTATCTTTAGATACGGAATATGTTTCATAGGAAACTTTAACTTCATCCATGTCTATGATAGGTTCTTTATCATTTTCTGTATTGATTATTTCTTTTGGAGTATCATTGTCGTTTTCTAAGCATACATCTTTAAGAACGCCTTCTTTAGATTCAACAACAGCAGCATTAGCCGTTTCATGTTGGACTAAAGGGGTCATTCTTTCTATGAGGTTAGTATCTGCAATAGTGGTGTCATTCACTCCATTTGAGGTTACAATAACGCTTTCTCGTTTTTCTTCGATCTGTGGCTCAACATTTTCGAATTTCTTTGCTTCGACTTTGTCTTCATTTGTAAAAGTAAGTACTGTTTTAGGTGCACTATTTACTTCGTGTAATACTGCAATCTTTCTTTCTTCCATAATGAAGTCTGAAACATCTTTTGCAATATTTGTGTGAGGTTTCATAACAAAATCATTTCTAGTTTCAGTTACATTTTCAATGCCGACTTTATTTGTTGCCGTATCTTCTTCAGAGACATAACTTTCTTCTGTAACATCGGCAACTAGATTCTTGTCCTCCTCTATTCTACTAATAACAGGTTCTTTACCAGACTTATCCTGATCTATCAATACATTTTCAGTTTCATCATTTTCTGTGGTGCATTCTTTAAGATTTTCTTCCTTAAAATTACTTTGTACTATTTCAGGTGGCAATTCGGGCGTTGGTGATTTCACTTCTTCTATTACAATTGTTGGTATTTCAGTCTCTTGTGTTACATTCAAGTTAGAACTTTCAATATTATTCTTACTTTGTACTGGCTCAGGTGTCTGTAGCGGAGATAAGGCTTCAGAGGGCTCTAATTCACTCACTTCTCCTAAACTATCCTCTTTTGAGTCTTCAAGGGATTTCAAACTTTCAGTTACTTTTATGAGATCACTAACTAGGACTTCTTCAATATCACTTTTGACGTTTGTACCAGACATTTCTTTGTCTGATAACACTTCGGGCAATTCATCTCGTGACTGTTCTACGTTAGTAGTTATTCCGTGGACCATTATCGGCAAGAATATATCATCTACCATTTGTTCAAGTGCGATCTTATCTAAAGAATCCTTATTCTCTACTTCTCGAGGCGTTTCGTTCACCTCACCTACTTCATCTATTGACTTAGTTTCATTCTTAATATCAGTACTTATTTCTTTTAAGTTACTATCACATGATGTTTGACAGTCTTTTCTAACGTTCAATTGTTCGATATCACTAGCACTAGGTATTGATGCGACACACAATTCCTTCAGCTTGGGTATTTTACTATCACTACTCACTATTTTGTTATCATTTGGCAATTTCGTATGTTGATGTACTGACTCTGATGCACTATCAACAATAATTTCCTGTGTATGATCCCTTTCCACTTCGACTGTTATTTCAAAGGTTTTGACGACATTCATGTCTTTGATTGGCGTATCGGGAGTGAGGTTTTCTAGAGTGTGTTGACTGGTTGTGTCAACCTCACTGTGCCTCTCGAAAGAGTGACTGAGAGTGCCAATAGTATCACGGTCAAGATCGTCATCATCACCAGTCTCAGCATCGGACTTAGAGCTAAAACCAGTATCTAGAATATTCTGGAAATTCGTAATACCAGGGGACTTTACCATACTGGATTGCATGGGATAATCCTTCTTGCAGTCTAAGCTCAAATTATCTCTAGAAGGACTGGCCTGGTGGCTAGATTCCGAACTTGACGTTTTCTCAGAGTTGAGTATGTTATCAAGATTTTTGATAACGTCGCTGACATCTTTGTAGTAGCTGACGTCATCAGTACTGCCAGCTATGATATCCTTAAGCCAGGGATCCATAGACGCATCAGATCTATCTTGTTCCTTCTCTCTAGTATCTTCAAGACTGATATTTCCTTGGTGGCATTCAAGGGCAGCCGTCTCGTTATGAGTAAGGTAGATGTTCCTGACATCTTCTAGTGATCCATGCAGATTGGTTAAGCTTTCTGATTTGATTTGTACAGACATATCTTTGTCTGACATTATACTGCTGGATCGCGAGACTGCCGTATCCATATCAACGCTTAGCGAATCTTGTATGTGCAGATTTAGCTCTTGTTCAGAGCCTGTGAAGTGTGACGTCATTGATGTTGACGGGGCATGTACTATGGCTATATGTTCGTCTAGTTTGGGGATCGTGTTGGGTTTGAGACGTTGCCAGCGTTCTTCGAAGTCTGCGCTTCCGTAACCGTCGTCGCTGGCTGGTTCGGAAGCCGAGCGGTGCGTGCGATGCAAGTGGTTGATTAGCGCGTGTACTTGAGACGAAGTGGGCCGGCTTTCGGGGTTAGGGTTCCAACATAGCTGCATTACTTGATAGCTGGAACAAGGATAAGTGTATATTAGTCACGTGTTATTTTTTTTTTAACTTCTGTTAAAATAATTGCAATGCGATAAAACTGCAAGTAGGTACTTATTGAATTCCATTAAAAAATAAGTGTATTTAAAATTATACATATATCTAAAATACAAATATAAATAAAAAGTTATCAATTCTACTTTAAAGCAATAAAATGCATTTTAGTTGCTCTATTTTATTCTTAAACTTTATCTACAACAAATTGCTACAGTTAAAAGAAAAAAGAGCACCTTTTATAATCTCAACCGATTTTCAACCTTACACTCAACAACATAAGATCCAAAATAAGTACCCAAAAAAACAGCAGCGTGTACTCACAGATGATCTCTGTAGGGACAGGGCAGGTCTGGCGGCGGCGGCGGCTGGCGGGCCGGCGTGCCTCCCCACGCACACACCTCCCACACCAGCGTGCCCAGCGACCAACACTCGCTGCTGGCCTGGAATTAATCATACACGAGTTATATTTCTGATTTGTTGTACTTTGTGTTGATTGTAGAATTATTTCAAAGCTGCATTTACATCAAGGCTAGTGCTCATTCTATCCCCACCCTGCCAATTATTTTAGAGAAGACAACAAAGAATTCTCAGCGTCTGTTTAAAATGAAACAATTTCGAACAGATGCAGTATACACTTCTAGAGGTACGAGTGTGCGGGTTCGATTCCAGGTCAGGTAAATTACCAATGTAACTTTTCTAAGTTACATATTTTCAATTTTATCTTGGACCCAAGTACCAGTGTATTGTGTATTTAATCTTCAGGAAAATTGATTATCTTTTTGAAGTCGCTAATGCGCTGTGATTAATACTCATCTCGCCTCCGTATGAGAAGAACCCTGTGTCCTGCAGTAGAACAATAATACGTACCGTATAAACGGGTGGGTGCGTACGAGTTTCGGGCGCGGAGAGGTCGTACGGCGGCTCTGCGGACACGTATCTGCCGAGCACTGCACGCGCGTTGTCCGTCGTACCTCGAACCAGTACTGAACCGCACCAGACGTTGCTGCGACAACGAAATTGAAGATTTAATAGTACTAACATTTAAACAAGTAACATTTTTTGGATGAAAATTTCGTCCACAGATGATGACCAGTGAGTATTTCAGGGTAGCCTAAAATGTATATATACAAATATAAGCCTAGTTTCAGAATAAAATCTGTTCCGACAAGTGGTTTTAAATCCAAGCTTTTATCCAGTAATAAACATCTATCAGGTGATAGCCTGAGGATTTTCAATACATACCCATACAAATAGCCCCGTGAGTGCAGGTGCGCAAGCGCAGAGCTGACGTCACACATGAGCCGTAGCGGGACCCCGCCCTCGTTCAGGATGGCCATCTTAGGACGGTTCACTACCAGGTACTGTTGGAGATCCTGTAAATTTAATAATCATATAAAACGATTAGTTTTTAATGTTTGGGTTGTCTGTAATCTTTGACAGTCGTTACTGTTAGTCAGAAGTTCAGAAGCTCAAAGTCTGAGCTTCGCTAACGTATAACGTGTAACGGGTAACGTATTGCCCATTACTGGGTTGAGGAGCTCAGATAAGCAGTCGCTCCATATAAAGTACTGATATTCAGCTGCATCCGGTTTGACTGGAAATCGACCCCAACATAGTTGGGAAAAGGCTAGGCAGATAGTATTTGGGTTATACTTCTATGTTTGGGTATTACTTCAGTTTTCACCGGTACCACGACATGAAAGTGTCAAGCGTCGTATTATTTTTAAATAGGAACTTTTTTTGATAGGGCTTTTTACTTACCATGGAACAAAGCTCGAATATCAATATCCAGGGATCCTCCTGCAGGCATTTAGTGACAAACGCGAGTACATTCTCGTGACGAACATCGCGGTACATGCGAGCTTCGTCTAAGAACCGCGCCTTGTCTTCTAGGCTCGCGTTCTGATTGAGGATCTTGACTGCTACCGTGCTTGTTGAGCCGCTGTCTTCTATCTCGCCTTCCACCACCTGTAGAGTTATAAATCTTAGTATAAGTTTTGTCGTTTTAAGTATTATGTATGAAATATTGCGAGTGCGTGAGTAACTTTTATGTGTAACTAGCTTCCTCCAGCGGTTTTAACCGCGTCTCGTAGATACAACACCGCACACCCGGATAAAAAGTAGACTCTGGCCTTCCTCGATAAATCTCTTCTGCTTTATAATATTGATACAGATGTGATAGAAACTGACACATTTTTTTGACAAAAGAACGTTTGTCCGATAAATTGCTAAGATTTGTTATAAAAATTCCATACAATGAGGCTGTAAGGTATTTGTAATCTACAAATGTGAGATGCAATCTTGACAAAGTCATTAACGTGTAGGTAAATAACATGCAATCGAAGTGCCATCATCCATTACATCGTAAAACGTGATTATAATGGCATAAATAAAATGTTCCATTAATCGTATACACCGGACTTCTTAGAGCGCCGTCACACTAGCGGATAGTCAAGAGCCTATATGCTCGGACTAGTAGCTTTTAGTTGTTTAGGATCGCTGTATTTGCGCGTATACGCATAGCCCGTACAAATCGAGCCAAGTCCGCCAGATTGAAAGCGCTCTTTATAAATTATTGGTTTCCAAAATTCAAAATTTCTAAAAAGTGTAGAATAATCAGTTAAAAGAATTACATTATTTTTAGAATGTTTTGCTAGTCATTTCAAGTTGATATTTATTCAGTTGAGACTTAAGTTTTTTTTTTTAATAAGAGTCAAAATTATAAGAGTTAAATAAATAAATAAATAAAAATACGAACCCTTCCAAACCACCCTCTGCCGATTTCTCGCAGGTACTGCAATCGGTTGCGAGGGAAATCGTCTTCGCCTGTAACCAAATGTGGTAAATTACTTACTATAAAAACATACTCGTTTTAAATAGGTCCGACCTGAAAATGTATACACAGAACCTTCTATTTATCATGTTTGATCCAAATTATTATTTCAACCAAAACAGAAACATTTATTAAATATTTACAAAAAAAAATTTTTTTTAATTCCAGAAATCCTACGATGACATGGTTCTCAGTAAACCTGTTCCTTAAATGAATACTCGCTAAATAGCACTAACTATATGATAGGATATCGAAATACAAAACGCGCGTGCCTGTTCCCAAGCCAATTTGTACGTATGTTTCTACTATACTTAGCTAAGCAGTGATCGGTCATGGGAACTTTGTAATGGTCGAACGATAACAATGGTGCATGCTATATGCGCCTAAAGGTCTTAGGTTCGTACAAAACTGCTATCTTAAACTAATCCAAATCACAAGGACATAAGATCGAGATTAGTTTAAAGAGCAATGGATATTTTAAGTAGGCTTAGCCATTGATTTACGGATTACGGGACTTGGCCCCAAATATTTAAGGCTTTTAAATTGTCAATTCATTTCCTTTGAAGCGAGGATTGATTTCAATTTCTGACGTTTCGTGGACAATTCAATGTCATTTAATTACCACTTACTTATTTTAAACATTAAATTTAGGGGGAGAGATAAACCGTGCTTGTGCCTTACTAGCGACTTTTGTGCAATTCCATTTAGTTAAATGATTTGTGGCCGGGGTCGGCTTAAGCTAGGTATTGTATGGCTTTAAACATTGTGGAAATAACGGTGGAAAGGTAAGCATTGTAAAATAAAGAGACAAAAACGTGGTCAACAATATTTGCTGGACTGAAATGAGACTGCATGACGCGTCCGGTGAAGCCATGTTTTCAAGGCAGTTTAGAGATCGCACTCAATTCAGGTATACTAACCGAACCAATCAGCGCAGTGCTCCAAAGGATCTGCAACGCGTATCCCAGTCGGCAGCGGCTCAAACTCCACAACGGACTCCCTGCTGACTCTGTTCCTCTCCTCGTTCTCACTCACGATGTAAGCCGCAGCATTGTTGTTGGCAATGTTCTGCATCTCCCGAAGAGATATCGGCCCGTTGTTGTTGTCTTCGCTGATGTTGTTGTTGACGGGTTCCGCGAATCCGGAGTCGGGAGGATGGGCACGACGGCCATCGTGCAGGTGGGTCGCGCTAGCCGTGAACAACTGCGGGAGTTTTGGTACATGTTAGTTTCTAAAGGTCATAAAAAGAGGGTGATTGTAAAATAAAACCAGTTGATGCGTTAATGGGATTTCTAAATCGAATATAAGTTGTTTAAACTGATAATAACACGTCATGCAAAAACAACAGAATTGTATGGGTTCACATATTACGTCACATTGTTATGTGGGAATAAGAGAATACATAATATGCAACACAATGTTATTCCATCGGAAAAACTTTTGCTAATCAAAAGCTTTCCAAACCGAAACACACAGGGGGTAACCACAAATTAAAACCGCCACCAAAAATCTCTACTCACACACACAAAGCGAAAAGTAAACACAATAATGGGACATACACAACTACGTCATCTACTAAGTACCTGATTGTCCGCTCCTTCGTTCGGCTGGCGACAAGAGAAAACAATGCATCAGACATTTGATCTTGTTCATATAGAGGTATAATATTTGTATTGTTCTTACAAGGACCTGCGTGAGGTAACGTGTATTACCGAGAAGGGACGACGTCGGACAGTTGTGGACTAGATTTGAACACAAGCTTTGCTTTAATCTACTTTATAGCAAGGAAATGCGTTACATGCATTAGGCATATTCCGAGCGTGACTGTACTGGCATACTTCTGTCACATCTAATTGGCTAATGCGATCTAGCTGCAGCCGCCGCCCCTCGGATTAGCTCATCCAAGCGAATTACTAGAACTCGTGTCTGATCAGCGATTCTATTGGCCAGGGTCAAAAGCTATACCTAAGTTTAACTACAGGATTATTATAGATAAGTACTAGCTCTCTTTTTAACAATATTGTTTATGTACCTAACTAAGAGATAGTACGCACGTATGTGGTCGCATTAAGTGATGTAGAAAAGTCGAGCAGTACCAGGTAATCCTCGCTTTTACATACAAACATAATTGGTCAATTACTGTCTGTGAATACGAGAGTTGCAGGAAAACTGCGCTCGCTAGCTTTCACAAAGGATACTTACAACTGGCGTGTAATAATGTGTACTACTTCAGATAACTAGGTCATTAGTAGTATTGTGCATGTTAGCTTTGTAACTAAGTGTAATTACATTTTGGCAACTATTGATACGAAGTAATAAACATTGTTGGGTATAATATAAACTTCCAGCTGCTTCTAGATTAGACTAATCTTTTCAGCCCTGATAAAATGATGTCATACTGTTATGTCTATGCAAATCAATTCTGACCACACCTCCTTTCGAGAAACTAGGTTACGTTAGAATTTTAGTTCCAACACAACCGCTCGTAAAACGATCTTCACATAAGTAGTAAATTATATACACTCATAAGGAATATGTATAAAAAATATGTATGCTAAAAGCGAAAACCTCTAACAATAATTGTATGACCTTGATTGGCGCTCTATTCACGTACAGCCGTGCCCATTGACTGTGGGATCGGTTGACACAAAGAGGTATTCAGCCAATGCAGCGAAACCGAAGGCTTTTTGACAATGACTAGCCTACGCGAGGCCAAATTTTGGATGTTTGATGGAAACGGTAGAAGCAATTCATGGAAAGGTGCAGAATACACAAGCCATTGTATATGAACCGACAAGGATGTTACCGCAGGTGGTACTGAAGAGCGTGATTTCGTAACATCCTGTGAATGTCGTGACAAACAGGTTAACAGCAGGTGTACGGGGACAAAACGACCACTGAGTTTAAAGGAACATGAAGAAAATACTTTGCGAGATATTGTCAATGACCAGGTTGAAGGCAATTGCGTACTACGAATTTCGAACGAAACAAAAACTTACGTGTGTATTAAAACTAAGATAGATAAAACTAGGACAAAGGTCTCATAATAGCATAGATTTGTCATTACAAATCACTGAAGCCGGAAGACGTTCGTTGTAGAGCAACGGGCCTCCCTCGCCATTTGATAGGATTGATTCAGAGTCGCTTGCATGCATCTGCCCTCTGCATTTTTATAGGTCAACGATTTGATCTATTTAGCCATTTAGGTCGAATCTACACAAAATTGGTAGGCGTGGATTAATAGACAAAACAATAATAGGATTGGCTGTTAACGTAATGAACAATAATTTGGATCAAGTCCAAAAAGGCTGATGGAGGCTAGGCAAGGCACTTAATAAGCTACTGATGTTATTTTTTTCTATAAAACATGTAACAAAATAATTGAATAAAGAGTGTTGGTTGTATCGTGTATCGAGGTAGGTACATACGGCGACAAAATAGTTTGTCCATTACACAGTACACCTGAGTACTTGGAAGACAGGGTTTCATTATGGCAATCGTGCTGCATCTCTCGAGGTGTCACACGCGAACGTCGTGTGAATTGGCACAAATGTTGTCTTACTTATAATCTTATTGAGAACCATAATTTTTAACGCTGTAATAATATTTCTCGTTAACGCCATTATTAATCTGTTACGACGACGGAGCCTATTTCAACTATTTTTTACTTTACACAAGCTTTTAATTTAACTTTACATGCCTCCGGAATATAATACTCTACCTTGATGAACTACGGACTGCCTCAAAAGATTCATGTCCATATATCAAATACACCCTTATGCTTATGCCCTTACGCTTTTAGCTCGCATTAAATAATCCCAAGCCCATAGCGACACCTGCGGTTAATTGCAATCAATGACGTAACGTTAAAAAGTAACGCGGGCCGCGGTTAACAAGATAATTGTTCGTGTAAGTGTGTGCGTCACGAATGTATTCAACATAGGATCGTATTACGATTCATGTTATGCAGTTCATCGCGGGTTACGGCAGATTGCAACGAGCGTTTATTTTTAATTCGTACTCGATGTACACCGACTTATTTCCGGACATTGTTGTCATATTATTGTGAATGGTTTATTTATAGCCTCGCCATAAGTTTAAGCTAATCATTGTTGGTAGCTTTCAAGTGTATCCGTATGAATGGAACAGTCACTTTATATTGACGATATAGTGTTGTCGTGTGCCTTAATATGTCAAAATTTTGTTCATTTCGAGTCTCTACTCATATACTTTTAAGTTTTAGAAATTAGGAAGACCTAATGTGATATCATCCAAAAAAGCACAAAATTCAAGGAAACAATTGCACAATAACAGAACATAATAATGCATGTAAAAAGCGTTGCCTGTTTCCGCGGCAACAATAGGCGACAATTCATAAGAACACGAGTCCCACACAATGAAGTTATAAACTTTATAGAATCCACAACTCCACACATTGTTTGATCCGAGCCTTGTTAGGGAAAGTGAATGATAACGGTGTTCAAATGTAGGACGTCTACTTGATTGTGGTGACTTGACGTTGGATGGCCGGATCAAACCGTTGCTTCCTCGTTTTGTCGAAAAAAACAACTTCTGGTCATTGATTTTGTTTTTTTTGTGGCCTTCGTCAAAGTGGCGTTCATCCGGCGGACTGGCTGGGGTCATCATTGGTTAGACTAGACTCTTCATCAGATTTGCAAAGTCGAATATAAAGCAACAACACTAGTCTTGGTATTTATCATACGAGTTCCGCAATCAGTGTTACTAATCGTATCGCGTTACATTTGCCTCTCACGACAGTCGAGTATTTGTGGAAATAACTGTTGATCTATTTAATAATTTGCTATTAGCAGACGATGTGGTGCGTGCAAGTGGGATGAACGAAATAACCTCGCCTTTTATAATAGAAATTTTAATAAAAAAGCTTTTAATAGAATGTAAAGTTTTTAATCCAATAAACTTGTAATTAACAGAAATTAGTCCTGCGTTACGCAAAGTGGAAAACTTAATTAATATCCCAACCTCTCTAATTACTCAGGCCGACCACCCAAGCAAATTGTGGAAGTTTCAGTAAATAGTACAAAGGCTCAGTTTGACGCCATTGTAACGTTGGTGAACAGAAGACTGTAATATTCGGTTATACATCAAGTATATAAGGTTCCATTCGTAAAAGCAAACTTAATTATTTGCTGAAATACAAACAAAACTAGTCATTTGAAGAATGAATTAAAATTGGAAACAGCCGTAACACTTAACAAAAGATACTCTGTTTCAGAATTATAACGGACAATGATTGTCTTGTATAGAAAAAAAAACAACTCTTGGCAAAGTTTCCATCAGACTAATCTAATAATTTATTACTTTTACTACATTTACATGAGACAATGCAAGGCCTTTAGAAATGTTCAAATAAGGGCTCAGTTTCTTTTTTGTGGCGGTGACAATATGTGTCAATGTCATTTCGTAATCGCTTTCAATGTATTTAGTGATTTTCAATACATTATTACATTGTCCGTTCGCATGCAGGACCGTAATAATGCATCAGCCTGTGATAATTGTGTGAATTGATGACGCGAACTGTTACAACAGTTGCACCTTACAAACATAACATGATATAGGTCCAGTGGATGTATTGTGCAAAATATGACTACACGAGATCAATTTATCGAAACTAGTTTTAACGTAATATCTATTAGAACGTAACCGATGTCGCGTGTCCCAATGTTATAAAATCGCGATGTACGATTTAATGGTGGATTAGAATGACGTACAATCTGTGAAGTGGACGAATGAATTATGTTCCGGAACCGAGACATTAAGACTTTTTTTGTCCATTTTGGCGTTCCATAAACCTCCATAATGCTAAATGGTGCGTTAATCGATTTAACAAAATATGCGAATCGATTTTAATGTAAAGCTAGCAAATCATTTCATGAAACTCTGAAGACTCGTTCGTGTTAGGAAATATTCTTAATAGAAAGATCCATTTAATAATTTCTTAGTTATACTCGAATGCCCTGAACTTTGTCTAAAAACACCCAGGCAGACCTTCATCGGCATTAGGATCCTGACCATAGGACATTGTCGCCTTTAGAGCTATGAGCAGAAGCTAATTTATAATATCTAACAGCAGGAACTTCAATGTTTCAACAAGGAAATCTTATACAAACTTTAATCCTTCCAAAGAAAACTGACTTATAGTGAAATATTACACAGCAACATCAACAAGGCAGGCGAGCCAAGATGAAGAAACAGACATATTATTATAAGAATAGCAGATAAACAAGACTCTTCTCGGTAAAATTGCGTAGCTGTAACGGACTTATCTAAATGGAATTCTGTATCGGATGGTGGCTGATATAAATAATTGGTTATTGATTGCTCCCTGACTTAGCTAGGTGTCGCCTTAGGCCAAGGACACGAAGCCTTATTAACTTCCAAATGTAGCAAGTCATTTTCGGATACTTCTTGGTTATTTTTTGCAGCACGAACTGTGCGACCTTTTGCTGAATTTGCGTATCTCAACATGAACTGCGTAGAATACCCTGGCATTGAAAAATCACGTTGAACTTGGTTTAAGAGTCTGAGCAATAAAACTAAAACTATCTATACTATTTACTTTTTGTGCCCGACAGTACTCAGCTAAGTATTAATTATCAGGCAGTGTGCGTGTAAGTATCCTTGTTGTTACAATAATTGCTCACTTCCTGAGGCATGCAAGACGCCGCACTACAGAAAAGAAAGTTAATGGCTTGAAGAGAAACGATTTTTTTTCTTTTACTCCATTGCCTATTAAGTATTTAGCAGGATAAAGTTGTTACGCTCCGACAATGGTCATTTCACTGACAACATTTTCAAACAGTTTATTTTCATGTTTCCACTAAATCAGATGAATAATCTTGTGGAGTCATTAATTTTTCCGTACCATTTTTTTTATTATAACACGAGCCGGATTACAGCCGCCAGCCAGCAGACCACGCAAAAAATGGCAGGAAAGTGTAATTTAACAAGACCACATGCATTTCTCATTTGATGTACACATTGTGAATTCCAAACAAAAATAGATTTAAAATGAATGACACCGCGTTGGTGCCAAAATAATTGGAATAGCGGTGTGGGCATTGACATTCTTCGAAATAAAAATTTAGAATAAAGTTTTTTCATTAAAACAAAGATTACAATATTGTGATCAGATGACAGGTTTTATTTTATGAGCGGTTGAATAAATCTATTCCGTCATAAAACTAGATGAAGTGACAAAAACACAGTGTTAACATTTTCTTTCAACAGTCGACTACGTTCAGTATGGTTAAGTTTTTTGGCGCCCAAACTTATGACACATCAACGCTAAAAGCTTCGATGTCAGCCAAAACTCTGAAAAGAATAGAAAGTGAAACATAATACGAATGACAATAATATTTTCTTTTGACTTCGGCATAATACAGTCCTCTTCTCAAGAAGAAATTGATATGCAAACAATTTCTAACGAACATCATTACCGCATAAGTGGACAAGGATCAGTTAGTTAAAACAGAAGAAGATTCATTAACCAAGAGTTATCAATAAACGAGCCGTTTCAAGGCGAACACGTGCTCTGTACATTGTAATTAGCGTGCGCATGAGTCACCGCGGTGATGCGCCAGCGTATATAAAATACATTCGCGTTTATCTTGCGCGTGTCGTCGGCACCCAGCAGACGGATAATGTTGTTTGGTCCATTGTGAGTGAAAGAAACAACTTTAAAAATGACAGAGTATAAATAACTAAACATTTATTAACGTAAATGAAATGACATCAAACTATATTTATACTAGACTAGATTTTAATAAGGGTAATCATAGCTATGTCAATATGTATGAATGTTTTATGCGTCGGTCTCCCGATGATCTATTTCCGTCAGCTGAATCACTTGCACTGATAAACCAGCAACGTCATTACATCAGAATGCAAGTGCATTTTATTTTTAGTATGTAAAGTGACCCTTGTTGGAACTCTGGCGCGTAACTCTCATCTGGATGGTCTTTCGAGACAAACAGAGAATTTTGTACCTTGTCTCCACCAAATAGCAGTTATAAGGACAAATCAGAATATAGAAGTAGTGGGTAGTTTACGAGAGTCGAAGGATTTTAATCTAAAAAGCTTCTACTACTGAAGAGCATCTCCACTTATAAAAAGACAAGTCCGTTCCATTAGCATAAAGTACCAAAAATCCAAGCCATTCCGAAAACAATGATAATCAAGGAGTGGAGCGGTCGTATTACATTGACACAATTAATTGGCCATTACACTGCATTATAGCCATGGGCTTTTAAAGGTTCGGCTTTTATGTCGTTAGAGCCGCACATCCGGCTTGCGACCGCAACACGGTAGCTGCTAGCGGCCTGTGGTCGCCTAACAGGAAATTTATGGGAATTCTTAGACATTCTGGGAATATGAGAGATATGGCTGATTTTAGTTTTGTTCTTATCCACCAGATAGGAAAATATTAGGAGAGTTAATTAACGAACTACTGTAATAGCTTTGGTTCGGTCGGAAAGGAAACACGGAATGCGTTAAAATTATTCGCGTTCTGAATTTTGAACTAGGACAAACAAAGGCCAAAAGCCGTAGTGGTGCATGCACTAATCTTATTACGGAACAGATCTATGTTGGGATGATGACGTGTACTGCATAAATACAAAACGTAGGCAAGGGTAAACAAATTTAACTTGTAAATCGTATGCAGCAGATTTAAAATATTCATCGGAGCCAGATTATAATTCAAAAGGGTTACACAATGGTGCACGCTGCCGTTCGGAGTATATACGGCCCCAGGCTTGCTAAAGAGCTGTTGACATCTTTGCTAAAAGCATACGGCAATTGTACGAGCCTACCGTATGTATGTAGGAGGCTTTGCAAGGGTGTGTGTGCTTCTCTGTACTTGAACTGCTGTATAAAATAGCTTCGAGCTTTATACCTACATAACAACAATCCTCGAAACACTTCGCAACTGCTATTCCGAAGGCATAAAGTCAAGTTGGGACAAATGTAGGTGTAAGTTGTCCCATTTAAATACTTGAACAAATGAGTTCACAAATACATTAAACAAATGCGAAATATCACGACATCACCCGTTCTAGGTTTAATGTTTATACGTTTTTCTTTCGCCATATTTACATTCTATACGTTAACATCAGTTTATGGACCATAGAAATGTGAAAAGCAAAAGTGCATTGCGTCATTTTATTCCCTTTTTAAATGGTCTTAAATACCATGTCCGTGATGGAATCGAGATTAAATGCCATAGAATGAAATAAAGTGCTCTTCAAGAGCTTTCATGAGCCATGTTGGAAAAGTGTGTATACTATTCGTACAAAAGTGGCGATGGTCCTTTAGTGAGACCTGCCTCAACTAAGGCCGTTGGTGCGAACTCGTGTGAAGCTTAATTCGACTTTGATTAACCTATCAAGGTGTTAGCTTTGAGCATATAATAGCTGAGTCAGTGTGTGATTTCTGTTTCAAAATGGACGTTCTTTCAATGAAGGCTCCTTATTATTCACAGTTTAAAACTTTGTTATTACACAGATAAAAGGTTCGAGGATAACAAAATGCATCAAAATATTAGTATTCATCTAACTGACGTGCTCTATCTACATATAGCATAAAACAAGCAAGAAACTTAGCCCAAGTTTCTTCAGAAATAATTGATTTTATCAATTTTAACTTGTTTATTTTCTTTTCCGACAATTTTCTAAACTAAGCTTAGGTTTCATTAGCTAACTACTACAAACGCTAATTATACGCATCAGCTGAAAGACGTTGTAATGGTTAGACAGATCTCGTTTAGCTTTGCCATAAATACAGTTCGGTCTGATCTGGTGAGGAGAGCTGGCACGTGACGGACGCTACTCAGGTACCCAGGGATTACTTCACAAATAATCTAAATCGCATTCTATTCGCATGACACTACATTGCCGGTTTTATAGCCGCTTCATATTTTAATACGTGAATCAGAGTAGCAATGGGAGAGGTGTGAAGCGATGACAGCGTGGGAGGGGCACGACTGTGGGGTGTGCCCGCCTCGGGCTCTTTGCCAAGTAGAAGCGCCACTGCATCGTCAGATGGCTGGCATTATATTGCACCCACTAAATCCACTTTCAATCTTAATCTTTAACACATACGGTTCATTTTAAATGTTGATGGACGAAACATATCAAATTGTTGTTCCGCCGTGTCACTCGTGTGAATGTCTCGCGCGTAGTCTAGGGTTTTTGTGTGAAGTATCTCAAAGTCCGCTTTGCAAAGAATTCGCGGTGGATTGTTGTAAGCGTACTGTGAGAAATGTGCTGTGTATTTTTGGCGCCCCCTTTTGTTTTTTCCTTGAGCCTGATGGCATTAATTTAATAACCACAAGGGACACTTGAATAGCGCGATGGAATTGTGCAACTTTGCACATTGTAGTCTCAGCCAAAACATGTTAGACCAGAGAAATACTTATTTTGATACAATACGATTTTTTTCTAATGAAATCGAAAATTAGGTAAAAGCAAATTATTCCAAGCGGTCCGGCATTTAGTAGTGTCGCTTACAACCATTACTTAGCACAAGTGCTAGAACAAACTAATGCAAAAGCACTGCATGTCAACATGTTGACGCTAGTGCGTTGTCAGGACAGGTGGGCGTGCTGACTCACAGATAACGATAATCACGATGTTTTAGACAATTATAAGTGTGAATAACTCTGTTTACTACCGTCAGTGCGTAATCTGGGGCGCTGCAATCGAGGCTTCCTACAAGGTCACCGATGACTGTACTTAGTGCCCCCAATAACACCGAGAGCGCGAAACGTATAGTAATGCGTAGTTCCATGTACGAACAAATAGATTCGCCCTCAATTTATCGATTGCTCTATGAAGATAAAATATTCTTTAACTGGAGCAAAATCTATTACAATCAATATTTTATTTGTAGTAAATATGTCACTGTGTAAACGCAAAGCATCTTTGTTACAGCTTTCTTATCAGGAAATGGAACCGCAGGGAATTCGGACAACCAGAGGCTATAATTCACCACGAACTGGGCAGAGTTTTGGCACGATTTGGCCTTTATCTCTGCCTCAGTTAAGTTAGGAGACTTCGAATATAGGATTTAAGTCTTCGGAAACGTGGTGGTTACTTTCGATATCTCCCAACACCTTTATTTGCAAAATTCGATTTCGGAACAAGAGCCTTCAAAGTTCTTTGCGCCATTTTACAAAACCAAATCGCTTTTCGGAAAAAGCATTGGAATATGTAACCGTAAACCTAATGAATTAAAGTGTACTAAAACATTAATTTAACTAGTACAATCAACGGCAGGAGTCACAGGTAATAAAGAAAAACAGTAAATTTTAGTTAGCGACTCCAATTCCATTTCACTAATTGGCCCTTAATGGTGCGGTCAGGCTTGTAGTTTTTATTATCAAAAATTTAGTAATCTTCCACGAAAAAATGGAACTGCCATGGGATATATCATAGACCCATGTCCCAATTAGATAGAATGGCTTGTTTAAAACAGAAATGAGTTGCCTATTTCATGTGACGAAGTTTAGCTTACAATCTTATTGCTTACTTTTGGGACCTTCTCGACCTTGGTCGTTATTTTTTTTTTCATAAAATTGTTTACGACCTTTTCTATTTATGACATTTACGCCAATCTTACCCGATTTAACATTAATTTTGTAAAACCTGTGCTGTAGTCACTTGTGTGTAGTCACAAGCTTGTTTTAGAAAAGTAATAAATGTCAGAGGTAGCTCCGATCAGGTAGGTTCAAGTCTAAAGTTCATCGAATCTATCGAAGCCAGTTCAGGCGCCACTACACAAGCCCCACTTTGTAACACTTAGTATAATCACTTAATTACAATAAGTGCTGTGATAAACTTCTATAGCTACTTTCAGCTTGAACTGTGATTCAGATTGATATATGGTTTCGAGGACTAAGGGACGACTGTAGTTTAATTACTGGGCTCTATAATAAATCAATTAGGCCAATATCGGCCTCTTATGATACCAACAATAAGGGCTTTTAAAGATAAAGAGTGCCTATTTGATGCGTCATTTCGACCATGCAACTAAATTAAGTGCTATCCAAAGTAGGACGAAGACTAATCGTTAGTTCGACATCACAATACTGTTGAAATAACGATGTTTATTTTTGAAAACATGTTTAATTTTATTTATCAGAATATGAGGAAAATATTTCCCTTATAAAAAGGTTGTTTATAGAGAAAACTGTGTTTTAAACCTGCCTCTGGGATTTACCCTCAATTGGTAATACTAGAGGCTAGCAGTCCCCGGAGGCACGTAAAGCCCCAAAACACGTACTAACCTTTGACTCGGTAATTTGTTTGGGGTTGGAACTATTTTATAGGGATGAAGTACAGTTTAGCTTGACCAAAAATATGGTAAGAACATATTTGTCGTTTATGATAAACAAAGTGATTAATACAGGCAGGTGATTATTGGACTTAATGAATTTGAAATGAATTTTCTTTTACATTTTACATTAACATTTCGCAGTACCCATGTTAATAATAACAAGAAAAAAACATATTTAGGACGTTCTTCCGTTTGTTAAAATGGTGAAAAATCTTTACATCTTCACTATTAGTTGTACTCCAGATGCTCTGTAATTATGCTTTATCAAAGTATAAAAACACAATTTTTATGCGGGTACATGTAATACTTCCCCAGATATGCGGGTGGAACCGGATACAAGAGCAGTTTACATTTTTCATCGTTTGTTTAGGCCAAACTAAAACACAGTTAGATCGTTTTTTTTTCATTTCGCTTTGTTTAAAAGCATTCGTTAACAACTCTTTTTAACGTCGGCTCGGATACACCTTGACGATATCTCAGCCATCGGAAACTAACCAGTCATGCCTACTACGATTGTTAAAGTTGTATTGCTAATCAATTTCCATTCATGGTCTCATGATGATAGATCTGCTAATTCATTGTGCGCCATACAATTATGGTATCACTTAGTCGTCGTGTCTTAAGTGGTTGTATTAAGATCTTTACAGAACTGTTCTTCGGCAGATACGCTAGTAAGAACCAAGCCATCAAACTCATACAGACCAGAACATATTATAAATAGCTACGATCACCCATTACGGACAAGTCTCATCCAGCAACAATCCAAGATATCAGATGTAGATCAATATCGAGAGTAATAAATACCAGAAATAAACACTGTGACTAATAACTGTATGCTTGGTAGGTGCAGACTTGTGTGCAGACGCATCATCGCGTGGAATAGAACGATATTGGTGCCAAACAACGGCCGAGTGTCGGGTAGACCCGGTGCGTCTACTGTTACTGTTTGGCTGCCATCTCGACAGGCGTAGGCTTTCTCCGGTCACTAAAAGGCTGGATGATTTAATTTTGGTCCGGGATATTCCGTACTTTTGGTAACTTGATACAACTTGGCTTTCAGCAATATTTCTACCGCTACCGAAATGCACGTAAAACCACATTCACGAAGCTAACCTGCCTAAAACCTATATGATTCTAGATTCTCAGATATTGTTTCAGCTTTGAACCATTAGAGACAAGCAGGCATTGTACGGGCATACATGTGGGTTGCATACAAAGAGCTAGCTCTGCGAGTTCGTTAAGTAACAGTAGTCCAATTAGTATTGTGGCCGTGATTGTGTGTGCATATAAAGGACTGATTGATATTGCTTTCAATTAGTGTTTCATGTATCGGAAAGGGCTAATAGAAGGGGAAAATGCCTAGATTCAAATAAAGCACAAAATAAAATAAAGGAAAAATGGGTTGCCACTATAAAAAATCTAGATTAAATAAAAAATTAAATTGCCCACTGCATTACAGAACCATTGCTTTTATGAAAGGCTCATTAAAAGCTTGTGTGCCCGGTTTGTTGTCGTATGTATAACTACTGTTTCACATTCGTTTTGCGGTTTCCTTTTCAAACAGATTTCCTCTTTCTCTGTTGTGAGAAATATAAATTAAAAATGTATGAAAATGTCCGCAGCTTCCCTCATCCAGACGACAATAAAATGCAACAGCTATGAACTTATAGCAAAGTACGAATAATTTTGCCTAAACGGCGAATAGTAACACAAGTAAATTACGTCATGAAAGGGACAGTTAGAAGGCCGAGAATAGCGTAACAATGACGTCACTGACGACCCACGCGAAAAATAAACAGTTATCGTCTCCCATTACTCTGAAGGGGCTCTCAGCAAAATCTTTGTTCGTCACACTATACCCCGCTTTTCTCGAAATGTTTGCGGATATTTTATCAAATCTCTCGCGACATAATACCCCTATTCGGGCCACAACAGCATAATGAGGGAAAGGCCACAAGTTTAATTTGGAAACGCAGAAAATACGGTACAAAAGTAATTCGCATGTGGAACACAAGCACACAATCGTTTAGCCGACCTGGTTTCCTCAGTTTCTTTGCACTATACTCCATTTGAGGAGCATTTAACTATAGATAATAAATCTTTATAGGACTATTTGATGTCTACTCAGCAGTTTACAGCCTTGATATTCGGCATGATCAACGTACATAAATATCAAAGCGTGTAAGGCAATATACGACATTAAATTTGCTTATAAGATGAGAGATATCGTCAGCAATTTTTTGGAGGTTTCGCGTTTCGTTACTGGAACAGATGTTAATTCTGAGGGCACACAAGATCTGCACTATTGTAATGCGCACGTATTGTGCTCGAGGGCGTGCCGAGTGCATTGACCCCGACCGCCGGCTACTGATTAGACGCACAACTGCTACTTTTATTAGACACATGGAAAAGAGATTATAATGTGCGACAAGGATCAATTATTTTTGTATCTATTGTGATACTCGGTTTATTCATCAACTAATATGAAGACAAGACCTGTCTTGATAACTAAAAATATGATTGCTTTGTTCTGTATGCTATTTAATCGATTTACCAATAATCTAAATTAATTAAACCAACCTAATTGGATAATTCGTACTCATATTAGTTATTGCCATATTAATGACGATTAAACAACGAGTTTTTCTATCGACCATAATATTGTCGTGAATAAAGTTCCATGTTAGATTTTTCTAAAATCATCACTTAGCATTTTTTTTTATAAATAACAGTAATTAAGAGAAAATTTTAAATATTTAACGGATAAAAATTAAGTGAACCATTTGTAAACTATAAACCTACAAATTATGTTAATACCCTCTAATATTAACATATAAGATACACTTCTAAACCGTCTGGTGAGCTAAAAACAATGTTTTTGTATACAAACTGATAAAGTTCAATGACCTACATTTCGTACGGCCGAACACTATCTGAGTCTGGAATGGGCTTTATTGGGTCATAGTCAATAGAGTTTTATAGAAAGGAGTATGAATTCGAACTTCCCTTTTTCCCTATGAATTTTAAGGTGAAAATAAATTGTTGTCAAATATAAATTCCGACATAAATCTATTAAGTTTTCTTATAAAATGGAGGCAGATTGAAACTTAGTGTGACCACATGTATGAGCCGGATTGCTATGGCGCCAAGTATATTCCGCCGTATGCCGTTCTTAAGAGCAGAGCCCCAATAGTCCGAGAGAACAGGTTAGATTACCTCCTTAAACTATTTAATAAAAACAAATTGTAAATTTATGACCCCATGGAAAATAGGGAAGTACAGTTTCTTCAGCAAAACAGGTAGCAGACATGTCTTCTACCACTTCATCAAGGGTAGTGATAGATTATTTTTATCAAACACATATAACATTACTCAAAATTTCCATCTTCAAAACCACATGATAACAAAAGCTGCCCTGACAGTAGAACGCTGCAATGCCGTGTAAACTGTCACAAGTTATTAACCCCTCACCTCCATACAATGGTGACCCTTGGTGACTCTTGTTGCATGTATGGGAAGTGGCAGCTGATGCATTCCGTCCTCTTTTACACACGAATCGATTGAGGAAACGTCGCGGATTTTGTTACTAGATAGACTATATGCTGTCTTGTCATCTTAACCAATCCCAAAAAAAAATTGGTTACGATAAATTGGGGGAAGCCTATGTTCAGTAGAGGACATTCTATTTTTTTTTTCATGGGATATCATCAAATGACCTCTCCCGCTGAGGGTGCAACAGGAGGGAGTGTCAGACTCTTACTGACTAAAACCGACTATGTTCCTTCTGGAGGTCCCTGTGTGCCAGGGCCACGGTAACTCTTGCGAACAACCCGCAGCCCAGGCAGACCCTGGCCCTAAGGGGCTGCATGCTCCCATGTTGCTGACGTCTCTTCGAGGAGCGCGTGGAACAGAACGCGCGCACACGGGCCACCGGCCACAACCACAAAACGCCGCCACTGGCATATTTCCTGTACTTTTCATACATTTTGTATGGACTCGCCGCACACGGTTGTAGCCAGTGGCCGCCACACGTAACGGTCGCCGTGTGTATGAAAAGTACGGGAAAGATGCTAGTGGCGGCGTTTTGTGGTTGTGGCCGGTGGCCCATGTGCGGCGACACTTAGATGTTCGGACGGTGAGCTACCCAAACTAACCGCCCACAGACCCGCGACAGACTCGGACCTGTGTCCGACGAAACTTCATCAAAATCCCTTCAGCAGTTTTTGGGGAAAGAGTAACACATAAATCCATTCATTCTTCCAAAATTACGCGTTTATAATATTAGTGGGATCTATCTTGAACTCTTTAGAAAGATGTGTGACTAAATATCACGAATCACCACTCATTTGCTAAAAATATGTGTCCACATTGTTTCTTCCCGTGGGTGTTGTTATGAGTAATGTAGCAATGAGTTGCTTTGTATACAAAGTTAGTACTACGATAATTAGCCCTTTTGTTCGCGGAAATAAGATTTCTGAGTAAACACATACCTACTTGTTTTAGTAATGAGTGAACTTAGTATTGTAAGGTAAAACCGATGTTAGCTGGCGCCGCTAGTTCCTTAATCTAACTAAAGTCTTGAAGACACAGAGTAATTGTTATAAAAATGAAGATTAACATTTTTATCTTGTCTGGAATCAAGTTAATTCAAGCTGAGAACATTAAGCGCGAAATAGGTTTTCTAAATTAAAAGAATAGTAAAATGCAAGAGAAAGTAAGCGATTGTAATATAATGTTGAGAAATTATTTATGTGGGAAATGGCTATTATTATATTTTATACCGGTATAGTTAACAACTTTCCATTACACTGTAGACAAAGATTAATCAAGACTTGTAATCTAAGCCAGAGATTCCTAAAAATATGAATATTTTATTTTATAGATTGAATTGAGTCATACAACATTTTTTGTATCATACTACAATGATAAATGACAAATACATCCAATATTAAAACACACAGTGTCACGATTACATGAAAATTTTGCAGTCTTTATATTGTTATCAATCTCATACACATTTTATTTACTGAGGGGAAAAATAATACTATTGGTTCTGACTTAACCAACATCAAGCCAAACTTTACATGCAAACTCAGCATTGTCATCTTCGCTTCATAGAGTTTGGAGTACATACCTTGCAGTCTTTATGCCGGTAGCACCAGGTGCATCCGAGGAGCAGGATGACTGCGGTGATGAGAAGCGCCAGCGCAGGCACCGCCGCGTACAAGCCGCCCTGGGAGCCCCAGCCCTCCAACTGGGACTGAGTCCTTGCATCTGTAAAATATTGCTGTTAAGAACTTTGAGCAGTTGATTATTCTTGAATAAGGAAAAAGTTTAGGGCCAATTTCACAATGTCCGAATAGCCACTATTTACCAGATAAATTAAAAAATGGATTAGAATTTGTATAAAATTATCCGCCCAATAAACTATCTGGAACTTATTCATAGGTGGTGAAACAGGTCCTTAATGTAGTTATAGGCCTGTCAGATGAGATATGGATAGGGTAAGAATATTCCTCCATCCTACATTTTCTTGTTCAGTGTTTTTTATACAATAAAAGAGACACTATTAAGTGTGATTATTAAATCTTTTGAAGTTTTCTATTGTATTATGATCGGGTTTGAATAGAAAGCTGATACCTTACAGACCATTCACTTGAGTTTCAAATTAATACTGTATCATTTTTCTTTGTTACCATTTTATTGTCACCTTTATTGTTGTCTTGAACTTTAAATAATATCAATCGAAAAATTAAAGTTGCTCGTTCTTTGCCAGGGAGCAATATATTATATTCTAGACAGTTTCTAGGCATCATGGCGCTAGCCCATAATTTATAGTAAAAAAAAATCTTACTTTAAAGATTTTTTTTTAACTCTTGTTAGAATCTGTTTGTACATTGTAAATTCAGCCACATCATATATTATTTATAAATAGGTATATGTTATACTTATGTGTGTTTATTTATAAAGGGACACAAATACACCATTTAATACAAACAAGTCAAACAATTATAGATAAATCCCATATCTGTAATGTTGAATAGGAAACAGTAATAACTTATTCCTGCTATAATCAGCAGGTGATTCCTTATCATAATGTGATAATACCACAATTATAATACCCAAACATAAATAAGAGTGGTGATAACAATGTTTAGATAACAAACCCTGAGATAATACAATGTTTGTTTACTTTATACATTTTTCTCTTTTATATAAGGTAAGCAGGCATTGTTTAGTTGTTGTTATCACTATGTCCCATTGTATCATTTTTATGTATTGCATTGTTGAGTAAATATTTAGCTGTGCTAGAGGATACATGCTGCTGATAAAGGATGCAGAGATTGCTCAATACATTGACATTTCGTATAGATGCATATGTAAACATATATTCATTTACATACATGTATTATAACAAGGACAGGCATTCAAACAAAGTGTCAGCAAATAATAAAGTCCTAAAGATTTAAATTTAAATTATTTAATATTTGAGGGTACTCTCGCATTATTTAGTAGTCGTTCGTAACGGAAATCTGTATCGCTTCCTCTTATACCTACATCAAATTGATACCAATTTCCAATTTGAACAGATGTTAGCTTTGGTGGACCCAATGTCAGTGACAAAAAATTAAATAGTTAGGTTCGTGTTTTCCGATCACTTGCACTCGAAAGAGATGGTCAGAGAGACGAATACTCGTTTAATTAATGTAAAACATGAATTTTTCGACAAAATGACTCACCATGAGGGTAGGTTTGCGGCGTTGATCGGAGAGGCGAACAGTGTCCCAAGTGTGAGCCGGTCAAGGCCACCAATAACACCACCCATATTTTACCCATCATTGTCACATTATTTGCACAGCCGCATCATTTTCCGTTTCATTATTTATCGTTTTCATACATCACAACACAAAAAATACACGGTCCATGACAGGTTTGCACTGAACTAAAATTATAATTACACTATACGATTTTTACTATTTAAATTACATAAAAAGATCATGCCCACAGTCTGAAGTATTTGTTGCACTTAAAACTTAATTTTTCTAATAAATTTCGTGCACATTTACATAAAAATTGCGCAACCCGCAGCTGTATAGAACGCCATTTTTCTAAATTAGTGTTGCATTACATTCGTTTCATTTTCTACCACTACCATTGTATTGTCAATCAGCCTTACACCTTGGTAATTTTTTTTATAATTTGTGCAACCCTGATGTGATACAAAGGTTTGGTTTGTTATTTATATAAATGGCATAATAAAATTTTGATAAAAATCAGTAAAAATTATACATTATATGAAACTTCTTTTCTAATGAGGATTATTGATTATTTTAGATTTGTCGGTCCAGTTATCGTGAATGTCAGCCGCGAATGTCACTGTCAAACGCGAAAAGTTCGGAAAATGCCTGAATGTCGCGGAGGAAAACTCAAATATGTTCCAAATCTGAAAATCTGTCATGAAAACCAATAAGTAAATAATTATGAATTATGCCAAAAATAGCAATTACAATTAAAAATCTGGGACGAATGCTCGTAAACTTTGGCTTGAAATATCAATAACCTCAAAACACATGTACGGTCTAAGTGTATTGTTTAGTTACCGTGTAGTTAGCAAATGTAGCGTACGTTCTCACTCCTCTGATAGTACTAAGAAGCTATTGGAATTTCTAGCCGATATGCCGAAAGCGACTTCAGGACGAATCGCTGAGGCGCAACGTCAAAGGCAACAGATATCGAAGAAGAGTGAGAAGTATGGCCCTAGCACCGTATACCTCCAGGTACTGGGGTCAGGTGCCAGGGGTGCACCCAACACACTGTACCTCTTCACTGATCAGAAACGGTAAGTTGATTAGTGAACTGAAGAGATTTTGCTTTTGGAATACTTTTGCCTGATAATAGAGTGTGCTACAAGATGTGGAAATCTGTTGTGAAGAGGTTTTTATTTTAAAACGTTTCTTATTATCATGGCTTATACTCAGGCCTATGTGAATAGGACTAGTAATATTTATTTAGGTTATTAATCAATAACATCTACATCTACAAAGCCTTTTCCCGACTATGTTGGGGTCGGCTTCCAGTCTGACCGGATTCAGCTGAGTACCAGTGCTTTACAAGGAGCAACTGCCTATCTGACCTGCTCAACCCAGTTACCCGGGCAACCCAATACCCCTTGGTTAGACTGGTGATAAATAAAATAAGGTAAAATGATAATCTTTTTCTACAAGTAGAGAGAAGGTAAATGATGTCACAATTTAAATAACTGTTTCATCTTCCCGATTATTTCACAAATATTACTCTCTTTGCCTTAGATATCTATCCATATCATGTAATTCATGTGAACTTAGTAACAATATTTTTTAAGACTAGCTAACCTTATATAGTTATATTTTTTTTTAATGAGTGTTTAAAATAGTAAAATACCCAAAAAAAAAATACTTTCTTATACTTTAAAATTTTCTAGATATCTATTCAACTGCGGTGAGTGCACGCAGAGGCTCGCTCATGAGCATAAGGTAAAGCTATCTCGGCTCGACCATATATTCATCACAAGCAAGACATGGAAGAACATTGGAGGCTTGCCAGGACTGTCACTCACGCTGCAGGACGTTGGAGTACCGAACATAACATTGCATGGGCCTGAGGGTTTGGTATGTTATCTAAGAAGCTACCCACGTGCATTTAATATTTCGGAGGTTCTGATATTATTAGGGTTTCATTCCCCAAAGTCGGGAATGGGAGGTCGGGAAGACGAGTGTCTGCATGTCACCAGGCTGTATTTCATGAAACATGATAGTATTAAAAGTAAACGGTTCCAACACAAAAAATCTTATTTGGCTGTTTAATAGATAATGGTATAGAATCCTTCCATGAGTCCGCCTCAGACTTGGCCATTTTTTTAATAACATGGAACCCACATTAAAAAATGAAGCTAATATATATTTTTGAATGTTTTAGGATGAGTTGTATGCTGCAACAAGGCGGTTTGTCATAATGAAGGACATGCAGGTGACGATGGCCAAGTGCAGCCCCAGCGAAGACTTTGAAGACAATGTTATGAATGTCAAATATGTGTTATTGTAAGTACAACTATCATTTCTTGAAACATATAAAAATAAAAATATTTTAACCATGTTTACAAATTTCATCAGTTTTAATCTCAATTTAAATTCATCTGTGTGAAATTCATATATAGAATAGGGATGCGGACAACTAGTCAAATTCAATACTTTTATAGAACTGTCAAAAACGATTACTCTCTATGCAATTTGTATGAAAACACCACTTATGACGTCACAGATTTTTCACATCAATCCATGTACTTATTTCGATTATATTATTAATAAAAAAATAAAAACTGTTTTCGATTCAAAACAATAAATTAAACTGACATTATTTTAAGATACTTGACAAAATGGATATGATAAAGTATTTTATTTAAGACCTAGTCCACATCCCAATTGTATCATTTAATCCATCTATATCTTAGTCTTTCTTCATCATTTCAGAGGCCCACATGACAATTTATTAACGGGGAAGGAGCTTAAACCGGCAGTAAAGAAGCCAAAACTAGACTCAAACTCAGACAAAGAGTATGAGGAGTTCAGTCATGATGACACCGACTATTATAAGCCTGAGATGCGGAATCTGGAACCTGGTTCTCTCTCTGCCAGAGCCAGACATCTGAGAGAAATGGCTATCAAAGAGAGAGCTAAACCAAAGCCAGTTGTAATGGAGAGGGGTAAAGCTTATTTTATATTCTAATTTTATAAGAGTCTAGGGGCAGTTTCACCGGTTACGGACAGTCTCTATTAGCCTATCAGGAACTTATTTGGTAGATAAACTAAAGCTTTCGGTTTCACAGGTGTTGCATAATGATATCTGGTAGATAAAGTGTTGATTAATCGTGAAACAGAAAAAAGTTATAAACAGCCTTTATCTGGTAGAGAGCACTATCAATCAGATAACTAAATGACAATCCACACCCGGTGAAACTGGCCCTTAGCCTTGTTGGTTGACAGCTAGCTAGCTAAGTTTAGTAGCTAGTGATCTACATATATTTCAGTATTAAATAGACCATTTATGGAGGAAGGCAAGCTACTCTAAATTACACTAAGGGAAAACTAGTTTATCTAGTTTTGAACAATCTTTGGGTTTATGCAGAATATTCCTGTCATTTTTCAGATCCCATGAAGAAAAAGACTGAGAAGGTTCTACATGAGCTGCAGAAGAAAACCAATTGTTCTGTTGCCTACATCTGTACATTAAAGGTAAGATAGTTCTATAAGTATTATGCTGTTGTAAACTGAATTGACTTGTTGCAATTAGTCCAAATCGACAAAAGGCCTTAATGTTATTACATATATCATAACTTTAATGTCATTAAGTTACTATGTTTTAAAGTCCGTAAAGTGTTTGTACTTGCCTATTCAGGGTTGATCTCCTAGGATGTTTATGCATTGAAATATTGTTTGATAAAGTAGGTGGCATGACTTGGTATAGAAACATCTTAGGGTGTTACTAGACCAATCGATCGACCTTCAATCGACGCCATCGATCGGCGGTAGAATGAATCAGGCGACGTGATCAGTACGGTGGAAACTATCGGTCGACGTCGACCATTACGTTTTACCATTGGCATTTGCTTTACATTTTAGGACAATATAAGACTTTTAATTCTTTATATATATATAATATGTTGCAGCCGTCTGGCTGAACTAGCCATTTAATAAAATGGCTAGCCTTTGGCTGTTTAAAAAAATGGCTATTTTAACCATTTGGCTGCGACATACATATGCTTTAAGAATAAACTTGTCCGTAGAAACGACTAGGCACCCTCGACCTAGCGAAGTGTGTAGAACGAGGCGTGAAGCCGGGTCCATTGTTGGGACAGTTGAAGAACGGCCATGATGTGGTGCTTCCTGATGGATCCCTCGTGCTATCCAAGGATGTGAAGACTCCTGACGATCCTGGACCGGTGTTTATAGGTAAGAAGTTCTAAAAGAAAACCTTATTATTTCGAGAAGTTCCATTTACACTGCAACTATTTGTTATGGATAGTTAATAAAGAATTGACACGAAATGTATTTTTTTAACTAAGTTATTGAAAAAGTAAATACCAGACTCTCTCATTTTTTTATTGTTTCTCGGTGTATACTGAATTATATACAAGAACTTGTTTAATTACCATTATTAATTGACATCACAGTTGTTAGGTCGGATGTCTCCTATTGATTATATATGATGTACCCTGGACCTTATCATTCTGATGTTGAGAAATATTTTTCTACTATTTCTACAGTAATAGACGTGCCGGACCTATCTTATCTGAAGGAGGCGGAGTTCTCAGCTCACTTCGACAACGACACGAATCCTCCTGAGAACATTCCTACACTCATCGTGCACTTTACCCCGCCTCACGTCTTCCATCATCCTACGTGAGTTAATTATACTTTATTACAGTTCATTACTCAGTACAATATTATCTGACTATAAAAATCTGATGATCGCGATCGCTCTACGTTTGATCACAATAAATCTGTCTCATCAACAAGAATATTTTTATATAACAAATAGCTGTCCCCAGCGGTTTCACCCGCGTCTTTGGTTACTGCTCCGCTCCCGTGTGTCTTAGCGTGATGGTACATAGCCCTCGATAAATGGGCTATCTAAAACTGAAAGAATTTTTCAAATCGAACTAGTAGTTTCAGAGATTAGCGCGTTCAAACAAACCAACAAACTCTTCAGCTTTATAATATTAGTATAGATAATTATTAATTTATATGCCTTGAGTAAAATCCTTTATACAGTTCTTTGTAAATAACATAGCTGCTGCGAATGTGGCTACTATTGAGAAGGCAGAATGTAGGAACATAACAACACAGCGCATGCGCGAGTCGTCAAAATGTTCACTTCATAACGCCAAACTTTGAAGATTTAATTATTTTTAACTATACGTAACTTAATAAAAATCTTGTCTTTAATGACCAGGTACAAAGCCTTCATGGCCCTCTTCGGTCCTTGCACCCGTCACTTAGTCCTGAACTCTCAGAACTCCTGCCTCGGTTCCGAAGCGGTTCACCGTACACAGCACAAACTGCACTTGCTAGATCCTGACATATTCCCCCTACTGCGTGACGTCAGTGTACCAGCGGTGTGGAACTCCCACCCGCCAGTGCCTAAGACTAATAGTCCAGTTAGATTGAAGGGCTTGGAGGAGCTAAAGAATAAGGTAGGTTGTGTGCAATGCTTTGCATGCTTTGTCATACTACTAATGCTTTTGTTCACAAGTATCTGTTAACTATGGAGACTAGTTTATTCTATGGGTATTTTATGTTTTCAAAATTTCTAAACATATCTAAAGCTAAGTTAACTATCTCTATAAAACTCTTTTCTTCCTTAAGTAACTATATTTTTACTCAGTAAAAAAACCGGTGAAGGATTAAAAAAGTGCTTTGAAAACGTGGCTACACTAACAAATAATTTCAAGTATCTATTAGTTGACATAGATGATTGTCCACCAAGCCAAAATATTTTTTTATTATATATATGTATTTCGCTAATCTCATTGATTCCTGATACTAACTTCTTCACTCTTGTACTGTCAGAAAAGGTCTAACACTTCATAATGGTATGTCCTGCAAATTATACGTAGCTTAGCTTGCATGCGGTGAAGGGTTGACATATACAATCATTTGTAGATAGCGCTCGCGCAGTTCCAGAATATTATTAACTTGGAGGGGTCAGCTAAGGGGGATGGACACCAACCTGCAGTGGATGACTGCGATTCCGTGACTAAGCTCGAAATGTTGGCGGGACGGACTCTCACCATGTACCATTTGAGGCCCAAGAGACAGCTTGACAGGTTAGATGTTTTTTTTTTATTTTGACCCCGTTTGGGCCGTTATCGGTCTTTGAATATTGTACACTTCTTCACATGTAAAAAGTCTTAAAATAGAACAACAAAAACTTGTGAAGTAAAAATACTTAGTATTAAAATAAAAGTTTGATAGAGAAGTCCATCGACTCTTTATAGATTAATAAGTTCAAGTAAAAGTCCCTATATCAGAAATCGTGTTTAGTTTAAGCTTTCGATTCGCTTAATCACACAATCACCATCTATTTCTTCACCCCAGGACAGCAGAACCAAAACTCCATATTCAAGACTATATCCAAGAAACCATGGACGTTGACGGCTTCGTCGGTAGCTTGGAACAGTTCCGTCGCCTGGTGGATAGCATGCGATATGCTAGATGTGATTCTAAGGAGTACCCCAAGGTTGTATTCTTGGGCACAGGCTCTTGTATACCGAGTAAGACCAGGAATACTAGTGCCATTGTACTGCATATTGAGTGAGTTTTATTTTTGTATTTTTATGTATCTTTTGAAATTCAGAATGTTGTATGTCTAATTGGAATCTAGTTTTGCTTTCATAACACAAAATTGAATAAAGAACATGGGAACTGTCACATAAAAAAATAATTTGTTCTTTTTAGCGAAAATCGTTCAATGCTTTTGGACTGCGGTGAAGGTACGTTCGGTCAGCTGGTGCGTTTCTACGGACCTAAGAAGGTCAATGCGTTCCTTAGGACGCTGAAGGGGATATACATCTCGCATTTACATGCTGACCATCATATTGGTAAGTCGGGCTTTTCATAATGGTTTTAATTGTAAGTCGAATGAAATACTTTAGTGCATATAACTTAACTTTTAATTTCTTCTAAGTTGTATATTTTACCTTTAGGAAAAATAAATTTGTAACACAAGAATAGTGATAGTTATTCCTTGCAATCATTTCCGAGCCAAAATTTTGTCGTAAACTGCATATTACAGATATATTAAGTCAATTACGTAATACCTGGAGTTCATAGCCGTCTTTCTTACTCTAGGTCTGATCGGCGTGCTGCAAGCCCGTCGGCAAGCTATCGAGGAGCTCGGCCCGACAGTGTCCGGCAGCCCGCCCTCGCCGCTGTACCTGCTCGCGCCCGGACAGATCGTCACTTGGCTCACGCTGTATGACCACCAGTTTGAGAGGCTGAAGAACGATTATACGCTTATTCCTAACCAGAATTTGGTGAGTTTTTGAACTATGCTGGAGTAGGCAACCATAGTAATTGTTTGCAGGAATTTAAATTTTGTTTTAAGTGGTTGTGAATGCGACTATCTGACCTCTTCTCGAGACTCTTTACAAGGCAACACGATATACCTTTAGAGGATTGAGTGCTAAAATATTTGGATGGAACGAAACCTGGATTATAAATTCTGAAATAACCAAACCGCGTTGAGCAGGAGTGGGGATTACCGCCCAATCCTTTCCTGTTGTAAAAGAGGCCTGTGCCAGCAGTGGGACTGTACTGATGATGACTAGCATCTACGAGTTTAGAAAGGCGTTTTCACTAACCCCGCAGGTCATTAGTCAGTTTTGACTGACATCGCTTCTTTTTTCCTCGTTCCAGATCCACGACCACCCACAAAACACGGATTTAACATCAGCAGTCCTTTCGGCTATGGGTGTGCAAGCCATAAAGACGTGTTTAGTAGCGCACTGCCCTAACGCTTTCGGAGTCGCCATAAACGTGGACGATCGTTACAAGGTCACTTATTCAGGGGACACGTTGCCTTGCGATGAACTTGTTAAGATCGGTGAGTGTGACGTCAGCAGCGCTCTCAGGTATAGGAGAGACGTGCCTGGAGATTGTTGTCCCCAGAAATTATTTTGCAGACCAGGGTCACTTGTCTCCGATTAAGGAGATTCCATAAACTGTCTTCTTAGTTCTTAAATAAAAAGATTACATTCGGAAAATGTTCGTGTCTAACCGACCGACTGAAGGCCATGGCAGCTGTTCTATTTAATAAAATAAGCTAGCTGCGTAGGTCATTATTATAGCGTACAAGCATTTGCACAGAAACAGATGCACTGTATATTCCATCGATCTCCGATCACAAGATATCAATTATCAATTTTGGCCGGCTTCTTAAAAACCACAAAGCGCCCATGTACGAGTATGCTATTATTATCGATAATAATCATCCTCCTTCCTTAGTTTCTGTTACAATATCTTTTATAGTTAGTCATCGAAACTTCGCAATAATCAAACGTGTCAATCTCTATTGATGCAAGCCACGAAACAATTTTTTAATATGATTTTCAGGACATAACTCGACTCTTTTAATTCACGAGGCTACAATGGAGGACGAGCTAGCAGACGAGGCCCGTACTAAGATGCACTCCACCACAACGCAGGCGATAGACATCGGGCGGCAGATGAACGCGCGCTACACAGTACTGACGCACTTCAGTCAGCGGTACGCGCGCTTGCCGCGGCTGAACTCGCATATACTGAACGATAATAACAGCGTGGGGATCGCTTTTGATAATATGCAGGTTTGTATACCTCTAGAAAATATGGTGTTGTAATAAGGTCGAAAATCTAACTAACTATTTCGTCCCTGTTTGGTGGGGTATAATAATTTTGTATGTTTTGGGTACTATATAGTCACCCGCACATCAGTAGACACACTTTGACCTTGAGACCGCCTCTATTTCCTACGACATAAGAGCTGTTTTCGCAGTTCAAATGTTTCTACTGATGTGCGGGTGACTGTACAAATGAATTGTGTGGCGATTCCATTTAGTGTGTCTCCCTTAACTCGAGGTGAGTTAAGGGAGACTTAATAGATACAATAGAATAGTTGACAAATTCATTACTTTTATTGATCCAACAAAAATGATTACTTTCTATGCAATTTCTATGAACGTAAGAACTATGACGTCACAATTTTTTCTCATCAAGATTATTAAAATACATACAATATTATTTCACTTAAATTCAAAATCAATAAAAAAAATCAAATAGTTTTTCCATCGAAACGATAAATGAAGACATTATATTAAAAATGCTTTACAGAGTTAATATCATAAAGGATTTCATTTTTTACCTACTCAACTACACTAATACGTTAGCTAAGCAAAATGCCATTCACCATCCATATATTTTCTGTATTAATTTGTCCCCAGATCACTATGAGCGACTTGGAACTCTTGCCCCATATGTACGCACCCCTACAGCTGATGTTCGCCGAACACTGCGTAGAGATGGAACTCAAAGCCGTCCAGAGACAACGCGTTCGCAACCGCCGCTCGTCCTCCCCCAACCTCACCCCCGGTACACACACGCCTAAACGCTCCCGTAACCATAGCAACGCGTCCAGTGTTGACGATGACGCGCCAAAACGGTTGCGTAACCATAGCGACGAAAACAACAGTGAATGTCATACGGAAAGTAGCTTGCCAGGTATTGGTACTAGTAAAGATAAAATTGGTAGTGTCTCTTCGGTACAGTCGCGAAAATTGAGCACTGATTGTACATTGGAAACGGAAAGCAGTGTTGCCAATAATTGTACGGAACAGGATAATGTTGACGCGAAGGCAACTGAAAATAATGTTAGCTAGACTGTTAGGTTTGAGTCAACTTTATTATAGTTTGAAGGCGTGGCCTATTCGCCAAAATTCAGAAGTGGGTACATATTTGTATTTTTGTAGCGTTGCATCATTGAAATTTTGGGGAATAATGTTATAGATTTTAATGATTTTTAAAAGCATTGAAAAGAATTCTTAAATGAATTTCAGGGATAATGGGAATTGGTCACGCCCTCAAATTCAAATAATAGTAATTGCATTTTAAGATTACACTTAATTTTAATTGTGACTTTAAGCCATTGGAATAAGGTTTACTCTTGCTTAATTTCATCGTCATTACAAAATGAAAATGCGATTATCATAAATTATGAAAATAAATTGCCTTATAAAAAAATTGCTCCAAAAAGTTTTTGTCAGTTTTAATACATTTAAGTTATTGAAAACATAGACTGTAATAAGTTTGCATAGAATGCATTAGATTTGTATACTTAGTACATCTAGTTGGTATGTATGTTGTTATATTAATAAATAATTTCATGTAATTTTTGTTTCCATTATTCCCATATCCTGTAGAATATTTGTATTTATGTATTGTAATGTAAATATAGGTTATATAGATAATTATGTATTCGTGAAACATGCAAGACATGTTAATAAGGCCTTTTACTATGTAAGTATACTTATAATTTGTTTTATAACATACTTTTCGATTAAACAAAAGTACTTTCAACATAATGGAGACTAGAATCATAGATAAAGCAAAGTTATTGCATATCATACCAATTAATACTCGTTATTATTACTCTGTATGATGTAGCTGTCATTCTTGAAGTCTATGTTTTCCCCACTCACGGACGTAGCTATAGCTTTGACAAGAGGGACTATCGCCTCCCCTCCTTATAAGTCCTTGTTTCAGTAACTTATCTCCATGGGTATAGTGAGATGTAGACGTATAAATGAGTAGGTATAATACAAGAGTGATGTGTGTGTAGACGTAGTGGCGGGGCGTCAGGCGGTGAGCCACACGCGTCGCGTGGCCGCGTGCCGCGCCGCCACGTCCGCGCCCGCGCCGCACGCGCGCTACCGGGAGAGCAACGCCTCACGTAAGCGCCAACAAACTCACACTCTTGCGCACCACTTGTGCAATTGTTACACAATTTTTTTTTTCTGTGTATTCGGTTTTATGTAGGTAATTAAATTTAGAAATAATTTAGTAAGTCTGAAAATACCTATAAACATTTTTGTGTAGAATGGTAGAAAACATAAATTATGATACTTTATTAAGGACTAGCTGTTGGACTCCGCGGTTTGCGGCGTGATTGGCCTGCGATTTGACCCGCGTTCCGCGGAAATTATTTCTCGAGCCCGAATAAAATATAGGCTATGTCACCCGGGGATAGTATACCTTCCCAACAGATAAAGAATTTTTCAAAGCAGTAATTTCGGAGCCTTTTTTATAATAGAAGTATAGATTTGTAAGCAGCCGCTAATTAAAAAGAGTGCTACTTTGCCTTACCTAAAAAGACCAAGCATTAATATATCTATTCAACTGGTCTGATTTCCACCAGGGCTTCGTCAAGAGATAAAAGGCATGACTGTGACGGGCACGGTACGGAAGCCGCGCAGTAGAAGCAACTCGGCCTCCACGTCTGGGTCACCCGCCTCCCGCAAGAGTGCCCCACAAAGTGCATCTCGTACGTTAGATATTATTAATAAAAAATAATAATATTATTATAGTTTAGTTATTTTTGTACTTCAAATATTTATTTTGCAATAAAATTATGTATTTTTTTTATATAATATTTTTATTAGGTAAGCTCAAAAGTTACCAAATCTATTGTTTTTTTTTTTGCGTGCAACCCAGGTCAACCTAGTAAAGAACGTCCGACTTCAAAAGGGAAGCAAGAAAGTACAGCAGAAAAAGAAAAACCTTTGGATTTAGCATCAACACGTAAATAAGTTATTTTAATTCAATTAATAATTTCTTTCTTTTATTTAAAATGAGAGGTCCACGTTAGGAAATCTTAATGGATAGTACCGAATTTCAACAGGCTTACGGAGACCCGAAAAGGCGTTTTTATCTAGGACCTCTTGACTTCTGCGGGGTTTGAAGATTCTAGCTCAAATAGACCTGTCTTACTAAAATCTTCTTGTTGCCAGCTCGCTCTGTGAGCGAAAACTTCAGTAGAGACACTCTGCCCTCTGTGAAAGCATCCAGCATTTCCTCCTCTGGCCATGTATTAGACAGTAAGTTTAATATTCTTGCCATTATTCATATTTTTTTTGGTCTTAACAGTGTTGCCATGTGAGAGACACATTTCATGCTTGTTGTAGGTTTGACATCCAATATTTTTTACTTCATGATATTAAAAAAGGCCCTCATCACATGAAACTTTAAGTCTACGCAATCTTCTCCAAAAATGCTTTCAGTTGCGAATCTTTTTCAAAGAACGAAGTTTATATAATCATCAATGTCTAATTATAAATTATATTTATATTTAGCCGCTCGATCGAAAACCTTAAGTACGGTGGGCCAAGTGCATCCGCCGACTGCCGAAGAAGTGTTGGATATCATGAGCAATAACATTAAGAAGAATGCCCGTGAGTATTGTTCAGACCCAATTAAACTGTATACCTACTATATAATATATACTTCTCTTTTCTATTATCTGTAATAATATTTTATATATAAAGCAGAAGAGTTTGTTTGTTTGGTAGAACGCGCATATTTCAGGAACTACTAGTCCATTATGTCGAGGAAGGCTATAGACTACTTTTTATTCGGGTGCGCGGAGGTGTTCCAATGGGACGCGGGTAAACCTCTGGTGGAAGCTAATTATTGATATAGCATAGCCTGATTATCCATTAAGCATGAGCAATAGAGCAGCAATAGCTAAGGGCCAATTGGGGCCTAAGGGCCCCGCTCATGTGGCAACTATTTTAAAAAACAAATTTTCTTACTACGTTTTAGGACTTAAATTTTCCACGGGCAAATTGTTCTTTGACCTGGTACTGATCGTATTAAGATGATCTGAAAATGCTGACTCCTTGAATCATTTTTGATCCTAGGTATTAGTAATGCTCCCCCTAAAAGTGCAGAAACTTCTGCCGGTTATGGGAGGCCACTGGTGACGCCAGTCAACAAAAAGTTGACAATCCGAAGAGATCTGCCTTGGCAGCAGCCGAGCCTGGGTAAGACATCTCTTCTACTCGTATTAGGAATTTCTAGAGGTTATCATTTCATCATCATTAGCCTTTTTTTATTTTCTAACTACTGGGCACAGGCCTACTCTCACACTTTGATTGCGCATTGATTACCAATGCGGTTTGCTGAATACAGATTTTATAGTCCAGTGCTCTTCGAGAAGTTTTCCTTCACCTTTAATTAGTCATTGGTGTCTAAGATATACTTAGAAATTACATTTAACATAGAAAAATTCATTGCAAGTAGGTACCTAGCACCAAACTGACGTGGAATTGAACCCGCACAGCCAAACTTGATAGGTGGTGCTGGTTTGCCACAACGACTCGTGGGTGGATGACGAATTATCGTTTATGTCAATAGTCAGTTCCTATCCTATGTTTTATAAAGCCACGGCCCATAAATAAGGTTTATTGACGAGCTATAAGTATGATCGTTTTCTGGCTAATAAACATTATGTTTATTATAGACGGCAGCGCTGAACGGCACATGCCGTGTATCGGAGGCCCCACAAAGTCCCCCGCGCGGACATGTAAAGGTACATAAGTATATATTACTGATTATTTATATATGCAATTTCACTTGAGGACCTGATGCAACTTTAAAACTGCGTACGAGAACCTTACGGATAGCCCTGGCAACAAATCCAGGCAAAGTACCTACATTAGTTTTTGTTTACTATCGTAACAGGGCAATGCAGTGGAAATGAAAGATGAGATAGAGGTCATTTTGTGACCCATCATTCTTCATGATAATTCCGTTCCGAATGCCATATCCTAGGATATGGCATTCAGAATCAATCAAAATTCGCATAGCATGGTAGCTACCATGCTATGCGAATTTTGATTGATTCTGTTTCCACTATACCCACTGTCCACTATACCCTTACCTATAAAATACGCGTACCTCCTTACTAGAGTTGCTTTTAGTTTTTCTCTCCTATTTTATTCATAAACACCTTGGTAACATTGTAACAAATTCTGAACACTTCCATGAAATCTCTGACAAGAGATAATTCACAACGATTCGACGCTACCACGTATCTCTGTTGATTAATGAACTGTTTTTTCAAGCGGAAAACAGAGAGTCTTCTACTTCAAATGCTCCGCATCCACCTGAGTTGATCAGAACTAAAATACGTGAGTAACAGCTTTCATTCAATATTTCGTAGATTATATAGTGCTGTTGTGCTACTGTTGCAGAAAATAAATATGTCGATTTTAGCTCTCATAATTGACCAAAAAAATATTCGCTATTGAGCTCTCCAATTGCTATGCAACGGTTGCACACTATTTGGCTTCATTGATTCAACCTTTTAACCGCACGTCAAAAAAGAAAGACGTGCCCTCAGTGCCAAACTAAGAATTCATCCATAAATACCTACATATAGCAGTGAGTTTCGAATTATATCGATTAAAACTGATTATTAATTTTTAACTTTAAAAGCTTGTCATATAGTCGTGACCGTGGCTTGCGGGGCACTGTTTGACTTGTCATCTATACGTGACTGTGGCGGTCAAAAGGTTAATGAAAACACTTAAGTAAATAGTTTAACAGGCGACATTTCGACGGTTCTATTTCAGTAAAGCTTCGTAAATTAGATGTTGTCACGAGCGTGCTAGGACACATAATATTTTGGCGCGTGGCCCGCATCACTTCGTACCTGTACCCCAGCTGGGGTACGGGAGGGATTTTGATTGTCACTATAATAGTATTTGCCGTTTTGTTTTGGACAGCAACGAAGGCCTCTGTATCCGGGAACAAGTTACGGGCTTCGAATACTAGTCCCAATGTCTTTCCGGATACTAAAATACCCATCATGCGGAGCAATATCGGCGCTAGATGTGAGTCTCAGTTTCATTTGATCCTTTTGTAGGTAACGGAAAATCAAGTATTGCCAGAAATTTTACAATAGATAATTTTCAGATGGATAGCAACAAACTACGTTTTTTGTGTAGTGGCAACTCACAAACACTGAAAAGGTTCTTTTTATTTAAGATTCGGTTTTTAAACGAATATATTTATAAAGACGTCAAAAAAGTTCAGAAATAATAATTTGATAGTCTTCAGCTGGCTATTTTGTATAATTCTGCAATAATTATACTTTCGGAGATAGGAGGCTCACGACAGCCGGGCGCGGCCAATGCGACAATAGTCAAGATATGAAAATGACCCCAACAGGCGACGAATAACGAAGTGTGCCTTCCTTTACATTTTATTAAAATGTTTCGATTTTCCAGCATTACGGCCTTCCGTCTCATCTCTGCACAGATCTAACAGCAGAAGTCCAGCTAGGAAACAAAAGTCCCTTAACAACACTCAAGGTAATTTGTGTAAATATGAACGTGACTTTGGGATAAAACTCACGCCAAACTGAATGGCGACTCGTGACTAACTTCCGAGCATAAATACCCTCATGAAGCATACCCCTCGTGCACATCCGCCAACCCCTGATACCTGAGTAGCTATGTTCTAAAAGCGCGGATATATTTATTATGTTTGTCATACAAATTTGTCTTTTAACAGATCTTATGAGCACTCCGACGACCAAAATGAAACAAGCACTCAACGATTCCAAAGATATCAAGCATTGGACACCTGGTATTGCCAATAACAAATAATTGTCAGTATTGCCATCTCCGATTTTGTCCACCAAAATATTAAATGAATTGTTTTTGCAGAAATGAACAAAACTCCTCCACGATCGCCGAGTAAAATTTCGAAAAGAATTCCAAATGGTGGTAAATATAAACTCGTACTTACATAGTCACACTAGGCCACAATCTCAGATCGTAGATAGAGCGTAAGAACTAGGTAAGTAACTAAAATAAAATTTGCGCAACGATTTTTATTCGTATGCCACCGAGCCCTTGGTGGCAAATTAGTTTTCACCGCTTACGGAATTTTTGTTCAAAAATCTGTGAAAACATGATGAAACCTATTATTTTAAGACTGTCCTTTGAGAGGTCATGGTGAATTGTTGCATAATTGGCTGTAAAATCCAAACCATCGGTAAGTAATAAGCTGCTGTCACGACTCTGTAACTTTGTTCAGGAATTATTCATTTGCACGTGTATTTTGGCAAATCTTAAATTAATTACCCGTAAAACTGTAAATATTATAATTCTTAACGTTATGTGGATCATTCGCCAGCTCACACTATGTACGCTGATGCCTTGTACATATTATGTCATAGCCCGTAAAATTTATTGATAAACGATTTACAATTGAGTGTTCCAAACAATCTACGAAGAACAGCCAGCCGGGTGAATCTCATATCGCTGGACTACATGTCGATCATATTTATTTCAGAACCAATGAAGAAACCTACATCTATCAAAGATGTTAATCCACCCGTCGACAAAACGAAGCCCTTGAATAGAGACACGTTCACAGGTTCACCCCCGACCAGACCAACACGTAAGTTACTTATGTCTTATAGATTCTCTCCTGTCACAATTTAATTTAAAACCATTGTAAATAGAAGATTGCCATGGGTTATACGATAACTTTGCCACCATGACGATTGTGTCCAGGAAATTCGGCATTCAAATTTCAACGTTCCTTTGTATCCATAACTTAAGACGATGGAGAGAAAGCTTGTCATGATTGACGAACGCTGTCCCTTTTGTAAATTCCAGTATTGTAGTTAAATGGTACTATTCAGAAATCAGAGTAGGTAGGTACATAATAACGCGATCATAAAATTTGTAGCTTTTAAAGATTTGGCCCCGGAATGTGCTCTGAACAAAGATTATTTTGGTCCTATAACTATTACATACCAAAGCAGGGTTTCTACCTTTCTAGATACCTACATGACAAAATTACGGTACTTGGGTATTTGCAAGGTGTAGGATAGAAGAGTACCGTTAATTTAAAATAGTGACAACTTAATTGGGTTACCAACATCAATAAATGTTGCATGTCGTCAAGGTAAATTAAAATAATTAAATTTTAGGATTATTATTTAATTAAATCACACTTCTAGAAACTTGAATAAAAATAATCAATTTTTACTTCACATGCAGACATGGTAAATTCAAAATGATTGACTCATTTTACGATTTTTCAGCACCTGGCCACGGCAATAGAAGTTTCAAACCCCAATTAGAAGATATAAAGAGCTCATATTTATTGTTAAACAAAAAGGCCCAGGACATAAACCTCAAAACGTGTTCTAACGCCGGTATAAGAATTCAATAAAATGTGTTATCAATAAATGGGACTCTGCACAAAAGTGGCCCAACCCACATTTTAATGTTTTTTCATTTATGGCCAAATACACACCTTGCATTTATACATTTCTAGGTAAGCCGCGCCCCCGATTTCGTTTATGAAACAAGAAAATATGTCTCATTGCTTGGATGATAATAATTTTTAATAATCTTAAAAAGGTCATATATTTCAATGTGGGTTAGTACACTTTTGAATTGCCTGTACGTAACCTAATTCTGATTTCCTGAATAGTTCCATTTGTAATATATTTCTATTATTTTAGTGAAATCTGGGATTGGTCTGCATTCCTATTCATTTGCAAGAGTGACTGATTATTGATTTGTCTAATGGATGTTTGTAGCTAAAGGAATCCAGTCCAATTTCACACAAGGTAATAGAACACTTACTTTTGCAATTTCACTAATGTTTTATCCCACTAATTTTCTTTATAATTTTAGGTCTACAACAATCAAATAGTCCATCAATAAACAAATTCAATGAGGAAATGAGAAAACAGCAACTGACAGAAATAAAAAAAAAGTTCCAAAGTAAAAGGTTTTGGAATGATTCAAGTATGTATCAAAGACAATATTTCACAAAGCCAGGACTTTTAATGACTTTAAACATTCATTATGTACAAATATTTTGTATTCTAATTGGAAAATATTTATTTTCAGAGTATGACAAGATTGAAGGTTTGAACTGGATAACATGGAAATAAACAATATTTAAATTATAAACAATCTGTATTTTATAAATTTAAAGTGATAGTAACACTGCAGTGTGGTGTCTAATGTTAAAGTTTACGAGCATAATGTATCAATTAAAAAAATTGAAAAATAATGCTGTGTTTACTTGGAGCTAGAACCGGACCCTTTACTGTCCTTATCCTTTTGATCCTTGTCATCTTTCTCATCCTTGTCTTTTTTTATGGTAGACATAGCATTACGAATGGCTTCACTCTGAGGATCAACTCCTGGGAGATTCTCCAGTACACTTTGGAGGAATGCTGGATCATTCATGACTTCAGCATACTCTTCTGAAACATCCATGCTCTCTTCAGCTGCTGGAGTCTCCTGTTGCATGCTCATTTGCATAGCAAGAGCAATTTGCTCCTCCTCAGATAACTCCATAGCTTCATGACCAAGTGACATAGCTAAAGCCCGCTCCATACCAGTGTTTTCTGGTTCCCCAGTTTTGCCAGCTTCTCCTTCAGTAGTGGTTTGTTGGCGGCGTGACTCCTCTTCCTGGCGTTGTCTTTGCTCTTCCATAGAAACACGCAGGGCAAGAGCAAGTTCGGGATCTTCATTTGGATCAACACCAAACTCAAATGGTGACAAACCTGAACCAGATGGACCTGCTCCATCACCACCAATTAATGGGCTAGAAATCAACGCTTCAGAGAGTACCACACACCCACCAGCTGGGACTGACACTAGGTGGCTGCCTCCCGTGTTACTGTCTTTACCATTCAAAGTGTTAACAAATGTCGTCAGAAGAGGGTTGTTATCGGCATCCTCGCCGAAAGAGACCACATCGCAGTTTACCTTCTCTTTCTTCAGCCTCTTGGCTAGTTTGACTAATTCTTTCTCATCCAGCTCTACTGGAGAGCCGACAAATACTACGATACGCATCTTATGGTTCTTTCCCTGGCGATGCTTCAGCGCTAAATGAGCAATTCTAATGCCAGTTAGGAGGTTGATGTTACCGTTGGGCTGAACGCGGTGCAACTTGGACATTATACGCCCGACATCACTGGTTAGTGTGGCTAGCACCTCCACATTCGCTAGCGTCAATAAACCCACATTATTTTCAGGATTTGACCGTGTTTTAGAATGACATACCAAGTTTACGGCATCTTGCTGAGCTTGCAGCCGAGTGGGTAGGAAATCTCCATTTCTCATATAATCACTGTTGTCCACACAAATCATAGTACTTTCTAGGACCATTTTGCTTGATTTTCAGCGACTTTTCAAGAAATAAACAAATTGCGGACACCTCACAAAGAATGAAATCTGCTGTATAATCATAGACTAGCAAATTTTGAAACATAGGAATGAATCCACAGATTAGATAATTCGAGGTACGATAATAATTACTGTCTGCAAGTTGGTTCGTGGTTTTCGTTATGGAGTGTATTTAATTATTGTTTGCCAAATTAACAAAAACATGGTATTGCTAAATTAGGATAAATAAATGTCAAAATAAAATTCAATTTTTAGCTAAGAAAATCAATTGATTTTCGCTTAAACCAAGTTAACTTGTCTATGATTGACAATTTGACAGATTGACTGAACACCGAAATCCGAGGTCAATTTCATTCCGTAAAATTTGGTCCAAATCCCAGGAATCATGGGTTTCGGTGATTACCCCAAGGAATACAACCCCGCAGTTCACGGGCCTTATGACCCAGCCCGCTTTTATGGCAAACGTAAGTATGCATTTTGATAAACAATGTCGCCCTTCAGTTTACCATTTTCGATTATGTAATTTTCATTCTCGTTTTCAGCTGATACTCCATTCGGTCAGGTAAAAATCAATGAACTTGGTGCCTGGTTTGCACGCAGGAATAAGTCGCCCCAGGCTATCGCTGGCGCTTTCAGCCGAGGTAAGATATTAGTTAATACATATTTATATGTGAACTTTGAGGTTATAGGTGTATTCAAGTTATAAATCATTTGGAGGTACTTGGTCAATTCTGGACTGCACAAAGTATGCAATTATGTACGTAATCAATCTTGTGTACTGTAGTGTTCATAAAATAGACAATGTTGCTTTGTAAGACTTCATAGTACCTTCCTTTTTAATATTTCTCACAAGAGTTATACAGTCAAAGATGACCAGATTGATAACACTTGCATATAAACGTGCCAGGCCATGTAATTAGGGGTAAGCTAAGAAAGAACAACTAATTATGTAAAAATATTCAGTTGACTCTAAACTTTAAGTTGTCATTTAAAATTAAACGCTTGGAAAGGAACTTGTAATTTCATACATACACTTATTTTGCAAACATGTTAGACAAAAGAGAATTTATTCCAGAAATAAGAATACAATAATAATTATCAATGCAATTGTTTTAGCCTGGTGGAGGTGGCAACACAAGTATGTGCAGCCAAAGAAGGTGGGCATCGCTCCCTTCTTGCAGCTGCTCGTGGGCAGCATGACTTTCTTCTATGCTATCAACTACGGAAAGATGAGTAAGTATACTTGACGTGGAATAACACTCAACCAAACATTTATCATTTATATCAATTTCAAAAATAATTAGGCAATTATTACTGAAATATTTTAATGCTGAAAGTACTGAATGAATGCTGAAATATATTATCTGTTTCTTATTATTAATGAACTGTAGTTTTTATAAGAAATAAAGTTCCTTTAAACCAAAATCTGACATTTATCATGAAATTCTTCTTATTGGATTCATTAAAAATATTCTTTTTTATTTTCAGAGCACCACAGGAACTACAAGTACCACTAATCGGAATCCTCTCAATGCCATCAAATGCATGTAATTTATGTAATCAAAATATTATGTGAAATGTATGTGCTAGATCAAACATACTTGCAATAAAGTTATTAGTGTGAACCATTTGTTTGTGTTTTATTTTCTTATAATAATAATAATCTGCCTTTTTTATATTTTATCATCTTATTATATATTATTAAACATTATTAAATATTAATATAATCATTTTATATATTAAAAATGAAAAAAATATGTATAAAAATAAATAAATGACATATAGGAGTGCAAAATCAAGATCAGTCAATATCTTGTGTTATAATTTTCCAAACTAGCTATTACAACCAGTGACTAAACACAGTATTTTTATTCAAACTTCAGATATGTGAGTGCATTTATTTAGATTAGAAGATAGTGTATTAAATACACTTTCAGTAAAATGTTCAAAAAACTTAAATTAACCTCTGAGTTGGGGCAATTAGAAAAAATAAGCAGTGTATTCAATAAAGCACACTTCAAGGATAAAATATCTTGATTATTCACCTATTAAATGCTTACTAAAGTGGTTTTTTTGTTCAGAATAAATAAATAAAACAGATGACTTGAAAAAAATATCTTTAATTACTTATAGCAATAATAATTTATTCAACACATGCACACTCCAGACACTCGACTTGCAAATAGTTTTTCAAATGCAAAAGTCTGTTGATCTCTACCGCAGCAGGCACAGCACATGTTTCTTGCTGAGATGTAATATCACATCAGTGTCCCATGAATTAATCTGAAAAAAATAAATAAACATGTTTTTTATACAGGGTAGGTTAGACTTTGTTACTATTGCAGTATCATTCTATACAGTAAAAATGTACTCTTTGACCTATGACCTACCCATAGCTAAAACCTTCTAGCTTTGTATTATGGACCAATTATTCCCAATGGTGTTAAAAATGTATATTAAATAGAGCAGGCCCTCTTTTTTGATAGAATTCATCTTACTAACAGGGTTCAGCAACTTATAAATTATACAATTTATATTAAATTATGTAGGAGTATCTATGACTAATCTGTGTGAGTGTAAAATAATGATGAAATCCAGGTCATATATTGGTATTCTATTGATACTCTACACAGTAGTAGTTCTAGAACAATATCCAGCCATCAATTTGAAGGTTCTGAATGGTTTAACCTAATTTTATCTAGTCCGAGTTTGATTGCTAAATAAGAATTTATCCCAATAGTAATAACAAATTTCCCATAGTCACTATTTATCATGATAAGTATTAGGCACTGATAAGAAAAACTACTGTTATGTTTTAACTTGATTTAAACAAATAATAACATTACACCTATTCACCAGTGTATGGTGATTATATTAGTAATAGGGTTATTGACCTTTTAACTCTTTGACACTCTTATAATGTTCTCTTTAAAATCTTTTATTCTTATACATTGCATCATTTGGTTAGAGTGTAGCATGCCATATGCAATATCTTAATTAGTTACAGTTACTAATTAGACACGGTAAAAGTGTTTAGAAGTCACCATATGTGGATAACCTTACCTAAAATTAGAATTGAGCTATTTTACAATTCAGTTTTGCCCATATATTTGGGCTTTAGCTCCTCTATTCTCTTGATGAAGTCCGTCTTCTCGATGCAACCGTCGCAGACCTCATCCCAGTCGTTCAGAATCTTCTTCAGATCTCGCACTTTGAGTTTCTTCAGATCAACATTGTTCAAGTCGATCTGTTTGTCGAATCTGAGATCGCAGATTTGTGCGTCCTTCTTCCTCAACTTCTCACAGATTTTGTCAGCAGGCATGGACCAACTGAGTGGCTTCGAAAGTTCACCCAGGATACCGGTGGCGGACTCCTCTAGGCCGCCTAAATAGTAACAGAATCTGTTCTCTTTATTCTTGGAACCTTTACAAAACTTCTTGAACTCTGTTTCGATTGATTTGGGGTTCTTCTTTACATCATCTGTTAACGTGGCTGCGAATTTCTCCACAGTTTTTATACAAACTTCGCATTCGCCTTCTTTTAGTGCAAGCGATACCTGCACGATTGCCGCTAGGAATAATAACTGAAACACACCTAATTTATACATTTTGCACTAATATTTGATATTGGGCTACGCTAAATTTAACTCCGGCTGCTACGTATACCGTAACTTCTAACAGAATAAATAGAAATAGTACGTAAAAATTGTGATAGAAGAATCTCGTCCATTCATGGAAATTAAAACGTTGACAGCTTTACTTGGCGAGCTGTGATTGGTGCACGTTGTTGGCACACTAGAGATGGACGCAATATTTCACATCTTAGAACATATTTAAATCGACTAAATGAATAAGCTCTGAGATGCGTTTGGTTCCTGCGAAGTACTTTTGGCGTACATCACATCTTTTTTATGCCTTGAAAAATATGTAGCTTACAACCCATGCATAAAAAGAAAGAAAGAAAATGCATTTAATTGAGGGGTTAGTATGCAAAATGAGGAGTCCCTTTGGGCCAAGGTCTGTCTAGGCTGCGAGTTGTTCATAAGAGTTGCCATGGTTGGTTATGGCACATAGGGATCTCCAGAAGGAACAAAGTGGGTTCAGTCAGGAAAAGTCTGACGCTCCCTCTAGCTACACCTTCAGCGGAGGGGATCATTTGATGATTTCCTACAAAAAAGGGCATAGCATGCATCACATCAATGTCGATTTTCATCATTTCAAATAGTATTTTTATAATCGATTTATTCAAGTATATTTAGTTGATTTAGAAATAGATCGTTTTCAGACTGTCTTTAACAACTGTAGATTCCTTTATCCTGGCATTGTTAATCTCATATCCAAGATAGATGAGGTCCCGAGTACTTTTTATTGTAAAATTGTAATGTCCACCTCTTAGAGGTCTGACTGAATTCCGTTTGAATTCTGACTGACTGACTGACTTATACTGTATGTCAATGTCAACATATGTCAGTCGTCATGGAAACAGATTTTGTTTACCAATATTACATTTTGTTTTGTCGATATTTCTGGATTTTGCGGTCACCGAGTTAAGATATCATCAAAATGGGTGAAATAAAACCTGCCCTGATGGACAATCCACGAGCTGCTTTGGAGGTCTATATAACTGCATTACAGAGCGAGTCAAAAATGGCTCGAAAGCAGGCTCTGGTTAAAATAAACGAAGAAATATTTGAAAATCCTGCTAACAAGGATTGCGACGTCTCTGTTGTATTTCCCGAAGTATACGCTTACGTCTTGAAAAGCTTTTCCGACGCGTCTGAGGGTTGTCGAGAAACTTCAGCGTTGATAATATCGAACTTTATAGACAAGTTACCACTGAACGACTATTACTTGACGTACATCCTACCGGTCATAGTCCGTCGTATAGGCTGTCCAGAAATCGTGGAAGACTCTGAAGAGATCCGCTTAGTACTTATTGAACTGGTACATAAGATATTGGAGAAGTACAAAGTGTCTTATTTGCTGAGTCCATTCATCAATGACTTTACCAGCATTTTAACTAAAACGGTAGCTGATCCGTTTCCTAAAGTGAAGCTTGAGGCGTGCGAATGTATCATTATGATGACGAAGGTCCTACAAAGGGACTTCCATTTTCAATCTGCAAGTTATGTGAAACCGATACTGTCTAATTTTGCACATCAGCACTTCAGAGTTCGGGTTGCTGCTATCAAAGCTATTGGTAATATTTGTTTAACACATTTTAATTGCAGTAGTATAGTCACTGTCAATGCAATTAAGAAGAAATAAGGCATGATTCCACCAACAGAGGGTACTGACTTCCGCATATTGGTTCATGCTCAAAAAATATGTAGTTGCACACATCTGTACGGGTTCACTGCTAACATGTGTTCCATTATATAGGCTACAATTTCGCGAAATTTTAGAAATGATTGGGGTTGAATGAGCGAGTGAACTAGAAAAAGCATTTATGTCATACATTCTGCTGCACAGTTCAACACACAAGAAGAATCCTGCCTTAACACGAACCACAACAATCAGTAATTTATTTTCTTCATCAAGGAAATCCTACCATTTTTCATGTTACAGGAGCGGTAGTAATAGCAGGTGATGCAAAGTGCTTCGAGCTGTCCATCAGTCCTATGGCTGAGAAGCTGTTTGATGAGAACAATCAGGTCCGACTCCAGGTCACCCTGGAGGTGGGAAACTGGATGCTGAGCTATAGAGATAGATACTCTTTCTGGCATCGCATGATACCCTTGTTGTTGACTAGGTAAGGTTCAATTCTGGAATAGACGAACCTGGTCATTATTTAAATTTGAAGAGTATATTGAACTGACAGCCATAACATAAGCCACCAGTTTTGTAAATTCTATACTCCTGTGGAAACTTTTGTCTGGGGCCATGTAATGACATCATTCCTCTGCTCTTATCCTAATTTATTATTATTAGGGAATGGCGCATGTCTTCTGCTCCCATATCTCCATCCACATTCATGCTCAAATGCTCAACATCTCCTCTCTCTCTCTTGTTCTCTGTCCCTTCTCCCACCCACACCATGACTAATTTAAATGGTACATTTTTCAACTTCTTCTATTATACTCTCAATGAACATAAATAAAAATACAATTCAGAACTATAAAGAAGGGGCGTGGTCTACCTTATATACAGCTACTTAGCTTACCTTCAGAAATAATCTGACAAACTTGAGGGAAGGTTCACATCTGACGAAATATGCGTTGCGTAACGCCAGAACAGACAAATATATAGAAAAACACTTGACCGTTCACACTCAACCGAGGATACGTTAAGTGCAACTGATGATACGCTCGGCGTATTTTACGTCAGATATGAACCATCTCTTAGCAATAATAATGGACCCAAGTGTTTTTTTTTTAATGAATGATAATAAACATATTTCAGCCTGAGCGACGTAATGGAGGACATAAGAAACACCGCTACAGCTCTCTGGACTGACATTGGAATTCAGTACATGGAGGAAAACGAGGAAGACTTCAAGAAAAAGACGGATTTCTTGAAGGACGTACCATCCCACTATCCTGATGTGAAGAGACCTAACTTCGGATGCAGGGCGCTGGTGCAGAGTAATATTGGCAAGATCGTACCAGCTATAGGACGTGGTAAGACACTCGTATTTTGTATCTTTTGAAATTCTGCTGTACTGCCCTCATTTCTGGGAAAATGTGGATCCCATATTCCGTCACTTACTTTTGTTTTCTTTCTAAAGCCGTTTAGGCCAATGTCTGCTAAGTACGAGTCATGTTTTAACATGGTTACTGACTCTACTGTTCTCAGAAATGGATGGGTGGCAAGCTGACGCACGTCTCCGCGTGTCCCAGCTCCTATGCTGGTTGATTCTATGTGCGGAAGAGGGGTCCACTCAGCACGCCAACGCTATTGTTAGAGCCATGCTGCGAGGCGCCACTGATGAAGATCCTAGGGTTATACTTGAGGTGAGGACCAAACTTAGGAAGAATGGAAAAAGTTTTTTTTCTTTTCTCTCTTGTTTAGAAAAATCTGGCTTCTATTTATAAATACCGCTGAAGAGATTTTTTTTTTGTATTTTATGTCCTCTATAAGATCTCCACGTATCGCTAGAAAAACAGCTATAAGTACTTTTTGGTTGCTATCGAATTCTCCAAGTCCTGAATGGAATTCAAACTTAGCTCTTTGTAAAGTGAAGATCATCCCAACAGATAAAACGTGCAGCCGAGTTATTCGGCTACTTCATAACACCTACCACTTGGTGGCCACTACTTGAAGCCGAAGTAGACTCTTGGGCGGCGCTGCTGGTTATCGCCAATATCATCAAGGGTTCTCGTCCTGAACAACTTCAAGAGAAGGTGTTGGTAGAGTTGTGTAAGGAGGCTGCTGATCCAGATAGATGTAGGACTAGGAAGGTAGGTGGAAGTAGGTTGTTATGGACCATATTCTTGATATTAATAAAATTAGTTGATGACTTCAGAACGTTATATCCAATTTTAAAGCGTATATTGTGAAATGAATATTCAACTTAGGTCTTGCCTTATTAAACTCTATTTTTATTCCTGTTTTTAAATGTATCTGTTCTCGTTTGATTTCAAAAAGAGAATCAGCAATATTGAGAAATGCAACTGATAAAATGCTGATCCCTTAAAGCGGGGACGCCTTATCTTACCAACCTGCATTAAGCAAGCATGGTGATTAATGCTCAGTCCTTCTCTGTGTGAGAGGAGGCCTGTGACAGCAGTGGGACGATAAAAAGGATGATGATGACTATATTGATGGCTATATTGAGACATGCAACTGACAAAACTTTTACGTCTTTTTTTGAGGGGTAGAGGGGTACTCTTTATCCTTTATCCCTTATAGAGAGGACACTTCTACTTATCTCTCAGGAAAATATAGCACCACAAGAGTTTACCCATTAATTTCACCTGAAACGAAATCCATTTTTCCAGCCGAAATACCAAACGAATCTGCTACATATGTGCGAAGCCCTACTGGATGTTTGCGGCGAGGCGTGCACCGCGGTTTCCGAAGACTTGTTCACTATCATCTTCTCTGTCTATGCCATGCCAGTCGATAATAAGATGCAGTTCATGGCGCTGTGTGAGTATTCAAAATAGGGCTGCTGAAGCGAAACTCTTTCGGGGAGTTTAAATAGGGGTGAAGGTTTTGTCTTAATTAATTGAGTTAGATGTGGAGATTAATGTTATCTTATAGAAGGCTTGGAGTCATTTTATCTACTAAACAATTCATTCAAGGTACTGATGTAAACCTTTCTAGAGCGGTGTACATATTTATACATAACTATTTTTTTTTTCATTTTCAGTATCTTTAGAAGTTGGTTCATTGCTTTTATTAAAAAGTTTTTGATCTCTTGCTTTTCACTGTCTAAATCCAAAATTAGTTCCAGTTTGTGTTTCTTCGGAGCGGATTTAAGCGCGAACACAAAATCTTCCAAAATTTCAATCGAGAACCTCTTTCTTTTTGAGGAGTCAGTTAAAAAGATGATACTCCTCCTCAGTTTCTCTCAGTTTCAGTTAGTTGACTAGTTTCTTCAGGAAACTGACACTAACATCCTCAAATTTCAGCGAATCTAGATAAGCTACGTTACGTAGAGAAATGTGGGAAGACGCTCACCAGTCTGTACGAGAAGCACATAGGTAAGGTACTGGCGGGGATCACCAGCGACGCGCTGACATGGACGCAACTGTCTCCGGATAAGTGTCTCCTGGAGTGTACCATGTTGCATACCGGTGAGAATTTAACATCATTTTTTTAATACGTTGCGATTTTATGCTGTCTTTTTTTCCAGTTTGGAATTCAATGGTTGTTCTTTGAGAATGTTTGCTATTATGTGGCCTCATTAGGTGAAGGTTTAGGAGCTAGATTTTTGCCATAATGCCATACATATATGTAATTATGATCGAAAAAATCCTCGATCTATAAAATTGCGGGTGACTCATAAACTCTATACAATCATTACTCCCTCACTGAATCAATATGTCGTTTTCAGTATCCTAAAATCAGAATCCAAAGACTGCCTCCATCACGGTCTGCCTTTATTATATCATAACTTTCAGGAGCCGCAATGGGTGGCCAACTGCACCTGATCGCGCCGCTCCTAAAGGAATGTCTGGCGACACCCAAAGTAGACCCGGAGGTGAAGCTGAAGATCTTCACCACTTTATCCACGGTGCTGCTGCAGAAAGACACCAACTTCAAGAGGTGTGAGACTGATAAATTGGAGGCTTTCCTCAAGATTGTTATTGAAGGTATATTCTTCGATTTTCTAGGAATTTTTTTTCGTCCAAAAGCGTCTTTTAACTCCATGAATACAAGACACATCAAAGTCTTGCTTAAAGTAGCTTCAGGTCATCACAACCAGTTAGTTGGTATAGAAACCAACGTGGTTCATATTCCCAGCTAATCAGCAATTTACTGACGAGTTCCACTGAGGGTTTACCTGCCGTCGTTGAATTTTTTTAAAATACTTTTTTCTTAAATGGGACATCCCACCAAGAACCTACCCTCTGCGCTTTTTTCTATAAATCAATATCGATATGTCATATCTTACACCCCGCGACCACAAACCTATTTTCTAAATTTAAGATATAAAAAGGACATAACCCTGTACTTATATGCAAAGTATTTTCACCCTTAATGCAGAGGTAATAATGCCGAATTTGGTGTGGTGCGCGGGTCGTACTGCGGAGGCTATACGTACCGCGGCCGTCGCTTGCCTCTGCTCGGCATTGCAGGAGAACCCTTACAGCGAAGATATATTGACCACTGATAAGGGTGGCGATGGCGATAAGGATGATAAGGTGAGACCTAGTTGAAATTTAAATAAAAAATAATTTATTTGTAAATGGTAAAGTTTGGGTCTGCTAATGGCTCCATTATGTCTCCATGCCTTCTGATCTTTTGAACAGGTAATCCACAGACATCCATCAGACAAATTCTGTTCCATTTTTGAATTTATCTGGTAGATAGTGGCTATCCGTAACCTGTGAAACTGGCCCTTAATTTACTATCCGCAGGTGGTAAACTTGTTCCCAACCAAAGACTGCTTGGAGCCGTTCTTGGAGCAAATGGTACCACTTCTAGTGGGGTTGGCAGACGATAACTCCACGCTGACGCGACAGCATACGTTGCGGGCGGTGTGCTGTCTAGCTGTGCTGGCTAGACAGCGTGACTGTTTTGATGGAGAAACGCTGCATAAGCTGTATTTTGGTATGTATTCCTATTCTCACATTTATCCACTAACAACAATCTGTCAAATTTCCCTAATAAATTTTCAACTTTATCGCTGAAGCGTATGGTTCAAAGTTGATTGGAAAAAAATTACAGTTTCGGGTAGCTTGCTTTCCTGCCGTCTGTACCTGCTTACAAAATAAATCACTTAATTTCCTATAACTATTTATGTAATCATTTATTTCAGGCAACTAGGGCCAATATAAAATACATAGGTACATTTAATATAACAATACTTATAATATAAACTATCACATACTAAAAGAACAAATAAAACTACCTAATACATATATCTTACATAACTATAATTACTAAAAAAAAACTGACTAGATTTTTTTTTTGTGTTTTTTATTAAATTTTAATTTGACTTTGCCATCGTCGAACTAACCTATCCTAATCCTACGGTCTAACTTTGAAAATTTCCCCAGTGGTACTAAAGCGTCTAGACGACAGCAGCGACAAGGTCCGCTCATACGCCGTGCAGACACTGGTGACGCTATTCAGCAACCGTCCGGAGCCGTACGACACGGCGTTATACGGAGCTCATATCGATGCTCTGTACAGCGCTATGCTGATACACCTCGATGATGCTGACGAGGCTTTCAGGAAACAGATGCTTGGTGAGTATTGTCCTTCAATACCCATCTTGGCACAAGGTTGTCTGTAAGAGATCGCTTTTAGTGATAAGACCGTCCATTGTGTCACTGTTACCTTTTCCCTTTACATTTTGTTTTTTTTTTTATTTGGTGTTTGTAATAAAGAATATTATCTGTCTCTATCTCTCTAGGTATCTATCATTGCCTTTTTGTTTTTACAGGAAAGGTTCTTACATTACAGACGCCAGCAGGTCAAGCTATCTGAATCTGTCAAATTTTACCAATCACATATTAACCTTCCGGTTTTGTGATAAGGTTGAAATTCTATAAAAAAATTGGACAGATTGATGTACTGGCGTCTGTGTCTATTAATATTATGATTTGCGAAAGAATGCGGGTTATAAACCGGGCTATACATCATACATATGTCTGGTGGGGGGTGGGGCTTAGATGATGTGCTACAGAAGACAAATTAATGTTTAATATCTACTAATTAGCCTGATGACAAAGATGGAGTGATGAAAAGGTGTATCCTGAATCCGAATGAAAGTTCCCCAGCCGATTTTTTTTTTCATAATGTTGTTTATTTTTTCAGATGCATTGATCAAGCTCAGCGACATAGATCCGCGGACTCTCATGAAGAAGGTTAAGGCCAATATACATCTTTATAGAAATAAGACTGCGTATGAAAGATTGTCTAGTCATATTGAGAAAATATTGTAAGATTAAAATGGTTCATGTACACAATTCCCACTGCGTAAGTCGATTATTGTAATTGGAATCGTTAAAAGTTTGACTGAAAATAGGATGAATAGCTGTGTTTTCTTTGCGCAATTTTGGCACATTATTCATCTGTCGGTCACATTACTTTTATAGATTTCAACCTTATCACAATATCCAAAGGTTAATATTCTATTGGTAAAATTTGTCAGATTCGGGTAGGTTGATCCGATGGCGTCTGTACTTAACGTTTCCTCAACAAGTGGCTGCAGTGGGTTATTTGTGCAAAGAAAAAATAAAATAAAAAATGCAGCTACCTAGTCGGTGATTTGTTATAGCTGTACTTTATATGAAATGTGCCTTTACCGTAATATTATTTTAATTATGAGTTGAATGATTAGGTTTAATTTTATTTGTTTTCTGAACAAAGCGAATTCGCTTGGTGTGGAAATGCTTAAGTATTTAAATTTACATGCAATTAAATAAAATGTAAAACGATAATATTGTGGTTTGATTTTAAAAATATTAATGAATCGATTTACAAACTCAGGTACATTTAAGTAAATGCAGGCTTTTTTGTCGTATCACTAAAAACTCTTCTACACTAATATTATAAAAAGGAAAGATTTGATTGTTTCTTCGTTTGGATTGAATAGGCTCCGAAACTACTTGACCGATTTCAGAAAACTCTTGCATTGTTGAGTAGCTACTATCACCGGCTATGTTTTATACCGGTACGGGAAGAAGTTACCCGGGGACGCGGGAGAAACGTCGAAAAACTGCTAACATTTAATTAAAACAATTCAAATAAAAGTTTCGCAGTACTTCGTTAACTGGTTTTACTCAACTTTTTCATGGTAAAAGACTTTTATCTAATCAGATACCAAAAATCGATATTGTTGACTTGACGTTTTGTATTTTTTGACTTTGTCAGTTAATGTTTGACATGCGCATGTTGCTTGTTAGCCGTGCGTTATACTTTGTTCTGTTTGTCCATTTTATTAGATAAATAATAATAAATTGAATATACAAATCTTTTTCTAAATGTCATTTTATTAATCTAGCTGTTTAATTATATGTAAATAATGGAGGTTGTTCGTAAGAGTAAGTGGAATTACCAAGAAAATGACTTCAGTTAAAGCGCGGCAAATACTCACGGATTTATTATATTTTTCACAGATTTTAAGGATACGTTGCCCTTGATAAAGGATTCAATAGAGAAAGCTGACTTCTTATCTATAGATGCGGAGTTTACAGGTCTTATAAATGGACGGGATGTCTCTATTTACGATTCGCCGGAAGATTATTATGCGCGAACAATGAATGGATCCAGTGACTTTTTATTAATACAATATGGTTTATGTGCATTTTACTGGGACGAGAAGAAGAAGCATTACATGAATGACACATACAATTTTTATTTGTATCCCCGCGGACGGCCTGGCCCTGATAGAATGTTTCTCTGTCAAAGCTCCAGCTTAGATTTCTTGGCGGCCAATGGGTTTGACTTTAACAAGCTTATAAAAGAAGGTAAGTTGCATTCAAAGGGATGTTTTTGCCTTTGGAGAGTGTAGGCTCTCAGACAATTGAAAAATAACATCCAAAAAATAACAAACAACATATTAGTGACTATGAATATCTACAAACACTTAAATTTAATGATAAACATCTGCATCTCAATTGGTTATATTCCATAATTCTTCCAATTCCATAGTCTATTCTTAAATCTCCCTTAGTCTCAAAAATCTTTATGCAAATAAGACCTCATTTAATAACCTCATGCCAACTCCACATGATTGTCCAATAATTCAACACTCCAGCCAACATTCAACTTAGATGTACATGTGATATATGCTTAAGTCACATTCCAAACATAGAGAATAATAATTGGAGATGGCATAATAGTTAGTAACTACTTAATGATATGTTAGTAACTGCCTGCCCCGCTTTATATTGTGAGTTAGATTCCCACATAATATAAAACATTTGTGTGTATGAACATGAGTGTTTGTCTACATGTTTCTATGTATTATGTTTAGTATTTAGTAATACATTCCTTGTTATTGAAGTCCCATAACATTATAAGTGATTCCTTTTTATTTAGTGAGTGCCAACAGTCTTCAAAAGCACAAACATTCCTTTGGCAACAATCATTAATGCTATAAATTAGATCCTTGCTTATATTACTTTTCTTGCAGGTATTTCATATATGACGGCTTCCACTGAAGCAAAGCTTAGAGAATCCTTGATGGAGAGACAGCAGACATATTCCAAGGAAAAGGATGCAGTCCGAATACCAGATGAAAATAAACAACAAATTGAAGATATTTGGTAATCAATTGATGAACAATATACTAGTTACATCCTTTAATTTTAGCACTTTTTATGTGCTTGTGTCTCAAGAAAAAAATTAATTTATTCGCAATTCTAATCAGATATAATCGGTGTATAATATTTCCATGAAAGTATATAATCTTATATTTTTATCATGCAACCTAAAAATTAAATAAAAATAAAAAAGAGTCAATTAAAATATTGCATCATAAAACTCATCTGCATCGCTGTCAGAGGGGATTGTGCCCAAAAGGCTGGCCGAATTGTCACGTTGGATGGCAATGCTGATATAATTATCAATATAATTGGTTGATATAATGACATCACATATTTCTAGCAATGTTACTTTCTAAGTGTACAACAGCAGCACGTCAAGCTATAACCTAAACTGTCAAATTTTCCCAATCAACTTTGAACTATACGCTTCAGCCATAAAGTTTAAAATCTATTAAGGAAATTTGACAGATTGTAGTAGCTTGATGTGTTGGCGTCTTTACATCAACACAATGTTCATTGTCTATATAAATATTTCATTTGTAATTTGTTGCATGCCATGTAGGAATGTAACAGTTCGCTGTTTTCTTTTTTATAATGAGCCTGTAATGTGACAGTGGCTGTCAAATTTGTTTATGGAATTTGTATATTTCGTTGAAGTGCCAGACTTTTGATCAATCATTTTGATTTTTGAGTTTGTGATTAGGTTGACCATCATGAATTTTAAGTGTCCAAACACCGAGTTCATAGTTCATAGTAGCCACTAAATAAATGGTAGATAGTCCGCTGAAATTACTTTTCAAAGCAGACAATGGTAGCAATGTTACCTGAAATTTGAGTGTTCAAGCAAACAGACAACCATTCGGTTTGTAATATTATAGTACAGATTTAATCCATATCATGTGTCAAACTTTCTCACCCAGTAAATCTATACTAATATTATAAAGCTGAAGAGTTTGTTTGTTTATTTGTTTGTTTGTTAGAACGCGCTAATCTCAGGAACTACTGGTTCGATTTGAAAAATTCTTTCAATGTTAGATAGCCCATTTATCGAGGAAGGCTATAGGCTATATACCATCACGCTAAGACACACGGGAGCGGAGCAGTAACCAAAGATGCGGGTGAAACCGCTGGGGACAGCTAGTTATGTATAGTTTAGCTTTGTTATTAATTCCCACTTTTTGATGTAGTTGTAAATTGATGTAATGACTCTAAATGGTGATCTTTTTTTCATAGTAAAAAGGTGAAGGATTTTATTGACAACAAGACAGAAGATGAGATGGAAATTGACAGATGCAACTCGTTCATCAGGATGCTGCTCTTCCAAGAGCTCAAGGCTCGGTTCAAAGACGATGTAATGATTGATACCAAGATTTTAGATAATAAGAATAGGTAATTAATTGAGATATTGTGCACATTTCAAAGTATCTATCAAGTTTCAAATGAAATAGCTCAGGATTTAAAATCTTATTTTTATATATATTTTTCTTAAAGAAAGTGATACTTAATAATATTTTAACTAAATACTGAAATTATAATTTTCATCATCAAAGATTTTCCTTTTTATGATGTTATGGGTTTTTTGGTGCTGATACCTGATCTTGTGTTTCAGAGTGCTAAAAGTAATACGTAAGAAAGCTGACATGGAAGATCAAGACACGATAAGAAAAAAGAGAGAATGGGATGAATTAGAAGAGGCAGTCGGCTTCTCTAAAGTGGCCAAGATGATCAGCCAGTCGGTAAGTTAAATATTTAGGTCGACTTCAGTTACGGCCTAGCTTATACATTCTGCATGAGTATTGTTGTTGTTAAGTCAAATTTATACATAGGCTATAATCGTACTTCGTATGTTTGTCAATATTACTTACTAGCTTTCACTCATAGTTTCACCCGAAAAAAAGGAAGTTCTTCCCTGACCTATACTATACCTCCCTTTGTTATTCTGATATATAAGCTATATTACTGGCAAGTCGTGGTGGCCTAGTGGTTAAAGAGCCAACCTCTCAAGTGTGAGGGCGTGGGTTCGATTCCAGGTCGGGCAAGTACCAATGCAACTTTTCTAAGTTTGTATGTACTTTCTAAGTATATCTTGGACACCAATGACTGTGTTTCGGATGGCACGTTAAACTGTAGGTCCCGGCTGTCACTGAACATCCTTGGCAGCCGTTACGGGTAGTCAGAAGCCAGTAGTAAGTCTGACGCCAGTCTAACCAAGGGGTATTGGGTTGCCCAGGAAACTGGGTTGAGGAGGTCAGATAGGCAGTCGCTCCTTGTAAAAACACTGGTACTCAGCCGAAACCGGTTAGACTGGAAGCCGACCCCAACATAGCTGGGAAAAGGCTCGGGAGATGATTACTGGCAAGTTTCATCAAAATCTGTTAAGGTGTTTACGCTTGAAGAAGCAACAAACATATTTTCGCCTTTTATAATATTAGTAAGATAAACTGCGTAAATAAGATTGTTTGTTCCACTTTCACACTGACTGAGATGGACTGAGAGACAACACAATATAAAGCTACTATAGTTATACATTAATATAATAAAAGATTCAAGATTCTTTTGAAACTATAAATCCTTACTAACTACTACCTTAAAAGTAACTCTGTCTGTCTGTCGCGCCTTCACGTCCAAACTAATAAACCGATTTAAATAAAATGTGGTAGCCTAGAGACTAAGAAAGGCTACTTTTTTTCGGGATACGGGAATGAGTTTCCTCGGGTGGTGGCTGGAACGGCTGGCAACAGCCAGTAAAATATATTCTATGTTCTTTAGGAAAAGCTGGTGGTCGGTCACAACATGTTGCTAGATGTACTGCACACATTGGGGCACTTCTTCCAACAGCTGCCCGGTGACTACACCTCGTTCAAAGAGTTCACACATTGTATGTTCCCGAAGTAAGATATTCTTTATATTTGTTTAGCATTAAGCTTTATAAACTTAGGTGGTTATACAGAATATTTAAAAAAAAAATAGTAGAAATAATAGTAGGAGGTAATTCTTCTGTGGCAAAAAGGATATGACAACAAAAGCAATCAGAACCGATAAATCTAATTTATTGGCTGTTGGCTGCTAAGGATCATTGTTTAGCACAAAAAAAGTTTAGGAGACCTAGGGATCAACGATATAGCGCCTTCATAGAGACCGGCCTTATGCGTAAAAACAAAATTACAATTTGGCGAATGTGATGATAAATTTAAAAAAAAGTTACTTTTTCATGACTTTTTTAGTGGTAAACATGATTCTTAGCATGTACTAGATGACCTGTACAAATATGGTGCGCTATTTTTATACACCTTATACCTACACATTCGGAAGAATACAAAAATCGTTACATAATAAATATTAATCATGTTTTTCTTGTTATTTCTAGGTTGTTAGATACGAAGTATATGTCGAGCTTGCCGCCGTTCAAAGACAAGCTCAATTCCAATGTGCTGCCAGAGTTGTTGGCCACCCTCACTGAGCCGCCCTTCACTTTGCCTAAAGTTGGTGAGTTTTCACTATTTTCATGCAATTTGCTAGGGTAGAACTATTTTTCTGTGATAATCATCATCATCATCTCAGCTATAGGACGTCTACTGCTGGCTGCTCCCCTTTAGACCTCCACATATACCGGTTAGAAGCGACCTGCATACAGCGTCTTCCGGCGATCTTTATAAGGTCGTCTGTCCATCTTCTTGAGCAGATTGCCAATGGGGTCGAAAAGTGCTAGAGTGGAGACCACGGACTAGCAAGCGCAGCGTAGGACGTCCACCAACAAGATGGACAGACTATGATAATATAAGAAAATAAATAAATGTCCAGAATCAATTAAATCAATTCTGATTTAAAAAGTAGGCAATTTGGAAATACTAGCAATTTTAAACTTTATTACTCCTTATTGTTGAATAGTCAAATCCTAAAAATCAATCCCACATTGAGCTCTATAGCCCTAAATATAAGGCTTAATTTCCTTTAACAGGTTCGCTAGAAGGTCGCGGCTACTCCCACCTAGACGAGAAGGAGCACGAAGCCGGTTATGATGCATACATCACAGGCCTCTGTTTCCTCGCGATGCACGCGCACCTATCGCGCATGCGCGGCGAAGACTCGATCCGATTGGTTCCCCAGTCGGCCACGTTGAAGCCTTTCTTGAATAAATTGTTTTTGGCGAGAACGGCTCGGCAAGATAGCCCGTATATCAATTTGGTGGGGGCTGATCGTAAGTATCTATGCTTTGCATATTTTATTGTTAAATAAATCAAAATGATTCATTCGTTCTTAAAGTTCTTCAAATTTTGATAACAGTATTGTATACCGCATATAAGATTTTGGACAGACAAATTTTATTAATAATAGATTTTCGACCTTATTACAATATCGGAAGGTTAATATTCGATTGGTACAGTTTTTCGATTAGTTTGACCTGTTGGCGTCTGTCTAATCGGCTTCATTGGTGAATGTAACAAGTGAGTAACTAATTTAAGTATATTCTTATTTCAGCAAGTCCACCCCGTGACCACGTGTTCCACCTCATGTTCCCCAAGGAATGGCAAAGGAGTGACCTCAACCAGCTGTTCAGTCCTTTCGGTAACATATCTAATATTCATACCTATATTTCTTACCTACCTTTTTTTTTTTTTCGTGGGAAATCATCAAATGACCCCTCCCGCTGAGGGTGCAGCTGAGCTGGAGGGAGTGTCAGACTCTTACTGACTAAAACCCACTATGTGCCTTCTGGAGGTCCCTGTGTGCCAGGGCCGCGGTATCTCTTACGAACAACCCGCAGATTTCTTACGTACCTGCCTTAGTATCTACTTGTAAAGTTTGCTAAATATTTAACACAAGCTGTTAAAAAAAAAATAGTTCTAAAGGATCCACCTGCACGGTAACATATGTACATACATTGCAAGTTAAATAAAAGCTTTAAAAAAGTAGCCTGCATCCTTTCTCAGACTACTGTGTATATACCAAATTTTATTTTATTCGGTTCAGTGGTTTTGTTGTAAAAGCGTGACAGGCCGACAGACAGAGTATCTTTCGCATTTATAATATGAGTAAGGATAAGGATATAATTTTCGTAAATGAAATCTCAAAATAATCGGAAATACTGATAAAAAATCATCAGCCTTTTTTATAGTCCCACTGCTGGGCACAGGCCTCCCCTCACACCGAGAAGCCATTTAATCACCATGATAAAAAAAAAAAATATTTTCTAGAAGTGTCAGTTACACAATCACACAAAACTGAACCTTATTTCAGGCGCAGTAACAGTGCATTTCCTAGACGACACGTCGGCCTACGTAGGGCTGGACCGTCGCGATCAGGCCGCTGACGTCATGCGTGCGCTAGCTAAGAACGGCCGCGTCACGCTTACTCCGTACATGAAGTATAAGAGCCAAGCTAGCGGGGACGCTGAGGTATGTTATATTTTTGTATTGGCAATATCAGTCTACATAGAGTTTTAAAAAATAAATTTGAATAGAAAAAGCTTTCTTATAAGCTATAGTAGAAAAATGGGTACTAAGAGGAAGTCCGATTTTAAGACGTTCTCAAATCGTTCAATCGAGTTTCTGTTTTTTAAAACGAAATTTTAAAATGTGCTTAAATAAAACGCAGATTAGTCCTAGTCCTAGGTCTCATGGGATTGACATACCGTCATCGGCATTGTCCATCTCTTCTTCATCTCTGAGTTACTCTTTGGAAGGGACTGGCCACCAATAAAAAGGTTTTAATCACCCAAACGTCAAATGACCTTGACACCTGTCATTTAAACGTCATTTGACCATGAACGTGATTATTTAATTTCCAAAGCGTGAAGCAAAGGTGTTTTACTGTACAGCCAGTAAGCCGATGTCAGTATTAAGTCCCATGTTGGCGGCGAATGTATTAGAATTCGTTTTTTTCTCCTATTTGCCCCATCCTGGGCCGGCTGAAAGCAAGTAAGTATATGTACTGACTTTTTATTTTTCCAAAAGTAAGTATGCATTTTTTATTTTTAACCTAATGTTTTTGCACATCAATCCTCTGAATTTTATTTGAGATAATTATGTACTTTATGGAAAAATAAAAATAAATGTCTTTAGTACTCAAAAAGAAAAAAAAAAATACCTTAGAGTCGTTTTTTGGTCATAAAAATAAGTTACATTTCTATACTAATATTTTATGTATAATTTACTTGAAGTTGACTATGTCTTGTCCACAGATGGCGCTACGGAGCGAGCGAGCTAAAACGGATACGTATAAACTAATGTTCGTATGTCTGTTCATGTTCTCCATAGCTCTCTTAGTGTTGTACTACTGCAGTAACTACTTAACGTCAACAGTAATCAGAGATATTGTAGACGCTATCATTATACTGCCTGAGAAGAAAGAACTGTAGCTCTTACAAATTTCGATATTAAACAAGAATAATCTCCAGCTTAGTTGGTACAAGTTATAATTGCATTTCTGATATTTTTAATGATTATCATACTCATATCTTTCCATACACATAACACACTACAATCTTACCATATTTTTTATATTTGGCCGTTCTTTTTAGTATCGATAAATTGTTTGAATGACAATACCTCTCTAGACTGCACCTGTATGGCTCTTAGCGGGCGCTCGATAAGTGATAGGATGCGTGACTCCATACTTTTAGTGTATTCCGGGGTGTCCTAATAGTTCAATAGCTTTTTCTTTTATAAAGTCCGTTCTCTCTCTCTAGAATGTTCTCTGTCTCTAGAGTGTTCATTCTAGAGACATGAGAGTGAGTCTCTAGAATGAATACTCTAGAGAAATGTTTCATTTTAACTCTCGAATATTTTTTCTTATTATCAAAACTTCGCTCGGTTTTAATCTTCAGTCCTCTTTAGACTATTTATTGTTTTTTAGATATATTTTTTTTTGTAGATTCTATTAAACTTTGTGAAGGTTATTCGGTTATCGATATGTGAGATTTCTTGCATGGCTGTCTATGTAGCGAACACTGCCTTTGTGTGTTTGTCTGTGCGCCTAGGTAATTTTAATTTTAGAATAAAGTGGAAACAGTATTTAATCTTCTAGCATGGTATTCTCACTTACAGCTCATCGATAAAAATCATTTTACCCTTAATTTGTATAGGTTCCTGCTTAAAAGGTGTGCAGTTTTGTATTAACCTTGCATGTCTCGAGCTTGGATGTTTGTATGTGCTTGCGTCTCTATTAATGTCGACACTTAGAATTATTGTAGGATAAGCAAATAGTTATAGATTGACCGTGTATTTGGTGCAGATGACAGTTGCTGGTTTTTGAGCGATGTTGCCATTTTCAATAATTCTCCTACAAAAGTAGGAGTTAAAATTCTACGGACAGTCCTCATAAATTACAATGGCCCATTAACATTTCTTATTTATTTTTGTGTAGGATGTTTCTCTTAGTAAACGTACGGTCAAATAGCATGTACGTTGAGAGAAATACGTCAGAAATGGCTGAAGTTTAAGATGATAAATGGATACCAATTTTCATTGCAATTATTTAAAACAACACAATACATAATACTTATGTACATTCTAGCGATAGACAAGAAACACCCTTGCTTATAATTTGATCAAATAAACAAAAAAAGCAAGAAATATATATTAATGTATTCAAGACATATAAGATTATAGTTTTGGTTGATTTAAGATAATTTTGGATTTTAAATAAAACCTTTTTAATTATTTAATTTTCCACGTCAGTTAGCACTGACAGCTGTCAACTGCACAAAACATACGGTCAGGCTGTAGGTACTAGAATTTATTAGCCGTAGCTACCACCGTTGTGTATAGGATAGTTCAATAAATTCTGAATGCACTATTGCTTTATTTTTTTTCATCCCATTAATCGATTTGAATGACCTTTTTTCTAAATTTAATCAGTAGCTATGTTAATAAAAGTACCAGGTTAACAAATTAAAGGGCTTTATGTTTAACCATTCAAAATATCATCATCATTGGCTCTTGGCTCATTTATTGTGCTACTATGACATATTATGTTAAAGTATGGCGTTGTCATTATTTTAATACAAACCGTAATCTGTCTCTAACACAGTCAAAAAGTGAAGAATTGGATTTAACCTAACACTGAAAGACAATGACCGAATGAAATGAATAGATTTATCGACTTTCAAGGAAAACAATAAGGACACAATAAAGATATCAAATTGTTAGACTGGCAACTTCGGGGAATCCCCAGATAAAATGACGGAGTTGCCATGCGATAAAAAGTAGACATAGATAATTAAAGGTATAGAATTTAATTCGGCCGCTTCATCGCGATAGAGTTGCTTTAGAACAAAGAAAAGCACATTCGTATTTATTATTTTCGTTAAGATTTAAGTGAAATCTCGAATTGATACCGATATATAAATACTGTTAATTATTACAAACCCGGGCTATACAGCCCCAGGATAGGAGTTACCGACCTATATAAATGGTCCATAAATAATCTAACCGTTCGCCACACATACAAGTTGAAAATCTACTTTGTTTTAGCGGACCCAACCACCGCTATTGTACGGCGCGATTTAGCGGATCGTGAGAAGATATCAGTAGTATGTTTAGCAGTTTGTGGGAGGAGAGACTGTCTGTAATTAGTGGGAGTAGCACAACAAATTAAGAAAAAAATCACAAGATTTATAATTCATTTTATATACCTAAGACTAGCAGTTTCCCGCGGGGAACTTCTTCAAGTACCCGGATGAGATGTTGCCGGTTCACCGGGGATAGTGTAGCTTCCCAACGGTGACAGTGAATTTTTCATATACCTAGGTGAAGAACTTTTGAAGCCTATATGATTCAAACAAACAACCAAATGTTTTCTCTTTATAATATTAGTATAGACTAGTGGAGTTTTGAGAATTTTAAGTCATATGTGGCCCAGGTTATTCTATTTCCAATCCAAATTGTGTTTAGTCTTAATTCCGTGACAATCCAGTGCGTTGTGGACAGAGTTAAGACAATAGTGTGGTCTACTATCCATCCATTAACATCTGTTGAGGTTTTTTTTTTATCAAATTTCACGAATCTCAATAACACCTGATGAGCTGTCACTCCCCTATAGTTCACTCTACTAATCAACTCCGAAGACAGAACACCCTCATTTATAACCCAGACCACACACTACCATTGAGTGATAACATTCCATTCCACGCTGGCACGAACAAATTGGCGCAGGTATCGCATATAATACACATCCGTATATATCCCGGTATCGTAGTAATTGATGTTGCCCTACTCGGTAGCCCGGACAATGGCGCGTGGCGATACCGGCGACCCGGCGACCTCGCGTGCGCGCTTCCGCCATCTTGCATTTTAATGCGCCCGAGCACCGGCCCATTTGCATACCTAAGACGTGTGCGATGATATTTTATTCTCATTTAGTTTACTTATTTACGTAAATGGAACCCTTTCTGTGTTTGTTTTGTTTGTTGTTTGTGTGCTTTGCATTTAATTGTTTTACTTTTGCTTGGGATTGGTGAAAGATGAGATAGGCTTAGTGGGATATTTGGATGATGTTAACTCTTTACCTAACCGCGTAATGCTTCTATTCTGGACTCGTTACTTTACTGCAAAGGTATACAATGTAGTTATAAAGAAACCCCTTAAATGAAAGACGGTCAAGTGACAAAAATCCAATCTATACTTTCCTAACTCCTTTAGAAATCAATATCCTTACTGAGCATTTTCGTTCAACAAGCATGAACTGCATCAAACAGGAACCGTATACAAATCGTGGCTGTCCATTCTTTCACTGGCTCATATCTAAGCGTGTCAACTGCTATTAACATTTAGCCACACAGTTCATAAATATTGTCGTACCTCGTATTTGCATGCGCCACTGACTGTGATTCGGAGATTTCCGCCCACCGCTTGCTTTATGCCTTCTCTGTCTATTTGGCAAATCTTTTAAAGTCCTATTATGGTGTTTTCTGAAATTCGCTGTGCGTGTTTCTTCCCCAAAATTGAGCCGACTTTGATTTTTAGCCTTTGATCTTTCTGTGTGGGATGAAATAAGAACTTATATGCAGAATTTTGTAATGCCAAATGGTAGTTATGGACGTTTTATCTCTTTAATTTATGAAGATAGAGAGGTCGTTTGATTTGTTTGATAGTGTTAATGCGGTATCTTTCTGATAAGGGTAAAGTTTGTGGATATTAGATATGCCATCAGTCAAATGTATGCGAATTTCGAATATTAGGTATAAATGAAAGAATTTGTAGGATGTATATAAAAGCTTATTATATCAAAATGAGTTATGATGCTATTTTTAATCCATGTGCCAAGAGTAGTCCTCATGGGACGCGGGTGAAACCGCAGGCATAAGCTAGTATAGAAATAAACGTACAAGGAAGTAACTGTTCATCTACTATCGATCTCTTCGTTCATTTTATCAGTGATCAATGGTTGTAGTCCAGTACATTTTTTCCAATCAATTAATTTGCATTCATACGAATCGATTACCCAAGTACATCGCCAACCTTACCTTATTACTCCCGACTTTCGCTGACTACCATCAGAACAAAAATAACTCGCTTCCATCGAAGATGCATATGCTTAAAACCATTAAGGGTATACTCCTCAGAATCGCTACCAGGAATCCATAGGAACGGACAAGTGCATAGATAAATGCTCAAAAGCCGTATAAAAAGCCCCGTGGCCGCAATCTGGAAGGTAGCCTCGTAAACTGCCGCGATGCATCGCTCGTGCCGATGATATCGGGCTCGCTGACTTACGTCGTGAGTCACAGATTAGAAGTACGCAGAAGCGAACTATCGATCATCTTTGTTTGGTTCTGTTTTGATGACATTGCTGATGAAGATTTTCTTTTTCATATTGATATGGTCGACGGATAGTTTTACTTACGTAAAATAATCTCTGACAAACGAATTTGATGTAATTTTCAATTTAAAATGACTTACCTAAATAATGGCGTCGTTGGCTGTCCTCCGCATAGTTATAATTCCTATCTCTTATCTCAAACAATGACAAGTTCTTTTTGGAATAAAAATACACATAGGTACAAGAATCGCATAATTTAAATACTTAACACAAATTGTAAAACTATACTAAAGTTCACAATAGGCAAAAAGCGATATCCAATTACAAATCGGGCAACGAAACCGCACTGGTGGTCTGTCATTAATCAGTTGATCTGTGTCGCGCACGCGCCGAACTGGGTCGTTCGCGCCTCGCCGGAGATAGCGATGACGGTAGTTGCACATTCTGCGCCTGATTTAATAGTTCGTGATGTAGCCACATGCTAATGTATAGAACCACTGGTCGATCACGCGATAATTGTGGATAAAATTTATTGTTTGTTTTAAGGCCTGTTTCTTGCATCGGTTAATGGGGGTAGATAGATAAGGAAAATTTAGGGAATTCACTGTCTTTTTGGGTACAGCTGAGGAACTAGCGTATTGTGGAAGGGTTTAGTTAGCAATCAGTTTTATAGGAAAGTCTATAGTATGATTTTTTCCCGGTCCCTTTGTCCTAAAGAAAATATTCTTTGATATGGTATGGTACAGTTCTCCATGACGATATTTATAATTCAGTGATAGCATACAATTTCTTTGTACACATTTAATACAACCATGAATCCTACCCCACTTAGCAACAAATCAAAGCTGTCATAAATTAAGTGCATTAACTGCACTCCTGCGCATTTCCATTTCTAAAGCTTAATCTACACTTTGTAAGACTGAAACATACGGAGCCGTTGAGCCGGCGGCGGTGTTCGCGACAATAAATCGCAAGCATCGTCGGGTGGTGGCATTAGTATCACGTCAGCGAATAAAGTGCTGGATACACGGGTAGACTTTTTGGTCACGGCTTCTGTAATAAAGTTAATGGATTAACAAAGGTTTTATTTAGTAACTAGGCTCTATGATGGGACTCGGCGTGGGTTTTAGTCTAGTTGTAAGACGTACAAAGAGCAAAGTTTTTTAACCTATGATGAAGCGGGCAAGTTTTATAAAGTCTCAAAACCAATTTAGACCTCAATCGCATATCTTTTTTTTGTACCGGTTTTTGTACCGTAAAACAGTGCTTTCAATTAGGTTAACGAAAACGAAGGTGAAAGAAATGGCTTGGCAGATGATGTAGAAATAACATTACATTATATCTCAGCTACCATATATTCATAAATCGCCTAGTGTGTCCCCACAGTAGTTTGAAGCCGTGCGCTCGCGCAGCTATTGCCGCTATCATTCACCTTTTGTTTCTCTGGCACGTGCGCCGGAGTTCCTTCCCTGACTAATACCTTGAAGCCACTTGCTTTAGATCTTATAAGACTCCTGTACTGTAGATCCCCGTTGAATCGTGAAAGAGTGTCATTTGTCACCACACCCTGTATAGGACTTTGGCCCTTTATTGCGAAGCCTCAGAATGGATGATTTATGAGAGCGGTTTTTAGTTTTGGTCGGGCAAAAGGGCCTTTAGTGCAGTTCAGTCAAATTCAATTGTGAATTATACTCGTGGTGTCGTGTGTTTACCTTTGACTATGTTAAGTTGTTGTAGGTATATGATGTCTTTTTCCCATGCGAAATCATCAAATGATCCCTCCTGCTTAGGATGCAGCTGGAGGGAGTGTCAGACTGTTACTTACCAAAACTCACTATGTTTCTTCTGGAGGTCCCTGTCTGCCATGCCATGGCCCCATGGTAACTCTGTAAATAAACCGCAGCCCCGGCGGAGCTATATTATGTTATGACGCCTGCATTACTTAAATAAATACGTTGTCGTTTGTCATTATCTTCTTTAGTTAAGTTCTTTGATATGAACTTTAATCTTTTAGATAAATACCAGTCTAATTACCTAGATTTTCCTCTACGTGAAGTGAACAAAGCAAGAAAATAAACAAAGTTCAATCTTCTGCCTAAAGGTCACAGCGGCCTGTAACCGACCGTCTGCGAAATTAACGCTTGGTTAAGCAGAGTTCAAGCCGACATCGCGACAGGTCGCTCTAAACGTGTACGGATTTCTTTACACGTTCCATTCTACGCTTGAGATTAACCCCGGGATTGTAACAGTTCATTAAGTAAGCGGCACTAATGGAAAGACGATGCTGTTTTATTTGCAAATAGAGTTATTTAAAGTTGAAATTGAATTTCGAAGCTTTAGGGGTTTTTCGTGTTTGAAAATAAAAGACAAATTTTTAGAAGTGTAACCGTCACATTTTCTCGAAATTTTTGTAGTTAGGACATAATATCCGACACAAATTAGTCTTAGTTTCTGAGTTTTAATTTACTTCGCTTACGCCGACTTCGTATAAAGACAGTTCTAATCAATACTTAACTGCTAAAGATATGCGCAGGACACATGCGATGACTTAGAAAGAACAGGTGGTTAATAAACAACTCCTATTAATTTGCTCCCAGCGTCCGAGTACTTGTGACCTCTCATCCGCAGTCCTAATAAGGATCTGTTATCAGCTCCCGATAGGTACATTCGCACATCGTATCTCAGTAAATCCCTTTCGTCTTGTCGCCTGCCCGCTGTCATCGTCTGGCACCTAACGGGGCGCTTTCGATATAAGCGATATTCGCTTTGCGTCGCCGACCAGATAACTATCTTAGAATCTCATTAGCTAATAGCCAATTAAGTTGAGCGACATGTCCGGGCCGTTTTGTCAGTGACATTTTGAGTTTTACCTATTTGGGCCCCTGTCAAATGGTCGTCAATTACTGCGCTTGCGTCGGCCGGGGTCGACGTGAGCTCTTCGAGTGTGAATGTCGTTTGAATGTGATTTCGTGTGCTGTCTGGTTTTATAATGTTTGGAGGGATGGTAGCTCTCAAAAGCACTGATATTTCAGGGTCTTAAGGTTAGATTATACTGTCAGTTGTACCTTTGGGAAATCCCAACCTTATGAATATTTGTGCGTAAAATAAATTTTATACACGTAATTAATAACATATCAATTCTGTTACCAAATTAGTTAAATTGTACAAAACATTTACAAGCAATAAAACCTCAAACAAAATACCAGTACATAAAAAAGGTCAAGTGCGCTACAGCGGAGATGCATCTATGTAGCTACGAAGTAAAAATGCGCGCTAACAATGTGAGATTTGTGCGGCAGTGATCGACCGTGCGCACGCGACGGACCGATGTGTCGCTCGACGCCCGATTAGCGCGCCTTGTTAGTGCGCGCTCGGCGTACATGACGGCTGGACAAGTGCACAATTTTGTTTAATTCCCCTCCAGTAGAACACCAAAGTACTGCAGAGTGCGTCAAAACCATCTAAATCTCAGTACATTGGTAGTAAAATGCGCTAACTACGTGAGATTTGTGCGGCAGTGATCGAATGCGCTCCCGTGACGTAGCGATGTGTCGCTGCGACGTGCGATTAACGCGCCTTGTTAGTACGCTAGGCGTATACAACCTGAAGAATTTACCGACTTGTGACCTGTGAATGTCTTCTACTTTTTCATGTCTAATTTTCGTAATTTGTTACACCTCAACTGACAACCTAAGACTTTTTAGGGACGCTTGGTCTGGTTAGTAGAGCAAGAAATTTGCTGTTGATGATCGTAACACTAAGAATGAAAATTCTAGTGTCTCCAACTAAGGCATGCGACACCCATTAAACGCTCACAGCCAGTTTAATAGCATTAACCCCCACCTTAGCCAACACCAAAAAACAGTCACCTAACACCGAAACAATCCCTTTTCTTTGTTAAACCGTTTATGGGTGGTAACACCAAAACTGGCTCAGTACCATGTAAACGTGCCTTACCTGCTAGCAGGCACTAGCGGGTACTTGGTACTTCAGGTGATTTACCCGAGGTGCGCCCTTGTCCCCTTGCTAAGCGACACGACCAATAAATACTGGTAGCGATTTAAAGACGAGACCTAAACGTTAATCCGCAACAAGAACGTGTAGGGTTACGTTTGATAGCTTTAGGAGTTGCTTTTTGAAGCAGTTTAGTGTTAGACTGAGGTACGGAAATTATTTCGGCCTAGAAAAACGTGCTCTCTATTCGATGCGTCTATGTGCGCCGCGTTACGAGGCTCCGGGCTCGAGGTTCAGGTAATGGCAGTGACTGCATTTATGGGCACTTAAGTTAAAAGGATTTCTGAAAGAATTTACTGTTAGGGCTATTTTTACTTTTTTTTTGATGATGATGATGATGATGATAATTTATTAGTTCTCATAATCAAGTAATATTTGGTCAGTCACTTCAGATTTTTTAACATCCTACCTTTTCGCTGTGAATTTTTTGGCAAATGCGGCAGTTATATGAGCAACAATAAAATCCTCTATCAAATTATTCATTAGGTAAAGCGTCTTAAAAAATACATTTTCATTTATAATTTTTAATGGAAAAATTGATTTAATTTTTAATTGATAATATAAACAAAATACAGTTTCATGTGAAAAATCTATGATGTCACACTTTTTATCTTCATGTACATATTATACTTCAAAACAGTATTGAATTTGATTAGTCGTCAACTACCGTGTAGATGTTAGCGATTGTTTCCACAAACGATGTGTAAAATACTGTACAATATGAATCATTCTCAAAATGACCAGCTAGATACACTAAATTTTCTATACCTATCTAAACTGTACATAATCAAGTGTACTTCGAAGTTGATTTCGCAACACAGCGTAAGGTTACATTTCCAAGACACCTGTACACAAATTCTCGCTTCGATTTATTTACATAGATACACCGAAATACTCGCTAGTAAAGTTATTCAAATCATAGTACTTGTTTTCACCTGCCTAGTCGCCGAAATGTCAACACAGTAAAATGTAATAACATTTCTTGTAGCTCTATTATTATTCAGGGTGTCGATAAGGTAACTGGCGTGCGAAATCAGAATTGTAAGTTGTGACATCTAAGAATGTGTACGCTTGGTACATTATATTGGAGAAATGGTCGTGGTTTTGAAATTGGACTTGTTGTTTTATGTCCACTGTTCACTGGGAGTGAAGGAATAAACGCTTTACAGCTAACAAAAGATTTTACTGCTAGATGACTTGAAGCTAATATTGTGTAGAGATTTTGAAGGGACAATACTTTTTTGATTCTTTGTCATATGTACTGGAAGGCTTTATGGGCTCAGAATGTATGTTAGTTCGCACCTCAATGGAATTTCTGACCTTTACTACGATTTTCATTGTATAGATGCCAGCACGCTAAGCTGCTGCAATTCCTAATAGATTTTTAGCTTTATAGCCGAAGTATATGGTTCAAAGTTGATGGGGAAAATCTGACAGGTAGCTTAATTGATGCTGGCGCCTGTATTTGTAGAAGTTATGTTATTAGAAAGAAATCATCACCTTTTAACATTTCATTAATTTTTCCTTATAAACATTATTTTATGATACCGACTTCTTATACAGGATGTGATTAATTCTTATTAAGAGGCGATCTTTAGTAGATCGATGTCGACTCGCGTGTGTCGACTTAGATTTCTTGATACCATCTCTACTTTCAAGTTTTGCTGTTTAAGTGTCAGTTGTACGCGGCAAATCGCATGAAATTCCTGTAAATGCCGATTAGTCAGTGATCGCGTTAATGGCTCTCAAAACGGCGCCGTAACGCGCGTGCGCGCACGCACCCGACTCATAATGTCTAGGGTTGCTAGTGGTAAATATTTGGAGTTTAAAATAGGTCTATTACGTCGCATAGGTCCTGCATGAATCTCGTAATGGGTGACTTTATCACAAATAATAAGTTTTATCTCCAACTTTCTTGCGTAGTTTGTTATATATTTTTTACTAGACAAAGGAAAAAAAAATTTTTTTTTTGGTCTATACTGAAATGAACTAGAATATCTTTGGGAGTCTTTCAGTCAGAAACCAGTAAGTCTGTTAACCAGTCTTACCAAGGTATATCAGCCATCAGGTTGTCGGGTAGTCGGGCAGAGGAGATCGGATAGGCAGACGCTCCATATAGAACACTGGTACTTAGCTGGATGCGGTTAGACTCTAGGCCAACCCTAACATAGCAGGGAAAAGGCTCGGCAGATAATGAGTGTTCTCTTTTAAGCAACAGTTGCGTATTTTCTTTTAAGCGGAGTGTTTTTTTTTATGTAGACATAAAACAGTTTAAGGAAAAACTTGTCGTTTTTATACATGGAAATATAAGTTAGTTGTTTTTAGGTTTTAATATTCAATTCACGATTGGAACCCTAGCGCCAGAGACAACAGATTAAACCAAAAACAAGTCCCAACCCTAAGAGGATCGCGCGCCAAATAGTTCCCACTAACAACGATTACTCTCGGCGATAATCACCCATAGTTGTTCACTACATTCTATTAACATAAAGCTAAGGGAACGCTGAGTCGCCGCGACGAGTCCACCCAGCATAAAAATGTAATCATTTCACAGAATATTACTATTAAAATGTGGCCCCTCCGTGTGAATATGTTGCTTATGAAATAACGAGAGCTTATTATCTATTTTAAACCTAGAACTGCCAGCACTTCGGCATCCGCTGACTTTATTAAGGCATCAATTAGAGTAATTGGAAATGTATGATAAATAAATGCCAAAAACGTATTCGGAATTAGCCAGTTTTTTTGCGCAAGACAGTGTTAAGGTCCAATTAAAAATGCTGCCTGTCGAAACGCGCGGCTCAGATGAAAGCCTATTTTTAATTCAATAAAAAAATTGTTACGAGAAATTGCAGAACCACAAACCACAATTGTAATAAACTGACAATTTTCAAACAACGAGCGGCAGAGGTGATCACGCAACGGACTATGAAATGAAATTCTATGCTTATTGTCTCGATATCGAACGGAAATCATTTGATTGCTAAGATCATTAACGCTGATTTAATCCAACATGATTTTAGCTCAATCTTGCGAAATTTAATAACTACGAGTATTTCAACTTGGAGCCATTTGTGTGTAATAAATGCGGAGTGACCTGCAACACAGGCGTGTAGGATTACGATGAAAAGTAATAATCATAATGTCCGCTAGACAGAAATAATGATGAATAAATTACTTCGAAGCGTACATAGTTTCGAAATTGAAGCTGGAGAGTCACAACAGCGTTTGACTCTACTTTTTTCACTTTGTATTTTTGTGTCTTTTTTTGTACTGAATAAATGTTTTGTCTATCTACTTCGTTTTTCGTAAGGTCATTGTTCAAATGGTTAAGAGAGGAGTAAATTATTTTTTTCAAAATCAGAGTTGACAAACATTGAAGCATCATAGCGTAAAGGGCATCCCCGAGGAATTATTTCATTACAATTCACTTACAAAAAAAAGATAGTTAATGACACTGTTCCATCGTTTTACAATACAATATCTGGTTAGAGTGAAAACCTCGAAAATGCATCATGATCAAAATTGTATTGGTATTTTAAGAAGATGACTTCGCAACAGACATCTTCCTCCTGAAAAGTTACATCTTATACACTTGCGAGCTTTTCAATCTGAGGCGTCGATATATACAATATCTTTCATCCTTAACTTAACACAGTCTACCTGAAAGTTTTCCCGATAAGGCAAAACGCATGAAGGGACATAAATCGTGTATGTATTTGACGCTCGTTACACGTTGTTTTCAGATGAGCCTCCATCATACTCGCACTAACAATATGTCCTTAGCCTTGTATACGGGCTGTTAGCGCAAATACTTGCCTATACCTCTGTATAAGGTTGTTATTTGCGCGGTAACACGTCGCCTCGATAGGATCGCATTGTGTGAGCATTTTAGATCATGTGAGCCAAATTGAGGGTTTGTTTCAATGTTCGATGGATACTGGTTTGTCGGTTCGTATTAGGAATAGGTAATGGCGGGAGATGTATTATTGTTGTATTTGAATTGAGAACAGCGCTTCGTTGTGAAAGTTGTGCCTGCATTGAAGTTTCTGTCTGTACAAGTGAGGTGATGGGGAATTCTGAGGATAATTTTGAAAGAGGTCTAATATGTGTGTATAATACATATTTATTGCACTTATATTCTCCTCCTTACTACGGGTCTGCTGGAAGAGATTTCATTAGAAACAAGCAGTACCTTAGTAATATTTTATGATATTACTTCTGTTATAGATTTACTGTGTACGATAAACCATTCAGGTTTAAGAAAATAAGAGTTAGGGCCAGTTTCACAGGTTGCTGATAAGTTCCAAATAGTTTATCTGGCAGATAATTTCATACAAATTCTGTTCCATTTTTGAATTTATCTGGTAGATAGTGGCTATCCGTAACCTATGAAACTGGCCCGTCACACAGTGCGTAGATGTTATCAAAACTGATTGCGACTTACGATCACACAAATATAGGCTTATGTTTTTATGAATTGGCGCTTTAAAGGACCAAGTTTTTACCTCATGAAGGATTTTTGCTCTGCCACTAGCAATAAACATTCGCAGCTTGATGAACAAGTTTTCTTCGCTTATTAATAAGGCAACTATTTTCTAAGAGTCTATTTGAAAAATGTAACGACTAATTCAATGGAATTTCTAGTTTCATTATCGCAATGTAAAAAATCTTAACGGCACCAGGAACTTGTTTTGTGAATGGAAAAAATTGCGTTAGCATCTGCTGAGCCTTTGTGATTAATTTACGCTTTAAGATTTAGCTTTATGCGTGACCGGATTCACGCAGCAGGGGCGTTGATACTAAAAAGTATTCGAATATTTGCTTGAAGTAGAAAATTGATGGCAAGGCTCGAAATTAGAATTGTTTTTTCCCGGAATAAGAGTCGGATCTGGTTAGTTCATTTGTTCAATGAAGTGTAATAATACTTTTCTTCTTCTTGGGTCTGTTTTCTACGCTTGAAAATGGAACGTTTGTTTTTATATTTTGTAAAACTCTGGAGAGTCAATGCTGTTTTGTTTTTAAGATAGCTTAGTTATCGGCTCTGTAGCTGCGGCGGGGCAGTTACTACCACGTCGTGATGAAGACGCGAAAGAAACACGTGATCGCGATTCACCAGGATACGTTCGTTGATTCGCGTATCCGAACCCTGCCTTAACGGCGGGAACATAGCTTATTAGCGAGCGTTACAACAAAAAATAAAAAGTTACAAGTCAATCAAACGTTGTCTGTAGTGTGTCATCTGCGCGGCGCGCCGCTCGCCTTATACGGACAAACGTTTGATGGATGAACCGTCGTCAGCTTTGACTCCCGTACGTCCGCAACTATAACATATAAATAACATTTTTATATAAAAATATCAAAGCCCTCCTCTAATACTTCCAATTTAATCACGTAGAAGTTTTTATTGGACTATGTTTTGCCTCATCGTATATAATTGATTGATCTCCAGTACCGGGTATTAGATTTAAAATAAGTCAATTTATATCCAATGCGAGGGTTGGATGGAGGGAATCGCGACGTTTTATGTCCGGCCGTATGTTAGTTTGAGATTGAAGAGGTCTCTTAGTAAGGTATAAGGATCGTCTTAGATTTAAGTTGGCTATTCCATAAATCTATAGAAAATACGTCCGCTTTAAGTGTGAACGTCTAATACATTTTTATAAGTTAACAATAGATTCTGAAGTCTGTTAGTCCGTTCAACTGAATTGCAGGAAAACCTTTGGTAACTTAATTGGATTGCGCACGTAATTTTGTTGCTTTACGTAATAGCTACGAGGTAGAAGTCCGCAGCAATTGATCATTTATTTTAAAATGTACATTTCTTAGAAAACAGGACACAGTCGTTTCGAGAATTCCGTGAAAAAACAAACGTAAAAAAGAGTTTGGTTAGTCGTGACCGCGTTGGAGTAATTTGGTTTGCCGGCGGCGTGTTCCCGCGTCCGCGACAGGTGAATGCGCGACAGCGGCGCTAGTGTCGACCGATACTTCACCCACAATTAGCGGATGCGTTCGGATACCAATTAAACGGACACCGCGACAAGTCCTGCGCCTTTGCTTTAGAAAAAAAAGACGGTGTCTTAGCATTCCACGTTCAAATTGAAAAATTGCGACGTTAATCAATGTTCTATTTCCGAAGGGCTATCTATTTGATTCACAACGCGCATTTTTTTACATAGCTTTTATGCAGACCTTCACTTACTTGGGTTTTTTGTTTCAGAATGAAGAATGACATGAAGACGCGGCAAGGTTTGTTAATTTTATATTTTCTTAATAGAACTAAATCTTCCAAATGGTTCTTGGGCAACTTGGCTAACCTTCAAAACTACCCTGCGTGACGCCTATTCTTGGTGCTTTGGTCTAAATCTTTCAGCATTACCTGATATTTTGAATGTTGTCCCTCAGCTGTGGTGAACAGGAGCCCGATGGCGGGCCCCCGGACGCCGCCGCAGTTCCCGCCGGCGCCCGCGCCGCTGCCGCAGAAAGTGAGCCGCACTCGTTCCAACAGTACTTCGATGACCTCGCCGCCCGCCTCTACAAGAAAGAGGACTTCGTCCGGAATCTTCCAAGTAAGATATTATATGATATAAAATTATATGTTAGCACTTCTATAGCTAAGTTTTTTGGTCCAACGTATGTGAAACGATGCAAGATATAACAATGAACAGGCTCAAAGGATGAGCCTCGACGACGCCAATAATTTTATTGACGTCAACTTTTGTGACGTCTTCAATATGGAAATTGTACGTATTTGCAATTTGTTTTTTAGATGTAATCTGCTACAAAACATACGATTATTGTTCATAATTTAAACACAATACACACAGAACACTTATATTTATTTACATACACCTACCTTTATTTAAACTGCAAGTACATATCACTGAGCACTATTACGCCTTAATATTCACATTTTGATGATGTCGACGTCCTTCGTACGTCATTGAGGGATCCAGCTGAATACCAGCGTCAGGTATTCTGCCTGACACATGCTGAGTTAGACTCCTATTCGTTGTAAACTTCAGACATATCGCACAGCACCGTCATATTTTTTTTTTGTTTTTAATATACCTACCCACTTTTTGATTTTTTATTCAATGTCTTCGTCTCTCTTTGTGTTGTTGGATATTTGTTTCATCTATATTCGTAACTAACTCCGATTTAGAGTTTTAGCTAGCATAATAATTAATAACTTTAAAATGTTCCCTCCTTGAAGGTTGACGAGTCAGAACCTCTGCCCAAGAAGACAGAAGTGTCGCCATGTCAGCCCGACACACCGCGACCGCGCCCCGACACAGCGAACGGCCGCAAAAAGACTGACGCAGCAGAACCCGCCAAAAAAGATACCATCGCCAAGAAAAAAGATGTCCCAGACAAGAAAAAGATAGAAAATGTAGATAATAAAAACGATAATGTAATTGAGAAGTTTGACAGCAAAGCTAAGTCGAACTGTGTGAATGCTTTCAAGGAAAGCGATAGTTGGGACTGAATGTAGCATAAATAAGTTGATGTTGTATTCTGTTGTTTTATTTTCCTCTAGTTATAATATAAGCCTCCAGTTAGTTCGAAATTAGAGCTCCAGTACCTTACACATAAAGGGGTTTCATATCTGAAAGTACAAATAATCAATTTAAAACATAACTTACTAAAAATAAAATAAACATTTATTATTTGCAATACCAACGAAATAAATGAATATCGATATATCTTCAGAGTTCTTCTTCGTGTTGTAGGGAGTCGTCGCCAGCACTTTTGGGATTTCCAAGGGCATTGCATAGCAGGAGGCACATGCCGCTTTGAAACCCCAGCTCTACGGCGACATACTTCGACATATTAATTAAAACTGAGCTAGTGAAATCACGTTCGTATACAATATAATCACAATTCATACCATACACCATACACATTGTCTAAAGTCTAATACCTATCTACAAAGGTGGTAGGTACTTAACATCATATAAAATCTATTTCAAATCATTAAGTTTTCGAATACAAATTATTTTGTACTTATTTTTCAATACATAACTAAAATATATTTTTTTAGTGCACTATAGAGCATTACTCGTTATTTTCATAAAGTAAAATTGCCAAATTAATTAAAACAGAATCCGCGCTCTTAACGCTTAACAAACGTACCAAAACTTCTTGCATTAGCAAAACCAAGGATGCCCAAAGTAAGTTGACATTTATTAAAACATTGTTAGTACATCATCAAACAGATTCCCAGACCATCTATTAAGCAATACCAACTTGCAAGCATTAATTGACCAAATACCCACAGGGACATCAGTTCTAACAATTGTGGCTAGTTCTAATTGTGCCATACAATGTCAGTAGTTAATTAAGAGCGGTCCACTGAGGAGGTTCAGGGAGCCGCATCGCTTTGTTTTGTTCGTCAGTTCATGACATTGTCACCCTGTGTGGTTTGTAGTAGAGTAGTTTGTACATCAATTGGTGTCTTAAGTTGAGTTTGTAAGAGCGCCTATAAGGTTTAAAGACATTTTCCATTGAATAAGTTCAACTTTTAAGATTTGTGCTCCTCTACCCCCTTATAAAACGTGGTCTTAAAAAGTCCCGGTTTTAGTACTAGATTAAGACCATTAACTTTGTTCAAAAAGATGGTTTAAAGCTAGCACTAAAGGCGGTGCTTTGTAAGACCGCGTTTTTTAAAAAGTAGGCTAGTGTCCTCGCACACTGCAGACTAAACTGTCGGTCAATAATTGCCTCGGTGCAATACTTTTGAGGGAAAAATAAGTATGTATTCTAAAATACATTACTATTGTATGGGAGTAACCTTTATATAATATTGTAGGTATACCTATGGTTTAATAATTAAATATTCATAACCATCTTTTAATTCTTAAATCTAAATTAGTTACATATTATATCATCTTGATGATAATTGTAGATAGTCTTCAAGCGTTGTCAGGGTCCACCATAGCTTGGGACTTAGCAGGCCAGTAAGAATCGCACACCGACCAGACCGCCAAGACCCTTGCCGTGGATGGACCGATAATCCTCCAGGAGTTCCTCACGTACCTCGTCACCTGTGACTAACATCTACACGGAAATTCGAAATCGATCGTAAAGACCAGAACATCAAACTACGAAACTGACAAATTTTCTCAATTAACTTTGAACCTTTTATGGTTAAAATTTGTCAGTTTCGTAGTTTGAGCTTCAGCGATAGAGTGGAAAATCTATTAAGGATTTTTTTTCAGATTGTAGTAGGTTGATGTGCTGGCGTGTGTATATTCCTGCGTCTGATCTCTCCACAGCCATTTGGCGTAGCCGGCCCATTGGATCATAAGGGCGAGGGACTACAAAATTCACCTGTGCCTGTGCGGACGCTTGTGCAAATGTCCTGAGCAGTTCGCTGATCCTCGTCAGTAGCCGACGTGCCCGAGGACGATCTGAACGACCATGTTGCATTTAGACATTTAGTTCATCAGCTTCATCATCTCTATTTAACTTTCGTGAAGAAGATCTTTTACCTGAAACAAAATAAATAAAATTTTGTAAAAATGGCATGTAGAGCGTAATTCGCTCGTCTCTAGTTCAGTGAAACCAGCAGATGTATTTTCGCGTTGTGACCTCTGAATTGATCCCAGTCCTAATTCCAAAATCGGGTTGAAAGGCCTATTAGGGATGCGGACAACTAGTCAAATTCAATACTTTTACAGAACTGTCAAAAACGGTTACTCTCTATGCAATTTGTATGAAAACACCACATATGACGTCACAGATTTTTCACATCAATACATAATACTTATTTCGATTATATTATCAATAAAAAAATAAAAACAGTTTTCGAGTCAAAACGATAAATTAAACTGACATTATTTTAGGATGCTTTACATACAAATGAATATGATAAAGTATTTTATTTATGACCTAGTCCGCATCCCAATTATCGGTATTGTAGAAGGGATAGCTCCGTTTCTCTTTCTTACTGGTATCAACTGAGGACTTACAATGGAAAACGCAAGCCATAAAATTGATGAATCTGACTTTTTAAATGATGATATGAATATAGCATCATGTCCGCGGCCAATTACAGCAACATTTTAAACTAAGGGGTGACTGACAGTTTGTAGATGACTAAATTAGTCCCCATAGTAATAACCCTAGGAATCAATTACATTGCCTACTTGTTAGCAGTTTTATTAATGAAAACTGGCGACACAGTTAGTAGCTACACGATTTTATAAACTGGCAAGCTATTTAGATCAACTCCGTTAAGGACGTTAAAGTCATATAAAATTAAACATCCTTGCTTTTCTAGTAAGTAGTTTTTCTCTGAGAGCATTTAAACAACTAGAACTGCCAGCACAAATATCTACGGGCAAAAGCGTGCCAATTTCTGCACGGATGGCAAAGCAAAGCTACAAATAGTGTTAAATTCAAAAATCCTTTATTCAAAATTAGGCTGATAAGTCAGCACTTTTGAACGCCAAAACAACAGTCAGCCCCCAAAACGTGTGTGTTTTCGATGGGAAAAAGAAGTGGCGCAATAACTCCCCAGTAGCTACTACTAGATAGCTATATAACTACCAGATATCTCAGTTATGAATTTCAAACTCAAGCATACTTTTTGACGCACACTACCGAGTGTGGAGGTACTTTCGTACGGCAGAGATGATATGGCAAAGGCGTCTCCAGTTGTGTAAATGCTCTATGTTATTTCTGGTCGCATTTAATTTGCTTTTATGAAAGTCGAATGTCTCTCATCATTATATCGATAGCCTACAATAAAATGAAACATGGGGCCGTTTATTGTTTTATAGCTGATTAAGTCATTCCTACAGTTTCATAGTCATCATTGAATAGCTGTCGTATTCAAAAACAATTAGCTCAAGTAATAAGGAAATGGCGGTTTTATTAATAACTCTTAAGGCCAGTTTCACAATGCCCGAATAGCCGCTACATATCGAATAAATTCAAGAATGGAACAGAATTTGTATGAAACTAGCGACCCGCCCCGGCTTCGCACGGGTGCAATGCTGATACTAAAATTATACATATAAACCTTCCTCTTGAATCACTCTATCTATTAAAAAAAACTCCATCAAAATCCGTTGCATAGTTTCAAAGATTTAAGCATACAAAGGGACATAGGGACAGAGAAAGCGACTTTGTTTTATACTATGTAGTGATTATCTACCAAATAAACTAACTAGAACTTATTCGTAGGTAGTTAAATTCATTACTTTTATTGAACTGTCAAAATTCGTTACTTTCTATGCAATTTGTATGAAAGTAAGATCTCGTCACATTTTTTCAAATCAAGTCTTATACTTATTCTGCCTGGGCTGCGTGTTGTTCGTAAGAGTTACCCTGGCCCCGGCACACAGGGAACATAGTGGGTTTTAGTCAGTGAGAATCTGACACTCCCTCCAGCTGCACCCTCAGCAGGAGAATAACCCACGAAAAAAAGCCATGTACTAATATAACTTAAATTAGGTATCAATAAAATATTCAAATAGCTTTTCCTTCAAAACGTTAAATCAAAGTGACCTTTTTTAAAGATGCTTTACCAAATTAATATGATTAAGTATTTTATTTTTGACCTAGTCAACTACCCCATTGTTAAAACGTCTTGCCAACTACCCGCAAATAGGCCTGTCGTCACATTCAGAAACATCAGCCATCAAATCGCCCAAGGACTATCAGAATTAAAATAATACAAACGCCAACTTTTACACTTGCATTTCGTTGCATATTACAATCGTATCTTAGTGGACTCCGTAGGCGTTAGGGTATCTACACACCAGCGATTAATCAAGCTCACATCGTCGGCAGGTGAAGAATGGCTCGCGTGTTGGCCCGGGGCGGGCGATTACAGATTGTGCCGCTGCTTCACGTCTAGTCGAACTTGTGCAGGTTGCCTTACGATAGATGGTGTTAAAACATTTTTGAGGCCACTTAACCTTGTTTTTTTACACTGGTGTTTATGGATCGATTTTAGTGGGCAAATGTTATGATGCAATGTGCAAGGAGATTCGATTGATACAGGCAGTATCTTCGTTTGTAACGTAAATACCAAAGGCTTAATTATTTGCCTTTTTTAGGCTTTTCCAATGTAGTCTAAATCATTCGTATGTCAAATATTTACTAGCTTCTCGTGTATTGGTATCCACATCATTTTGGTGACAAAACCTACTAAATACATAACATTCAATAAAGTACATGACGATTCATGCAAAGAAAATCACATTTTCTCAAACAAACAAGTGATACAGTAGTAGATACGCAAGGGGCATGAAACGGCGCGCACGACTGAAACGTACGACTATTGCAATTGTCGTCGCAATACCGCCGGCGGCGAGTGTCGCGCACGCTCCGTCGTACGTGTGTAGGCAGCTTTATAAATGTACTTTAGTGGCCTCGATTAATTATTGTTCATGTACTAGTGGGATCTTAGCTGCAAGGATTTTTATTATAAATAGGAATTTCATTTATAACTTTATGATTCAGTAGTTTTTATGCATTTTCTTGTTTATATGTATAGTTGCATATATAAACCTACGGATCCTACGATGTATGTAAGAAATTTATCTCAATTTTCCTTTAGCTTTTTTTTTTAATTAATTGCCTTTTTCTCCGTCAATTAAGCAAGTTTAATATAGTCAACGGTTAGAAAAGGATTCTAGTTGCGGCTCAACGGCGAGGTCTTGCTTGCGCATTTATTCTTTTACATTTATCAATTGTGTTAAGTCCATTACTCCAGGTTTCGTCTGCCTTGCATCTGATTTATTACTGCCACCATAAAAGGTTTCCTTATCACGGTAGGAGACGACTTGTCATTGCTTGCGCAATCAATATACATATACTCATTAAACCTAGGAGACATATAAGAGTATGTATAGTTGTGTACCTTTCAGGCTTTTTTTTGATGCCTAGTGTTTTCAGGGTAGGGTCGGATAATAATGTCCCGATTTCAGTTCTCGATTATCATAAAATACGAGATCGTTTCCAGTCCGAGTTGTTTATGTGATTCGGCTATTTGTACGCTATGACTGCCTCTAAGTTATTTATTTACGTATTGCAATTACACCACTGTCGCTACCAGTGATCTATAAACAATATATTATTTAGTGAAGTTGCCGCAAACCTGATAGCAACACCATTGTCCCCGCAGGAAGCTAATAGAACCTACATTATCCACAAATATAAATCATAAGATTTGTATTTAGATGATAAATTCGTCTAAAATAATCCCGTCCGAATCGAATAATGGCTGTCGCATCGTTACTTGCTGCGGGCAAATCGATTCATTCGAATAATAGAAATCGCGAGACGTCGCCCGCGATTCAGTTATCGATAGTTTTGTTATTATACCGAGTGCTGACGGGAAATTGAGTGCTGAATCGATTATTCGTTTATAAGTAATGCGACGCTTCGGGCTAAAATAAATAAAGGTGGATTTTGTTGTTTGTAAATCGATACCGTTTTACCGTATTCGATTATTTATTCGTGGTATCGTTATCTGTTATTTCTGGGTTTGTTGATTTAATCGGTAAATAACAGTTTTGTTGGCGGTTGCCTGAGGACGAAGGAGGGACGTGGTCTTATGTCGATGGTCCCTGTAAGTGATTGCTGCAATTTTCGAAATAGGATGTCTGGACAATGGACAACGACAGATATTAACGGTGTTTGTCGCAAGGTACTACTTTGCGGCCCTTGTAAGGTCAGCGGAGTTAGGTACAGCACTTTGTCTGTTTATCGAGGACTTATTGCAGAAAAACAATTTGTTCTATTTGATTCCCGTTTATGTGGTTTAAGAATTGCTTAGAAGACTGAACTTAGTAAAATAAAGGTACACTTCATCTTCAATTACCACCAAAAGTCTATAAAATCGTATGCGATTGTTTTTCCTATACTCTGTCCTCTAAACTTCTCAAAACAGGTTGAAAACTATGGTAAATAATGTTGGAGTGTAAAGGATGCTCTATGGTAAAATAAAAAAAAAAAACTATGTTCCAAAATTAAAATTACCATAATCCACAGAGCTCCATCATAGATACTCGATTACTCATTTCATAATTACACAATAAAGTTCATTCCAAATTTAAAATACCTAAGTTACTAAAAGCCCTTTTGTACTTATCATGAAAAATCCGCACGACTAGATACATAGTACACTAGAAGATAACTCCCCCCCACTGGGACCGTTGCATCAGCCATAAATAATGCATCAGATACCCGTTGTAATGATAACGAGCTCCCGACTCGATATTATTTAAAACATACCACCATTGTTTCAAATACTAATGGTGGATTTCGATCACGGAGTTAAGTTCGGATGGGTGGGATCTGGTTTCAAGTATTTATGCAGTTATTACTGTGCTGAACAATATGGGTGTTCCAGTATCGTACTTACATAAACTAGAATATAAATGCAAGCAAAAGGAAAAGATATAAAATTAGAGATACCTACGGAAATCGTATAAATCATCGATATAAGAAGTGTCTAGATGCCTAGTACGCGCTGTCAAAATGCATTAAGATCAGAGACATCAATTTGGCTTAACCCCACCCACAGGCCGCCATTACGCGACAGACGTTTGCCGCGTGTTTACATTGTAAATTTTTCACAAAAAAATTCAAAAATGACGGTTTGTGTAGTGAAACTTTGTAATAACTACACTGCAAAAAAACATAAGGATACGAACATCTCTTTTCATAGGTAAGTTTGAAATTTTATGATAAATATGTATAGATATCTATGCATTTCTTTGAAAATATTACGACGGCAAAATAACAACAAAACGACTCCATATTGTTTGAGTATTGCCAAGGTATGAAATATTTTTACCTTCTTTTTTGATGCTGCGATTAATATTGTAAAATGGTATTACGAAATCAACATTATTATTTTATTGTAATTTAGTAAGATACTTATTGATAATACATAAGTTTATTTCTTCAATAGATTTCCGACTGATCCTGTGACATCCAGTCATTATATTTATATTTATATTTATAAGATAATTTTATCACCTATGTCAATGTGAATAAAACTGTACAAATTTTAATTTTCCCACATTTTGGGGGTAATCACTTTGCGCTGGTATATTAGAATGACACGCACACAAATGCAGACGCGATAATCATACACTTTCGGCACTCACACGCGCATCAAACATGCTGTCAATATGAACGTTCCGTTTTGTACTAAACACTCCATCTAGTCTTTCCTATATCGATGGTATAAATCGTTTTTTAGTAGATTTTTTTAAGTGGCTTATAAAGAATAATCCAGTGAAATAAGTACAATGATTCAATAAGTTTTCATGTAGGTATATTATATTCTTTGTCACACTAAAGCTCCTTCTTTCTTTGTAACTAAAGAGATGCTAAAGAGATGTTTTGTACAACCAAAATGTTCAACGGCTTAAAATAAAAGTAAACATGAGCTTTACTGATTCCATTAATATGTTTTTCTTCGAAAAATGTATTTAACTTGTTATTAATTAATGAATACTTAATAAGTTCTTAGTTAGTAATTACTTACCTCAGTTCTGTTAGCGATAGAATATTGTATTGTTTTTTATCTTGAAGTTAGGTATTAACGTGTGTATGCATGTACCTAAGCATTGTTTTAAACCCGAGTGGTTTTTTTCGTTAAATTAATATTGTACAAATGTTTTGTAACGTTAAATAAAGAGAAATAAAAATACCGATTAAAAACCAGAATAGGTGCAAGTATCATCCCGCAAAAAATAAATTATATCTGCGTGCGTACTTTCGCTTATTCCCCAACTTCTAAACTCCGCAAATCCCGCAAACACATCTGAAGTCCTAGCTCCAAAGCTAGTTATTAATATAAATCAGTGTTAGAGCCTGGAGCGACTTAACCCCAGTTCCTGTGTGGCGTTCGCCAAGGAAACAGGTGCGCTTCGGACGCCGTTATCTATGGCCGCATCGCAAGAAGAACCGGCAACGAGGCATTTTATCTATGGTTCCTGCTTTACGGCTAAAGGGTAAATTGTGATACAGAATTTTTGCTACGTTTTTTGGGTTGTTAGTTTTGATTTGGTTAATTAGGTTGTATAATTTTGATATTTTATGCAATCTTTAGGGTGCATGAAGACATGAAAATTCTTGTAATACGAGTAGATTTTATTACGCTCAGTTTCTAAAAAATTAAAACGAAACGTTACCAAAAAAACGTAAGCAAAACAACACCAGTATTTTCTATGGGCCCTAGGCCCTATAACGAATTATCTCAGGCAACTAGGGCCCATAGAAAATACTGGTGTGCGGAATAAAAAGCAATGTTTTTTGTGCTTCCGAATTTTCAGTAATTCAATCTTAAACTATCAAAATTTCATATATGGGTAAAAGTTTGATTAAAAATTAAATTCTTGTAAGGGTATAGGACATTTACAAAATAGTAGCGTATAGCATATTGTTTTTTATTAAATTTACAATTATTGATATATTTTGCAACTTGCAACCACTCAAAAAATAAACCGTAACTCAGTAGACATCATCTATGACTATTTGAAAGTGGTCGTGCGCTCTAAGCTTAAACAAAAGAGGATTAAACAAACAGTGATATGGAGGGGCAGGAGGGAGGGGGACAAAGTAGCACTCAGATTCAAAAGCTCAATTGATTCTGTGTAAAGTCAGCTTAGAATTTATTGTTCGGTTTCATTTCCAGGCTTTTGTTCAGACAGCGATGGGCCGGTCACGACTCCGCAAGAATTTCTAATACACCCAATGGCTTGATTTTATTTCTATCTATTAATCTGAAGGTTTTTGAGTCGCGGATTTGTTTGCCTTGTAAGCGAAAGTTGCTATATAGTGATGTAATTTTTTGAGTTGCTTATTCGAAATATCATTTTGTCAAGAATCATACGGGCATGTGATGCGGAGGAATGTTGTGAGGTTTTAAGCGGGGATGTAGAGGAAGGGTTCAAGGGGATGACGAAGACGTGATGGATGGATTTTGTGAAATTCGATATGGCTAGGAAGAATGTTACTTGTAAGATGAGAAACTATGCTGTGCTGACTCCAAAATTGAGAAAAGGGCAGTAAGATGATGAAGGTTGTCAAGAACCACAAACAAAAAAAAATGTTTTTGTTTTTGTTTGAACCGACACACATACACGTACACTTTGTGTGCTATACTTCTAATATTTTGGAAGCTTAGCATGTGTGCAAGAAATTGCCCTGTAGACTCCTGGAATAATTGTTGATGTCTCCTGGCTTCAACAATTACATTCCCGAATTGATGTATGATACCTACATATTCATCGTGGAGATTGAAAAAGCCTTTAAGGTCTTTTTATGTATCTGCACGAAATATTTTGATCAACAGCTAGAAATAGGCTCTTATCACTGCAAGACAACGATAATAATAACAAACAAACTCGTTTCCCACTTCAATTTCCTACATAGTCGGATAAGCAATACAGACACTCCAAATATGTAAACAACACATCATTGTGCGCAGACGAACATAGTTGCCATATCCAGCTTTATATAATCTTAGTATAGCGTTAGAAGCAGTGCCGCATTATTATAGCATCCACGATGTTGGCCACAGTGGCTGTTTAAGAAGGAGTCAGCTGTGCAACCATAGGTACAGACACCAGCACAGCGAGCTATCCGAATCTGTCAAATTTTACCAATGGAATATTAACCTTCACGTATTGTGATAAGGTTGAAAATCTCTTAAAGAAATTTGACAGATTGAGGTTTGAAACTGTAAAATTTTGCCAATCGACTTCGAACCATATTATGTTTCAGCTTGATGAACTGGCATCTGCACCATACTGTAGTGCATAAAGCTTTTCTGCAGAATCAAGTGCACTCTCATCCTACGTTACTATGGCAACTCTACAGAACAAGAGATCAGGCGTAGGTTCTACAGCTTAATGTGGTGTCCGAAGCACGGAATCTTCATTATCACCAGTGCTGGACTAACCAAGCGCAAGTTAACTGTCATATTGGCTGGAAAAGGCTATTTGCAACGCTTTGCAAGGGATCTCGTGGCTCCTCAGTACTCAGGATGTATCTTCGTTGTGCCAGTAATTGTTCTATGGTTAATCCGGCGCTGCCTTGTTGGCATATCCAGTAGGTATCTCTCCGTGTACTCATCGGACACAATACCATTGTCGAGTATTTCATAAATGCGTTTACATCGCACAGGAATTGAGCTCAAGCATGTACTGATCGAGGGTACAGATAGACAGACTATTGTAGGTACAAAATTAGGGTCCTGTGTTTTTTTATTCCAGCTTCCACAGACGCCAGCACACTAAGCTATTACAATCTGTCTTTCCTTCATGGATTTTCACCTTCATCGTTGAAGCATATGGTTCAAAGTTGATTTGGAAAATTTGTCATTTTCGGGTAGCTCGATATGCTGGCGTCGTTGATAACGAAAAACATGTAGGTAAATCAGAAAGATCAAACAATACAAAACTAGTTTAAATACACATTCCTCTTTTTCTGAAAGTGTCCTGAACTATTATTTTTATCGTTTTCGAATTTTTTCTACTGAAACTTTCTTGGCATCATCCTGAAAACTACTATTTACATTAATATATTGTTCTGTCAGCCCTAATCGTTATTTCAACCTTGTTTTTAATTAGTGGCAAATCATTAAATGACTCTTCCCGCTGTGGGTGCAGCTGGAGGGAGTGTCAGATTTTACTGACTAAAACCCACTGTTGTTCTTTCTGGGCGTCCGAACCTAAGATTTCCATTTGGAACTTAGTGCCTACCTAAACATGCAAGTCGTAATTTGCAGCGTGTTGCGTCTGTAGTGTATTGTATAATATGCACAATGCCGTGCGTAGTATTTCATACACGAGCCCCAACTATGCGAGCTTCGCACAGAATGAAACTAAAATTCAATATCTAGTACGGACAGATAAAAACTCTATTGATATAAGTAGGTACAGACGCCCGCAGGTCAACCTACCCGAATTTATCATATCTTACCAATCGTTTTTTTTTTACATAAATATAATTATTATTTACATAAATAATTACGTAGTAATTAATAATAGTAGTAATTAAGTAATAATTATTTACATAAATAATTACGTAGAATAAGGAATAAAACTTATATTTTTTATCGAATATTAACTTTCCCATATTGTGATAAGGTTGAAAATCTATTAAATAAATTTGACAGATTAAGGTAGGTTGATGTGCTGGCGTGTGTACATTAATTCATTTATTATCGTCATGCCGGCGTATGGATTAATCTTGTCTTAAGCTAACAAGGGGTTATCATAATTATGGTAAAAGATTAATTGTGGTAGGTTAAGAGTGCCTCGTTTAGATGTTGGTACTACCCACTGGTTGCAAACACGAGTGCTTAATTTAATGGCTGTTATAGTATTGCGCTATTTGTAGATTAATATTTCTATACTAGCTACAGATCCAATTAAAAAATTAGGAGTTGATGATGATAACTTTCACATTTTTTTTCTTGAAGCTTAAAAGCCAAGTCAACATTACGTAAATAATTTATTACAAACTTACTTTAAACGTTCTAGAACCTTCCAGACCCTAAGCTTATCCTCTGAATAACTTTAGCGAACAACCCGCAGCCCCGCCAGACCTGGGCCCTACGGAGCCTTTCCAAACCGAAATAATAACCTAACCTTTAAATATAGAACGTTATACAAAAGCTGCACTTTTTTGCAGCCAGTACCTGCGTACAAAGGCGCTCAGGCGGGGGCGTCGGGCCCACGCGACACGTCTCTAATTAACCGGCCTCAATTAACTGCGCGCAGTAATTGTGTTGCTGACTGTACACTCGCTGTTGCTCGGGAAATATTTGTTCGCCTGATTGTTATTGCTTTGTTTTGCTTGGAGTTGATTTGTCTGTAATAGTGGGTATCGAAGAGAGGCGATTTTTTTCGCTTGCGGTGGCTTTCTGACGCCGTCTAGCAGGCTTAGCATGGCAACCGAAGAAACAAGTTCTGTTTACCGGAGAATGGACATAATGACAGAAAAGTGACAGATTGTCGTGAGATTTCCTTTGTCATTTTTTAAAGAAATTTTTCTTTTCTTCGATCGACATAAGTTTACAAGTGATTAAATGCGAGTTGACAGGTCGCGCCGTGCTCGGGCAGAGGACATGTTGACATTGACAGAAAGAGCTTTGTCTTTTCTTGACAGAATAGATATAGAATCGCCATGCTAAGCCTGCTGTGAGACTTGTGACAAGAAACTTTCTTTTGGTATGGAAATGGTACAAGAGATGTTTTATAATTTAAGGGATAAAATATTACATAGTTTCGAGTGAGCTGCAGGTTTTATTACCTTACAAGCCGTAGTACAGACATACCATAAGTGTTACCCTCTCTCCTCAAAGATCCAACTAATAAAAAACAAGCCGTAGTGTCAGAGTTTTCTCAAATCCGCCTGATAGACGTTGAATCTACCTAGAAATAGTAATTTCAAACCCGGTTTGTACATTTCTTCGAAATTGCTAATATTCCGTCGTTAAATCCTAAAAATAATCAGAAAAGAGTAAAAATAGAGAAAGAAGAGTGAGGGAGAGACAATACATCGTGATTTGACTTAAGAAAGCTTAAGCTTAAAAGCTTTTATTATATTTCGGTGGGCAGGCAGGCTCTTTTCAAGCGGGTAGTTGTAATCAAAATGTGGAACTAGAAGGTCTTTAAATATCATCATCATCAGCCTTTTTATCGTACCACTACTGGTTACAGGCCTCCTCTTACACAGAAAGGGAGTGAGCGTTAATCACCACGCTTGCTCAATGCGGGTTGGTTTAGACTTACAGTCCAGATTTCCTCGAGATGTTTGTCTTCACCTTTAATCAGTTATTGATGTCCAAGACATACTTAGAAAGTACATATAACTTAGGAAAGTTGCATTGGTACTTGTCTGACCCAGAATCGAACCCGCACACTCATACTTGAGAGCTTAAACCACTAGGCCACCACGACTTCTTTAAATATAGTTACATTTAATTGATTGCATTATTTGCATTGATACAATCTAATGCACCCAAGACACAAGTGCATCGATTAGAAATAAATCCTCCAAGCGAATCCATCTTCAGTTTATTAGACAGCACATAGGTCAGGGCTCTCCCTGAGGGTGCAGGGAGTACCAATTACAACTAACGAGGACTTGAACTAACACTGCAGTTATGCTCTCGATATCAACCGTTTGTGAGAGTCAGGTGGACCATTCATAACGTCTGTTCATGGAAGCAGTTTTATGTCATGGAATTAGTAATGTAAGAAAGTTGATGGTACACACACCAGCACATCAAGCTACTCACACATCTGTCAAATCTAAAATTATATAAAAATCTACAATCTGTCAAATTTTCTTAGTAGATTTTCAACTTTATCGCTCAAGAATATGGTTCTAGGGTAAATTAGAAAAAAAATTAAGTTTCAGGTAGCTTGATATTCTGGCGACTGAACCATATTTTTTTATCTCAACCACAAGTAGTTAATAATAAAATAAAAAAAATAAGAATAAGTTTTTCTCCAGTATTGTCGTTACGAAATGCAATATTTCACGATAGAAGCTCTCTAAAAGCTGTCAGCTATTTGGCATTTGTTTTGTATAAGTGGATTATCGGGACACAACAGCCCCGTTACCTGTGTGGTTTAAACAGCTTGAAATTGACAAAATCCTACAGAACTGACGGGTGAAACCGTATCCCTAACTATTGCATTTCAACATTAATTTCAGGAAGTGGTATCATACCATTTATGGAGCTCAACGACAACTAACATCTCGTAAACGCTTCATTACAAACACTTAATTGGTTAACCGACGATCAAATCAATCAATGTGTCAGCGGGCGGTGACGTTGACGCGGCTCGTTAGCCCCGCCCACTTGCGCACGCGACGACACCGCGCGGACCTACGTGTTAATATTGTGTCTTTGATTGGATGGGTGACACTTTGGTGTCAGTTTATATCTCGGTATAATTACTTGCACTTAGGTAGGGAAGCTATTTTCTTGTTTTAATTATGTCTTATAAAGATGGGTTTCATCCGTTAGTAAAAGTAATGAATGCCTCCTTGAACTATGCTGCTTCCTAATTACGATAACTTGGACAGATTGTAAGGAAATGTTAGTTAGGAAAATAATAATGTTTAGGTAGTTATGGTTTAAAAATTGTATACCCAAAGTCTGTTACTACTTATCATTTGGACATACCACCTTGCATTAAATTAACATGTTGAAGTATATACTCCAAGCCTGAATCCCGGATATCTTCGCTACCATCCACCTGCGGCCCAATCGTTGTATATCGCAATTTACCTCTAAGCCCGATTACCACAAAACTTCCCAGCGTTCGTTACGGGCGATATGGCAATCGCCGACCCTCCTGTTTTGTAGGGAATATTAAATTAATCAGATACCTACCAATTCACAAGCTAAAGTATGCCGACTTCATAAATAAAGCGTGCTGTACCAATCTTAATGATTTTACGTTAATGAACCTTCGGGCTACTGATTGGGTGCAGAGATTAGGCTTTCTGGTTTAGACGACGTATTCCTGTTAGATTCAGTTAAAATAGTAGATTAGAATTTATGTATATATGCATTTATTTTTCTTGTGATATTTAGAAAAAAAGGTTCGCGCGAGATTCTAAATTTAATTTTTAATTACGAGCCCCTGCACACTGCAGATTGTCGGCCGAGAGTCGGTTGCTTTTTTAAGGTCATCGTGAACACAATCAAATTACCGACCGGATAGATGGTCGTTGTAATGTGCACAATATTGTTCGATATGAGTCCGATCGAACCATCGGCCGACGGATGGTTTAAAGTTCTAAGATCTGTAGTACAGGATTTTGCATACATTTTATGTATTATTGTAATTGTGCAGCAAGTTCCAACCAACCAATTACACCAGTCTATCAACCAAAGATCTTCAGTAACGGTGTTGCCAATATAAACTGCGGTATTGCTAACAAAATCGAACATTTAATCTAATCCATTTAAGTGGAAGCTAATGCTGTCGTGACAAGCGCTGTATTTATTTATTTCGCGATGTTAGAGTTATCTGGCCCTTAATGGGCGGCCAGCTAAGAGCTTGATTATCGACGTATGGGCTGACCACTGACCGTTGTGGCTTAGAAAAAATTACGAAGTAAGGTGCTTCATACAAATTCTAAATTAGAACATGAGATAAAAAAAGAAAAACGTACTTACAAAAGTTACGAAATCTACGAATCTACAAGCTTCTTTTTTTAAAACATCAGTTTTTTAAGAAGAGATTTTTAAATTAATTGATTCTAAGGAATAAGAATAAGTAGGTACTGTCATAACCGTTAGTACATATTTGGGTACTAAGCTTATCGATAATAGATTTTATGCCTGCAAAGAATGTCACCTATTATGGAGATGACGTCAGACAAAGCAGTATGGAAGAAGAAGATATGCGGCGCCGACCAAAAATAAGATTTTTACTTTTCGTCATAAATACGATGAAATTACATATTTTTTAACACTAGAATCTTTTTAACTTACTGCCAGTCCCCAGACTAAGTAGTTGCACTAACCAGGGGATAAATTTAAAGTAGCACCCAGATATATGTATCTTATTACCTCCGGTTAAATTTAACTGTCGATTACGGTAACGTGCGCTTCGCAGATACCCAGCCACCGTGGGTCACACGGGGAGGAAGAACCTATCAGGCCAGCAAACTTGAGTATGGGAACGTGAATGAGAAAGCTAAGTATGAGTTATGTATGAGTTGTAACCCTGTACTGGATGATGTGCTTTTCAACATAATTACGTCTTTTTATTTGTAGTACAAATGGGTAGTTGACTTGAACGAAAATAAAATACTTTATCATTCATATTTATTTGGTAAAGTATCTTAAATAATGTCACTTTTATTTTTCTTAAAATTAGTAAACAACTTTATGTGAAAAATTTGTGACCTCATAGTTTGCATTTTCATGCAAATTATATAGACCGTACCCGTTTGTGACAGTTAAAAAAATATTAGTATTTTGGAATCTCGCTATAACTGATTAGGTCTGCAGAGGCATGGCCAATTTGACAATACGGTTGTTGAAAACTAGACAAATTCAATATTTTTAAGTACACTGCTTTCTATTCAGAATGTAGGAAAATAAGAACTATGACTGTCTAACTAAACACAATGAATATGTCAGAGATTTTTCTCACCAACATATTTAATAATTCTGCGTATGATAGCAATAAAAAAAAAAAATCCATTAAATAAACAAGCAGGAACTCATGAAATACGATATCACATTCCAGCTAAAGACAAACATTTGATGCAGTTTGCGTGAAACGGAATGTAATTAAAGGTATGTAGTAATGATTAGGCCGGTACACACATACCCCTGAGCGGTGTTGTGCGTGATTACCCGCCTGCTGCCGTTGCTACTTTATCTTTCAGTGGAGTCCAAGCGACGGTCAGCGAGATGAATACACTTTGACGTTTCTAACGTAAAGAACGACATGAGACATCATGAAGACTGTCACATGAGCCATATACTTTATCTTAAAACTATTTTTCATTTAATGATTAACGAAGGCTATTTGAACTGTCATTGAACATCCTTGGCAGTCGTTACGGGTAGTAGCCAGTAAGTCTGACGCCAGTCTAACCAAGGGGTATTAGAATTGCCCGGGTAACTGGGTTGATGAGATCAGATAGGCAGTCGCTCCTTGTAAAACACTGGTATTCTGGCTAGACTGGAAGCCGACCTCAACATAGTTGGGAAAAGGTTCGGGAGATGACGATGATGATTAACGAAGGCTATTTACTGAGTTTAAATTACAGTCTTGCAATCAAGGCATCCAAGACCGGTTGTCGGCGTTCGTGGCTGTTCTCTCTAAAGACATCAGCCTCTTAAATACGAATGTGCGGGTTCGACTCATTATCATCATCATCATCTCAGCCATAGGACGTCCACTGCTGAACATAGGCCTCCCCTTTAGATCTCCACATATACCGGGTTCGATTCGATTTCAGGAAACATCTTGAGGAAACCTGGTCTTTAAAAACCGAAATCGCTAATCCACCTTGATCAAGCGTGGTGATTAACACTCATTCTTTCGCCGTATGAGAAGAGGTGTATGTCTTGGAATGGGACAATAAAAAGGACAAGAAAAACTGCAACTTATTTTTTTATCATCGCTTATAAATTGTACCAAGCGTAATGAGAGCCTGGAGCGATGGTCACTCAGTTCAAATCTCGGCCAATGCAGTCTCACTACAAATAATATTTAAACCAATGGACGCTAGATGTTAAGTGGAGATAATTGTGTAATTATACTAACATAAATTAATCTTACAGTTCCTTGTTCTTAAAGGTAAGTGGTTTGCGGCGCTGTTCACTTGTTACGATGTTTTGACTAACATCGATTTAAATGTTAGTTAGGATTTCACAGCATTGTTAATGAAGGCCTTTTAGTTTTATTCTATAACAGAATATTGGCAAAGGAAACACTAAATAAACTTGCTTTGAATAAATAAATAATCCACCAGCCATAGACACACATAGCTTGAGGATGAAACCTTTGAATAATAGTTTTCAATAGAGCGGGAAACATTTTTGAATTTCGAACAAGTCTCGAACACCCTACACGAACAGCCGAACCATAAACCAAGCACGTTCGGATACGCGCATCGTATAAAAGCTACTTTATAATGTCAGCGCCTAACATATGTAGCGGGCGACGTTATCGCGTCGAGATCGGCGTGTTATCGACAATCGAATCTCTTCTTAGTTCGAGTTATCGATATCGATACCTCAGGCGAATCGATCTGATAGAATATATTTTAGAACTGTCTGTTTGTAACTGTAAAGTACCAAGTTAGTGCTCGAATGGTATGTGCGTGTCGATCAGATTAGGGCGGTTATAAAAAACATCGTATTTCTAGGGTGTCATAGCTTACAATATGTTCTTTAAAGTGATTTTCAGCTTTTTCACTGACTATAAGCAACAACTACATCCCATTTGTTTTTTGAAAATTACCTGCCTTGCCTTTTCCCAATCTATGTTGGGGTCGGCTTCCAGTCTTAACCAGATGCAGCTGAGTACCAATGTTTTACGTGGAGCGATTGCCTGTCAGACCTCCTCAACCCAGTTACCCTTGCTTTTACTGTTGTCGGACTTTCTGGCTTCTGACTACCCGTAACGACTGCCAAAGATGTACAAATGACAACCAGGACCCAACAACTTAACGTGCCTTCTGAAACACGGAGAAAATCTCGTTATGACAAGATGGTCACCTATCCACTTACCGACCGCGCCAAGCGTTGCTTAATCTTATGATCGATCGACCCGTACGGCTCCTCCTTACTGAAAATTACCTACAGGTAATAAAAGCCTACATAATGAAAATATGAGATTGTCTCGCCAACAAATTTTAGATGTAGCAACAGCTTTAGTACCGAACTCATTATAAACCAATTACTGAACATAATAACCGAATCAAAATCAAAGAGTATATGGAGGTACCAACATAACCAAAGCTAACATGCGCCGTTCGGGATTTAATTAATTCGAGCCTGCGCACACGTGTAGCGATGTTCTGTTATCGCATAGCATCTACATCGTGTCTTATCGCCTAGTATCGCGTTCATATAAATGAGGTTACATTAAGGTTTTGGAATGAAAAGGTGATCTTAGCTTTAGACCTTTGGATCCATAAGAACGCAAGAACATCAAGCTACGTCCATCTGTCAAACTTAAACGATTTTCAATTTTATCGCTGAAGCATATAGTTCAAAGTTGATTGGGAAAATTTAACAGTTTCGTAATCTGGTAGCTTAATGTGCTGGCGTCTGTACATTTCCTATTAAGCAACCCTTTATGATTAACAAAAAAAAACACTTTTGTGAATCTTACCACATTATGACGGGTACAATTTTAATAGAAAGAATTTTAATAGCACATTTTGTGCTAACCATAGATGTTGGAGATAGTTATCTAAATTAAAACCATAGATTAAACAAACGCTATCTCCATGTACAGACACCAGCATATCAAGCTACCCGAAACTGACAAGTTTTTCCAATCAAATTTGAACCATATGCTTGAGCGATAAAGTTGAAAATCTATTAAGGAAATTTGACAGATTGTAGTAGCTTGATGTGCTGGCGCCTGTACGACGTGTAAGCAAAACACCGCCTTTGATTACCTCATTATGTAAAAAGGTATTACATTACATATTTAAATTAAACTTCATGCAAAAACACAAATTCAATTAGAATTTTCATCCAGTAAATTATGTGCGTCTAACATTGCTATCACAGAGTTGCCAGAGGGAAAAATGGAACAGGTATTCGTCGTTTATTACTGGCTACTTAATAAAATGGTTTATACCGTTACTAAATGGATGAGGAATTATGGGTTTTATAGTATTAACCTGATTATAACAGATTATAAGTAATGAGAGGTAAGTTATATTTATGAAACTTGATGGTGCTGAACTGTACTGAAGGTTAGGTTGCTAGGTAACATAGGAGGGGCCCATAAGGGCCAGGGTCTGCCTGGGCTGCGGGCTGTTCTCAGGAGTTACCGAGGCCCTGGCACACAGGGACCTCCCGAAGAAATATAGTGGGTTTTAGTCAGTAAGAGTCTGACACTCAATACAGTTGCCCCCCTTAGCGGGTCATTTGATGATTTACAACGAAAAAAAAAGATTAGGTTGTTAGGTAAGTATTTCATTCCTTACAATTTCTGATATTGGAATGAGGATGGATGGAGAGGTAGAACAAGGAATACATTGCTTGCATAAAATATGATAATGAATAAGAAGTGACTGGATGTTATTATGACGGTTGACAGAGAAATGGAAGCGGAATACATATTGCGCTGACTCCAAATAACTTGGGAACAAGGCGGGAAGAAGATTTTCTGGTATTGGCTTGTACTAGCCCAGTATTCAGCCCAAAGTCTACCCATGCAACCTCTGCCGTTGCGTTACTCATAAATGACACTGGCAGCAAATAAATGAACGTAGCAAAGCTAGGCGATTTTAAATTAGGAATTATACATAGAATTTATGAAGACAACTATGAGGTCAATGATTGAAGTTATGTAGTTATAATTCAACAATTTCATCATCAGAAAACTATTTCTGTTAAAATATATGCTCTTGTTTTGGTACGTTGCAATAAATTCATTTATAAAGGAAATTGTTGGAAGGTTTCTAACAGATTTAACACCCATGCCTAATCACCTTTCTCTACCAAATACTACAACCAAATACGGTAGAAACTATTACAATCTGCCGTACACTTTACTAGTTTGAGCAGTTAGCGGACGTAGCGCTTAAATATAAACTGTAAAGCCGATGGAAGCGCTTAGCACACGCGATTCTCTAATATCGCGATATTCTAATATCGATAAATAATACGTCAAGATGGTAGCAGTATGTGGTGCGATTATTTTTGCTACTGCTTGGGACATACGGTTGGAAAAGTAGGGGAACAAAATGACTTCAACATTTTTAGTTCAACTATTTATGGGCACGACTATTATGTGAAATAATTTCAATTAATCTAATAAAAGCATTTTTGGATCAATTCAATTCAATTATTAATAGCCAATTTGATGTTTCTTTTGCTTATTTTTCATGATTTAGTTCATAGTCGACGACAGAATACGTGAACAATAATACCATTCAAAGAGATTAATATCTATACAATCGAGATATCAGATAACCATTAAACAATGCAATCACACAACGCCTCCATTAATATCGTACGTGTGTATCACGTAATGGGCTCGTCCGGCTCGTTCTAATTTTAATATTTTATCTGTAGCGTTTCGCGCCATAAACAAATAGTAGCCAACTACCGTTCGACATGCAAATCTAAGTATTGTTTTTAAAGGTTGTAAAGTTCTACGCAGCAATTTATTGACAAATAGATTTAAATTTTCGTTCGCAATTCGAAAATTTATAACAGAAGAAAAGTAAATTTAATAAATTGAATGTCAAGTAATAATAGTGCCTATGCATAATAGAACTGGCCATTCGAAAAAGATGCTTTATAAAGTTGCAATGTTCTCTGGTGTTTCAGCCGACATAATTTCGTGTACCGTGTCGTCGATAGGAACGTGTACCGGACGTGATCGAATGGACGTCAGACGGTCTAGCACGAGTTTTTGCGTAACAGTTTTCTTAGGGCTGATTTACCGATACCTAGTCACATATTTCTTAGCTGAAGAATAAATGTAATGCGATAAAGAAGCCAAAACCTACCTACTTTTTTTTAGAATAATATTCATTTCTAAGATAAAACAATCGGTGTGCTTATTCAATAAGAAGAACTCGTTTGAATTTGGAATCTAACAACAGAGTCTATTTAATTTTGGACTATTATGAATCTTATTTTTTAAATTGATTGTAGGGGAATTTATCTAATAGCGGTGACGTCACAGTCAGCTATGTCCGTCCTTTTTTCTATTTTTTGTCAGTTTCTGAACTACTGGATTGGAAACGTTCATAAATTACGATTGCAGTTTGAGTTCGGAGATACTAGTGCTTTTAAATCTTTTTCGTGTCACGACCTCTTTGCACGAAGAAATGTTTCGGGATCCATTACATTTTGCTTCTTTAAGATTTTATTTTGTGAAAAATCTTTATTTGCACATACTTATTTTATGCAAATAAGATATAAAGTTAGTTAAGACTTTGTCAGTTTTTTACGATACTAATTATGTCTTTAAATAATCCTTAACAATTTCAAACTAACTAGCCAAGAATTGTCAATTCTTATTTATTTTTTCTTTTTATTTCTTTTCCATGCCTTTTTTTTCTCTCCGTAAGATCCATCCGCGTACTTTTAGCGAAATCTAAACTGCGCTTAGCAACACATTCAGCTATTTATTTTTATATTATATTGTGTAGATAGTTTTCCCAACAAAAGTAATAGCGACGCGCCGGGGGATCGCGCAGGTTGAAAGACAAGTGTATGTATACGAAAGACTTTAACTGGGTGCGTACACACCTAAGTACCGCTTCTAGTGAGGGCTTAATAAGCCTGAAACTACATACTTCATTTAATTAACGTAATTAGATACTGTGAGCGCTATCACATACAATTTATTGAGCATAAAGATGTTTATGCCTAGCATGATACAGACACCTCTACATCAAGCTATTGCGATCTGTCAAATGTCATTAATAGACTTTCAACTTTATCGCTGTAGCTTATGGTTTATTATATGTTTTATTGCTATTGAGTTCAAGATCGCACATGTAAATGTAATTAGAATACTTATACTATCGCGTACAGGTTTAGAAAAATGGATCGAACCACCGGCAACCCTAAACAAAATTAAATCAAATTAATCGTTCTTATAGCTGATAACGTTAAATAACTACACCCAACGTTTACCGGTAACAAGTAATAAGGGCCTAGGCGCAACATTATGCAAATACTTCTAGAATTACCGACGTACTAACGGTCATCGGTCGCTCAAGCACCGCTAAAAGTATCGTATGCGTGTTTCTTAACTGCCTGTATGATGGAGATTCTTCGCTTAGAACAGTATTTAAGGCACATATCTGAAGCCTGTATAATGTATACGATTCTTTGAATGAGAGCGTGTCTGTGCAGGTCGTATTCTAGCTACAGAAACACGCGTCAGTGGGGACAGAAGTAGGCGCTTGCGCGAAGTCGCTTACGCTGGATTGAAGGTTTGTGTGTCTAACTTTAAGGTCTTTTTATGAAACTAACAACTTGTTAGACATTTAGACATGTTATAAACGTTTGTTTTCTATTTTTCATTAGATTTGGTTTTTAAATATTGTTTACACACAAGGGCCAGTTTCACCGGTTACGGATAGCCACTATCTGCCAGATAAATTAAAAAATGGAACAGAATTTGTATGACATTATCTGTTACATAAACTAACTGGAACTTATCAGCAACCGGTGAAACTGGCCGTTAGTATTTTTTTCACATCTAGTAGATGCCAATTAGAAATATTTTCACGTAAAATTTCCTTATCTGCATTTAAGATAGTACTTAGTTTTGAGAATGAAAATTAAAAAAAAAGATATCTCATTAAGAACATAATATACAGAAACAGCAAGGTAAATAAATTCCTAATTGCTTTTTAAATTAGATTTAGTTTGTCTTTGAAATAAAGCCTCCTTTAGCTTACTATCCTTAATTAATATCGTGGCATTATGAATTCAACTCTACTTAGCAATTTTACTCGAAAAAATATATTACGTAATTTTATATCATAAGCTTTTTCTCGGCAGGTTTCCTGCATTATCCAGGTCACAATAACCATTGTAATAATGCAATCTTTACCGCTAACTATTAATAACAAAACGATTATGTGCAAGCCAGAGATTTCCTCAGAGCCCAAAGGTCGGCTTGGCTGTGTCATTACGCTTACTAGCGTAATGAAAACTGCTCGGGGCAACTCTTTGTTATGTCAGTACACCTTGTTAGAATATTTCATTTCCTAGCTTCTATTTTCTTATTATAACCAACTTTACATGTATGTGTTCTATTTCAAGAGGAATGTTTGGAGTTTTCGCCTCCGCTGTATCTATTGTGATTTATTAACAAGATAGCGTCGGTGATTATAGAGTTGCAACTTTGTGGTTACTGAGTCATAGTTTTAGTCGATTTTAATCATTGATATTATTTTTATATATCAAGGACGGGTTACAAAATAACCAGTTAGTTTTAATAGCGATCTTTCCCTTCTTCTCTGCAGGATAAATGCAAAGAAAGTAAAAAGTAATTGAAAATCTTGATTTGACTTCTAAAACGGGCGAATTTAAATACTGCTTTGAATACTATTATTTACGGCGTCAGCAATCTATACTGAGCCTTGTTGTTATTATTTTAAAGTTTAAAGTAGTGTGTCAGATAACAACAGTTTTCCGTATTCAGCAGTAATGCAGGAGTCATGTTAAGTTTTTTCTAGGATCGAGTAAACTGGCTTATATGGCAATTACTATCTGGTAGGAGCTGGATGAAGCTGTTTCTGCAATGAAAAAACCTGTAAATAATGCTCTAAAGTTGTAGTGCCTGTACCTTTAAAAAAAAGTTAAGTGGTCCACAGACATTGTACAGATTCTGAGAATGTTAAACTCTCTAGCTAATTAATTACTGAGTAATTGATATTATTATCGATCGATTTATTTATCGATTAGTAAGACGCGGGTTTAGAAGTGTTTCTTCTCAGAGTAGCGGGTAATTATGTTCTAATTGGATTTTGAATTCAAACTTCGAACAGTAAATCTTGTAAGAGAAATATTTGAAATGAGAATGGTATTGTTTTGTTCTCTCCATTTTATGGCTGTCCAGCGGATCGACGTATTGTATTTTTGATATCCCGATCGGAATGGTAATAAGGCAACGTATAAATCCATGTTATGGGAGTTTAATTCAGCAAGTGTTGAAACTATGTCGGATCGATGAATTTCAAATTTGTTCAATTTACTGCTGTGATGCAAATGTCCAGTCCCGGGGCTTGACACCGTAATTTATTCATTGGAAAATCCTATGTCGGCTGATATTCCCAATATGGATGACTATTTCTGTGTGTGCTGCTGAAAAGTTAATATATAAGCAGTTCTGGGGTTTATCGATAAGTAATTTTGTCTGTGTTGTAAGACGAAATCCTTTTTGGCTCTGAGCTTGGTCTTGGTTGGTGTGGTTATACACAGTCACAAAAAGAAAGACATGCCTTCAGCGGCAAGCTAAGAATTCATCCACATTAAAACTGACTACTAATTTTGGGCTTCAAAAGTCTGTCATATAGTCGTGACTGTGGCATGCTGGGCACTTTTTGGCTTGTCTTCTATACGTGACTGTGGCGGTCAAAAGGTTAAATGGAACATCACTTTTCCCGGACTGGAAATAGCGGGTGAGCGAACCAACGGAGCAATCTCTTTCCTTAAAATAACTTCCTTCTATAAAATTCCAGAAGCTTCGATCTATCAACTTATCGATACACCATTGGTAGATACAAATCGGCTAGTTACACACGTGCGTTTGTGCGGCAAACGCCTCCTACATAATTGCTGTACTTATTCAATCTACGCGCGTGTTCCGTATTCGAACGCTCCGGTATCATTTGCGCGTTTTCACGCTAAGAAAATAGTTTGTAGCCGGCTTTATATTTATTTGTGTTGCAATAAATACGTATAATTTTCAATAATTTATAGAGAGGTGGTTTTATGTTGGAGAAAATGATTATATAAATGGTATGATGTGTAAGCCGGCCATCAATTTTAAGTTATAATTGGTGGGTACGGAAAATAATTTTCCCGGTTGATTTTATCTTATGTTTCTTTAATTTTATCTTATTATCTTATCAAAAATGAGTTATATTCTATACATGTAAATTATTTAAGGTATGTAAACGAATTATACTAGTTCATTATCAAAATTAATTTGTTTGCAGTTCGTTTCAGTTTGTTTATACAAAAGTAAATAAATAAATAAAGATAAACTTAATTAATTCATGAAAATAAACATGGACGTACTCTTAGCGAGCTCCTCTGCATATAAAACCAAGAATCCTAAATTACAGTCAATTTGAAAGCAGACAGTAGTTGGCATACGAAATAAAGGGTGACCATTTATAGTATAACAATGTGGGATATTTCCGCGGCAGAGTGTCCCAACAATGAGCCGCCAATGGGACAATTTGGCTCGACCCGTGATCCTGTACCATACTAATAGCGTGTGGTCCAAGTGAGAAGCGAACGCATCAACAATGAAAATAAAAGAAAAGAAAAATGAAGAACGGCTGAGAATAAAATTCAAAATATAGAATGTTCATAATCACTAGCCATCTATAGAAACACGTGAATTTTAAGATGTGAAAAGAAAACTACTTTTGTAAGGTAAAAGTAGGTACTTAAGCACTTGAGGCTAGCGAGGGAGAAAAAAATTAAAATATTGGGTAATAGCTTCAGAGAACTTCGCCTCTTACTCAGATATAAAATAGCCTATGTTATCCGAAGATAGTGTGGCTTTCAAACAGTGGAGGAATTTTTCTAATTGATTCAGTAGTTTCGGGACCATTGCAATAAAACAAAAAATTTTTTTGAAATTTTATTTTGTATCTGTTTAGATGAGCCATGTCTCCAATATCTTTAGTATTATTCCCGACCATATCTTAAAATCCCCCTTATTAAATCCTAATCTACTTTCACCATAAAGTTCCTAACTTGTACCACACATTAAGTTCTATTACAGTTTACCATTTAAAGCTATGATGCGTCGCATTGTGCGTGCACTCGCGGCTCGGCTGCCGCGCGGTACGGTAATGCGCTTGCCACGGTAGGAACGCACGATTTATGCGACCGAAGCCCTAGAACATTGTTCGAAGTCTTACTTATATTTACGCTAGTTGCTTTTAGAGGGTGGCAGGGATAACTGATACTGTATTTTATATTATTATAACTACTGTAGAGTATATATATATATTATTATATATCTTGGGTACGCTCCCAGTAGACAGCGATGGGGATGAATTTTACGATACTTGTATTATATGTATGTTTTTTTTTTTTATTTTTCTTTTCATTAATATTGTAAATAGTGTTTGTAAATAAGTTGTAAATATTATATTACATTTAAAATAGGTAAAGTACATGTTAATTATATGAAAGAAACTGTAGAGTTCGTAAGTTTAGGAGCGGCCTTACGGGTTAATCGATCGTAAGGTTAAGCGATGCTTGGTGTGGTCTGTCCGTGGATCGGTTAATATCATGTCAAGACGAGTTTCCTCGTGTTTAGGAAGGCACGTTAAATTGGTGGATCCTGGCTGTCATTTGCAGTCAGTCATTAGTACAGACAGTTAGAAGCCAAAAAGTTTGACATCCAGTTTTAACAAGGTGTATTGGGTGGCCTAGGAAACTGGGTTGTGAAGGTTAGAGTAGCAGACTCTCCATGTGAAATACACGTAATCGGTAGACATGGCTCGATCCTCTAGTGGTCAGTGATGAAAGATTTCTCAGAAAACCTGGTAGACAATCGTCTAGTTTGAATTCGCTCTGAACAAACGCTAATGTTTCACATAGAAGCTGGCATTGATGGTCATAATACCTACAATATCTATCTAATATAATTTTTACATCAGCAAGCAACGAGAAGGATTCTAAAGGAGTTTAAGGAGTCTAAGGGTTTTCCTTCAGTAGAAGAAGATGCAAAAATCACATGATAATTTTCATTATAATTTATTTTCTCCTTTAAAACTAGGCGATTATTAAAGTAACGTTAGTTACTGCAGTTAGAGGAAACCGAATTGAATAGCAATAACAGTAGTCTTAAGAAAAGCCGGTTATTACGGAACCCCGGCGCCTGTATTCCTCGCAACACAATGCCAGCCCGAAGGGACGACCCATGAAGTATGTTTAGTTTAGCACTAAACCTCACTATCCAAACCTAAACTAATAATACCATACTGCATTATTTTATATCACTCAACTACCAGCTTTGCCAACATTCAAAAGTAAACCGTAAGTCTAAGGTATGAAGTTGAATGTTGCCTGGCACGTGTGAACAATGTAATCTTCCAATCACAAATCAAAGGAACAATCATACAATAGTCAATGTGTCGCACAATTGTTTATAGTATCGCGAATGGTGCGTGTTTGTTCCCGCCTTCGGACACACTCCTCCATCATTGTTGTTACATATTACCACTTGTTATAACGCCAGAACATACCATTTTAAACCTTATTTCCTTTGAAATAGGAGCGATGAGATGTGCAAATATTTTGGCAGTTGAGATTGCTTGCTGTGTGGTGCAGCTTAATATTGGTAATAACAAAATTATACAGAAAGCCCTGAAATTGCAATTGATATGGATTACTTAATGTAAAGTTTGAGCTATTAAGTTAAATGTGGTACATTAAAATAAATGTACCTATATGCATTTGTCACATCTTGGTGTCAACCATGCTTATGGCCTACTAGGTTATCGCTCTATCTTTTCTAAGACACAAAAATGAGCCATAGTTTATTAGAGTACGAAGTTCATGAAAAAACATACGTAATAAAGGCTCAAAATGAAAAGGAGGTAAGGTTTTACTTTAGTTATTCTGATCTCTTCCTTGTAGCACAGGTATTGACGATTTTCTCCTGTCCTAATTGTAGGGAAGCTGAGAAAAAAACCTTTTCGGTATTTTCCCAGTATTTTTTCAGTTTACAGGCGCTGCAGTCGAGCGTCATTTTCCAGCTAACTGTAAGGTTTCCTTATTGTTACAAAGCTTGAATATCGCGGGGTGGTACAATCTTTTCTGCGAATGACAGACTCTTTGCGGCTAATTTGAAGTGCTCGTATTCCATTTTCAAAATTCATAAATCGAAATATGCAAAACGTCGCCGTAGGTCTGGTATTTTTTCTATATTTATTGACCAAAGTAATCACTAAAATAAGCTCAATAATATTGACTCAGACGGAAGACTTTAATTGGACAGAATATTATGTGTGACATAGTTTTATTGCAATTTTCATTAAGTTCTAAATGTCAAGTAAAACACCCATTGTTTTATTACCATGAAATAGTCGTCAGCGACACACGCTTTGTCATTCTGAATTTAATTAATGACCTTAGTTAACCGTTAATCCATGTAAATTAAACCTACGTGATGATTGCTTCAACGATACGCCGATAAATTATTAGTTTGGTCTTATAAACGAACATTGTAATTTATTTTGAAGGCTTATAAAAGCCGCTAATGACAGATGAAAAAGTTGCAAACTGTATTTATAAAAATAATTATAAATTTTGTTTCAGAAATCAATTAATTAGTGTAGGCTGTACCAAAAAGTTTGGCCACCTTTGTTTTGCTTGAATACGGTAGTGGATAACTCGTCAAATTCAATACTTTTATAGAACTGTCAAAAGCGGTTAATTTTTATTCAATTTGTATGAAAACGTAACCTCTGACGTCACAGATTTTTCACATCAAGCCGTATACTTATTTCGATTATATTATCAATAAAAAAATGAAAACAATTTTAAGAAAAATAAATGAAATGAATGTAATAAAGTATTTTATTTTTGCCCTAGGACACATCCCAATAATAATTATTATTCATTTGACAGGCTAGACACAAGATAATGCTGGCACGTTAGAAAATTCGAATAGAGATCGGATATTACCAACCAAAGAAAAATTAATTCTATGATCTGGTACAAGCATTGGGTACATACAAGTTGACATCTTTAACAATGTGAAGTTTTAATTAATTAAATGACGTATAATTTTCCCATTGTTTTTTCAAAAGGTCACATATCTAGGCTTGAAATTTAGTACGACGAGAAAAGATAGCGATCTATGGGCAATTAAGGGCACCTACCAATAGTTTGATTACCATAACGAATAGTTCAGATCGTGTGTGTTTGAATTACGAAATAGTTTCTGAATAAATCTAATAAGTTCAGATTCTTTAGGAAGTCGTTTTAGTCGAAATTGGCCAGTTAGCTTGTAAGGGGGTCATGTTGTCAGAACAGAAGCTTGTTACTACGTACACACACCAGCACATCAAGCTACCCGAAACTGTTGAAATTTCCCTATCAACTGCGGACCATATGTTTCGGTGATAAAGTTGAAAATACATATGTTAAGGAAATTTGACTGAGAGAGAGCTTGATGTGCTGGCGTCTGAACCAATGGCAGCAAAGTGTAATTGCTTAAGTCTTGGAATTGTTCGATTCCCAGGTGCTGAAAGCGCTTCATGGGTTTTAGAAACTTCCAAATAGCAGCCTAGGCTCTTGAAGTTGGTAGTGTCAGACTGTCAGTGTGAATCTTCCGTTCTGAGCCTTATGTATCTCGGCTAGACCCATCGGACTATGAAATTGAGGGAAATCTGTCCCGGAGGTACGGCTGAAGATATGAATAATATGAGTTCTTTAAGGGAATTGGGATACAACGTGACTTTCAGGAAAACTTTATGTTTTAATAAGAAATGCCTATTAATGTCATACAGTACTTAGCAGGACTTATTGTAGTGATAGGTGTTATCCCAGTCCGCGAAATACTTCTCTAAAAAGGAGGATGAAATCCGGTAACAGCTATTTATTGACACATGGTATTCAACCAAAGACAAAAACCTTTTTATTTCATTGTGATATTAAAACTTCCGCAATTGATCTTACGCGAGGGCCTCCTTTTAAGTAGGTATTTGGAATACCTGTGCTGTAAGACCCCAAATTACCACAATAACTTCAGGCAATGCTTTGACGTAGTTTATGTCCATATCTACGTGACGTACATAGTTGAAGTCGCCGGTGTAGATTGGTTTCAAATAGCCAAATCTAGAGAAGACTCTTTGGAGGAGGCCTTCACCTGCAGAGGGGTTCTAGCAACAAAAACCGTAGATTATAATTACTTTCTCGTTTAATATTTTGTTTTTTAAATTACTTTATTAATTTATTTTATGTTACTTTCACTTTTATTTTTTTTCTAACTAATTACTATTAACTTATTACCTTCTGTTTAGAAATAAAAGGCTTTTTTTATTTATTTATTTTATTATGTCCACCTCTCACCATTGACTTTACTTTAAAGCGAGAGTACCTACGGTACAAACATATATCTTTCATTACCGCGGTAGGAACATCGACGATAATTTTAATAGAGCCTACAATGGTTTCCTGTGTTAGCATTGTAACCTGTCATCTATACGTTCCGTTGTTCGAAGCACTTGTCTTATTAGCATTGTCCGTGCGGACTAAACGCAACGTTCACTGCGTGATTTGGAACGCCTTTTACGTACAAATAAGACAAAAATATTTATGCTACCAAAAAAATTACGGACGATCTAGTTTTGTGTGGCATAGAGGTGTTTTTTGAATGGTTCGTAGGTAAAGTGAAGTTGGTAGTGCTATAGTAGGCTGTCATGTAATGTATTGCTGGACAAAGGGTATGATTGTGTAGCTTCTCTGTTGGCTTAATTACAAATGTTTACTGTATTGGTCTCATTGTGCTGTCATATATTGTGTTATGTAATAAATATTGTGCCAACAAAATTACGTAGCTTTATCCTAGTTTTGTTTACGATGGCTCGAGGATTACGTCTAGACCGACTATTATAGTTTTGAGTACAGTTAATTACTGGGAAAGACATTACTAGTTTTGTTATAATGTGTAAGTTAAATGGATTACGACAGGGTACATGATTTAGCAAACTACATTTTCTAGCACACCTGATATGCATTTAACTAGTACAAAGTGAATAAATTTGTCTTAAGCGACGGTAATCCTAATAAAAAGACGATTAATCAAACTATTGATATAATCTAACCCAACTTTGGGTAGTTACATGCACACATTACAATAATATATTCAGCAAATAATCCATAATACGTATGAGAGTCGCACGCGCTGTCGTAACGAATGCTATCCCCTGCATATCAAGCGAAGATTTGACTGATGTAGTCACGATCGAGACACGCGCTTCCAACGTTTTTCTCGTACATGTGAGACAAGCAACCTCGTCTTTTACATCGGCTTATGGCCGCCCCGCAACCAGCGGACCATTAATTAATCCCATAACGGGCCACCGACTGGTTTCAACGATTTTGAATGACAAAATTGCTGCCCCTAGAGAATCAACTTGACGGATGGTGTAATTGAGGTTTGAAATATTATTTTGCGATCTACCGCTAACGATGTCGCGTGAAACGGAACGTTACAGTAAAAAAACAAACATGGCGCTGCAGCGGTTCCCGCGCAAACCGCACTCTTTGATTGTAATCGCGCGCGTGAAGTTCTAATTTCGAATAGATTACTGTGATTGGTCGGCGCGGCGTGGGGGGCGGGGGGTGCGTAAAGGCGCCAGACGTGCCGAGCCGCGTAAATGGCGAGGTGCGTTTTTGTTGTGCGATTGGCGAGTAGAAATCTTGCCGGATCGCGTGAACGCGCGGAATCAATTGCAAACGCGTACGCACGCCAGTGTAAAAAAAGTGATATATAGCTCGGGATAATTATAAGTCATGTCTGTGGGTAACGCGCGCCCGATAAGGGAATAAGCAACATTTGTACAGGAATACTGCGATGTAATTGGGATCCCGCCTATAAGTAGCCCCCGCATGCTTTTATATCGAGTTATGGGTATAATGAGAGCTGATAAGTAGGCTCTTCGTGTATTCATTTATCATTAACGGTCTTCAAACGACGCAAGTAGGGAATACATAGTATGAAATGCTTCAGGTATTTGCCGACACAACATTGTATTTGGCGATAAATAACGCGAAAAGTACTTTTCCAGAATAGAAGGTGCTGTAGATAAAAATACCTGAATTCGATCAAGAGCCATTTTGATAAATGTCGATTGTGTTGTTCTTGAAAAGTAATTAAATTATACTACTTATTTTTTTTAAGACGAATACAAAACAGCCGCTACAAGTTTCTCCCCGACACAACAGAAGCCAAACCACAATTTTTAACGCGATCAACCCACGTACACCCGTGGGTGCAATTCTAATTCTAACAAATTCGCCATTGAAGTGACGCGAAATAAATCAAGCGGTTTGTATAAAATAATAAATAACATAACGTGAGGCGACAGTAACGCGAATAAATCGCGCGCGGCTAACGAGTCGTACCGCGTGACCGCGCAGCCGCGCGACAACCGTGAACCATTGGTAATTTCGTCTGAGCTCACACTTACATATTTTTGTCAATGTCAGCACTTATAATAGTTTTCTTTGATTTGTGTGGTTTAAATTTTTGCAAGTGAGGTGAACTAGTATTTATTTTTGCATTTGTTTCTAAACTTTTACAATAGCTTGTTGCTGAAATTAGGACACTGATTTTCTCTTTGGGTAATGGTCAGCCAGCATTTACGACCGAATGGTCAAGTAAAGTTTTAATGAATTTAGAACTAAAAAAGCAAATTTTATTTTCATTATCCTCCTGCCCTTATTCCAATCTTATGTGGGATTGGCACACTATTTCTTCCTCGTATAAATCAACCAACTGCTACTCTACCTGAGGTCATGTCACAAGTAACATTATAATCCAGCCATATCATCTTTCACATTGTGTGATCCAACCATCTTCTCTTCTCTTTGACCGTCCTTTTCTTCTATATCTCATTCCTCAGCATGGGACGGTCATCATGAGCCGCTATTCCTATAGGTTTTCGGTTACCGATGTCACTTTCAAACTTCGTCTTGACACCTACTCATTAATTCCTCCTAATATTTTCAGATCCACTGCGAATGAAAATACTGAATGCAGTGGCAACAAATGTATCCTCGTAATCTGCAGCCTGTGTTAATGCCAAACTCTATTACTAGTTTTATTTAAAATGCTATAGGGAGAGTTCTAGAAAATCCTACTACTATTATAAAGGCGAAAGTTTGTAAGTATGGATGTATGGATGTATGGATGTTTGTTACTCTTACACGTAAAAACTACTGAATGGATTTGAATGAAACTTTACCACAATATAGCTTATACATCAGAATAACATATTATAGGCTACTTTTTATCCGGGTATGGAAAGTACTTCCCTCAGAAAGCGGGTGAAACCGCTGGCGGAAGCTAGTTCTAAATAAATTTAAAATAGTTACCTTCATTAAATAGGGATTAAATTTCAGTGGACCTCCGTCCCTTAGTTTCAGAATCTCCCGATTAATTATTCTGTAACAAATAAGCAAAGTCATTTAAATCCGTAACATGCTTTTTAAGGCATACTAAGTTTTTTTAATGCGAGTTTTATCTATGATCACGCTCATTCTCTTTTACGAGTTAGGCAGAATGGCTGGACTAATTAAAATGCGTCGTTAACGCCATTTGAGAAAAGATTAAAGTTTAATTTACGTTTATAGACGGATAGTAAGGTGCGAAGTGTTTTATACTTCCTCCCTGAATACATTGACAAACTCATGTGCCTGCAAATTATTTCAGGACGTATCAGTAAAAAGCTATTTGGTGCCTACAAATTTTAGTCTGTCTTTACAGCCAACTTCCTTTGGTGGGCACGCTTTCTCCAATAAAGATCTTAATCGAATTAGCGAATGGTTAGCTTTTATTTTATTTTTATTCAGGTACTATTTTTCTCAAACGACCACCCAGTATTGTTTTTTAATTGGGAATGGTGAGAGATTGTTCTTTTTCAACCCTATATCGTCGAATTGTGAGCCGAGTTAATCCCTCAATTTTCTACTAATCATCATTTCACTTAAAAATATTCTATTCAGTTTCAAAACTAAATTCTTGCTAATCTTCGACTAGAGATTCATGCAGAATCCAATATGGACATCGGTGTGCATTGTGCAAACGAATCGACTAGATCTAATGAATCGATCCATTATCAATACATTCGATCAATTAAGGACGTCCGAGAATCGATAAATCACGAGCGACTAGACTTTGAGGAACGTGCCTAATAAAGAATTGCAGTTCGATTGCGGAGAAAACTGTTTTAAACTTATTCAAAAATAAAGGCTAAAATAAAAATGTCAGCTTTGCAATTAAAAGTGTTATTTAGCAAGTTGATGTTGTTTTAATCGATATCTTCGTTCTTTAAAATATACGTAACAATAAATCATAAATAACTGTAATTAATACAACCTCATTCTGTCAAGAAATGTTTCATTAATATTACTCTGACAGAATTAAAAGCAAAAAAATACCTAATAACTTTCCAAAAACGGCGACATCATAACTTGTTTTCATAACAACACCAATTCAATACTCAAATCGGATTAATAATACATCGATAAATGACAGCGACATCTGTGAATTCATTGAAACTTTTTAGAAATACAGAGATAGCCATAAAGGATCGATATTCAACGAATGGATACTGAGTGAAACATTAACTGAAATCGGCACGGACAATCTTAATGTTTACTCGATACTTTTAAGGCGTTAAATGTTTCTTTTTATGTTATTTTGTAGGCTTGTATCTAATATATTAATTTATTATTGTTGTAGTTTGACAGGGTTTTTAAATAAAGTTTATGGGTTACTAGCGACCCGCCCCGGCTTCGCACGGGTGCAATGCTGATACTAAAATTATACATATAAACCTTCCTCTTGAATCACTCTATCTATTACAAAAAACCGCATCAAAATCCGTTGCGTAGTTTCAAAGATTTAAGCATACATTGTTTTATACTATGTAGTGAAGACGTTCTACGTATTCAAATTGTAAACTCATTGCAGTTATTGACATTTACACAGTTCTGCAGGCTTAGCATGGCAACCGTAGAAACAAGTTTTGTCTACCGGAGAATGGACATAATGACAGAAAAGTGACAGATTGACGTAAGATAACTTTTGACGCGTAAAAAAGAAATTTCTCTTTTCTTCGATCGACATAAGTCTACAAGTAATTATATGTGAGTTGACAGGTCGGGCCATGCTCTTTTTTCTTCTCCAACTTTGTCTTTTCTTGATAGAATAGATATAGAATCGCCATGCTAAGCCTGCTGAAGCAAAGTTGACCAAGAAATATGATCCAATTCCCATTGCGTGTTCAGGACACATTTCGGCCATCTTGCTGCGCGCACATAGATTTATAACGCATGATCTAGCATGTGATTATGTTCTAAGATCTACAAAGATCATGGCAGAAATTAGCCGTGATCCCATATCCTCTAATATTAGAATTGCGTAAGTGAATTTGTAGGCTTGTTTGATACGGTAAAGTGGATGCATCGCTTTAGCCTTTCATACGTCTTGTCAAGGCCCATTTTGATAAAATCTATTCTATATTCAAGATATATGAAGTTTGGCGAGGTATACCTACAGTTCAAGTACCTACTGTAGGTATATGTTTGTCTATATGTAAGTTATCTAAGTTACGGCTACGATACAATTATTAGTCGAAAGTAAGTGAAAGGGTTGAATGTTTGACACGGGGTGTCTTGTTCGATTCCTGGGTCGGGCCAAAATCACTTTGTGGGTTTTGAGAAACTTTCATAAAGCAGCCTGGAGTTTGGAAGTTGGTGATTGATTCATCCGTGCATCGGAGAGCACGTAGGTAAATGTCGGTCCTGCGCCTGATCTCTCTCCGGTCTTGTCGGATTGCCGTCCCATCGGACTATGAGAGTGAAGGAATAGAGATTGCACCTGTATCTGCGCGAATGCTTGTGCACTATAATAATGTCCTACGCAGCTGGCTGATCTCCATAGAGAGAACGGCCGCCGTAGACGCCATCATCATCATCATCACACATCGTGTTATAATGTTTTATAACGTTATATGTATAACCGCTGTGCGGGAGCTACCTAAGAATGCAAGTAAAACCGCGGGTAACATCCAGTAAGCTGTAATCGACGTAATTTTTATAGCTCAGTTGGCGATCCTTAATGTGTTAAGTAGTTAGTAAGCTGTTAAAGATAATCAAGTTCTTTCTCGAGACGAGTTTGCAAATGTGAAGTCATTGCATTCCTTTAGTCTAATGATTTAAAAAATAAAACATGTCGAGTTAAATGCTATTCATAACTGTTTATTATATTATTGCATGTTTTATGAGGTGGTAGATTCTCAAGGAATTAACTGCTGATCCTGGCAACCGTTAATATCTTCATTAGCGTTATTGTCACTAGTCTCTTCTCAAACAGAGAAGGATTGAGCGTTAATCACCACGCTCGCTTGCTCAAGGCAGTATTATGGCGATTTCAGACTTTATAGTCCAGATTTACCTACTAATCATTTTCCTTCACCTTAAATCAGTCCTTGGTGTCTAATATAAACTTAGAAAGAACATATAGCGTGGAAAAGTTGTATTAGTACTTGTCTGTTTGGAATCGAAATGTTGAAAAACAAAATGTTTGGAGCTAGGCGACCTCAACTCCTACCGGGCTTTCCTTAAGATTTTCTTGTTGAAAAAGTTTTTTTCAGCTAATCAATGTTTAATATCGGACTGTTTAATTAGAGAATATTAATTTTATTTATTAAAAAGTTTATGTATCTATACAGTTTATGGTATAGGAAGAAAGATCGAACATATCATACCATGGAACAAAGGCGCTGTATATTTCATAAGAAATCACTTCCAGTATGCCTGGAATCTTTAACATTTAGAGGTAAATATTATTTTTTATTCAACAGATAAGTATGAGGCTCTAATTACCTTTTTCATATGATACAGAGCTGATAAGAACCCCATCGTTCTTCATTATGAATCAAGATGTTACAATTTTATCCAAGTTGAAATCAAATAAATTACATTTTAATAACAAACTGATAAACATCACTTATATAAACAAATGAGCTTTAATTTGCATAAAATTAACACCTTTTTTAACGAGACAGTTAATTATAAAGTTAATATCTTTAGAACTATATTCCTTGTCCCGCAATAAATGATTTACATAGAGTAGAACAAGATCTATTGCATGTTAAAGGTAAGTAATTTGCAATGTTGCCAGCAGTAAAATGAATTGTTTGAAAAAAGTGTTAAGTGCGCGTGCTCATAACGCTAAATGCCTCATTAGAATAAACACAATCGATGTATTTGCATGAGTGTGGGAAAATATGTTGTTTTGTCTGTTTATTTGTTAATGACACAGTATGGTAATGTTCTGACGTTTTAACTGTGGGTGCTGTAATGGATAATAGAAGGAATATATTGATTTGTGTAGTAGTATTCGTAGTAGGAAGATACTTTTTACTGACTTCTGACTACCCGTAATGACTGCCAAGGAGGTTCAATGACAGCCGGGACCTACAGTTTAACGTGCCATCCGAAGCACAGTAAACAATCAAATTCTTCTCTAAAAATCTATCATAAAAAGATGGATGCTACTTAATAAAATTAACATTAGGTAGGTACCTACTATAATGTAAGTATAAGTGTTGATATAAAATAATAAATTCTTATCACAATACTGTAAAGAAATAGTATGACTGCTGTATAAGTAGCTAGTTCGTATTTAAATATTTTTATTATGTAAATGTACAGAAACAAATGCGTTCAAAATGGTAACTATGTTCCATTAGGTTTAGAATTAGCATTACTTTAGCCGACCTCTTAATGTAAGATGAGATAAAGTGTAGGTATTTTAATTTTCTAGGTAACTATAGGTATATATTCTCGTTTCAGATTGATCCCAGGTAAGTGTATTACATAATACTTGAATCGTCCAGCGGTTTCACCCCCGCCCCTTGGGGACTGTCCCATGCGAAATCCCGTGCACACCAGTCGCCCTATGCGACTACTAGACCAACGAGGCAGTTATATGTATATACTGTAGACATGCAGTGAGGATGTATCTTATGTCATTCTTCTTTGACCCTCAAACTCAAATTCGTTTATTCAAATTAGGCTGATAAATCAGCACTTTTCTAACGTCAAAAATAAAAGACAGCCCCCAAAACGCCCACCCTTCAGCACTTCCTATGTGTTTTCGCTGGGAAGAAGAAGTGGCGCAACAAACTCCCCACCAACCTTATTTTAGGAGAGCCTGGGCAGAGGAAGTGTTTTATAATCTGTGGCATGCATAAGCGGAACGGAAGCTAGGAACAGCCTAAGATCAAGTTTGGTGGCCCAAAATATAGGGTCTATGTTTATATTCTTCTTGTAACATTATCTGTGGATAAGTGGTTGTGCCCATAAAGTTTTACAGTGGCATACAGTATATTTTTAAACATTCCTCATAAATCAGTTTCTCTATCGGCGAAAACCGCACGAAAATTCGTTCAGTTGTTTTTGAGTTTCTCGCGAATATACAGCCGTACGGGGCAGAATTATTTATAGGTAAGTAGGTAATTGTCACTGATAAGGTAATGCAAATTCGTGATTAATAATATTCGTTTTAGCCCGAGTGCTTTATAAGCTAAAAGAGCTAAAAATTACAATTTCCATAAGAACAGTCCACGCTGCATCTTCTAAAGGATCCTTTATGAAATATACTCATTAAAGTACGGAGAGCAAATGGCTGCGATACATGAATACGGCTCGATGCGACATCGCGCATAAATGTACCGATAAATTATACGTTGATTACTCGTCGAGCGACTTACTGCGATTAATAGCGTTTTAAGCGATCGCCGCGTGCCGCCCGCTCGTGTTGCGTAGGCTTTAGTAAGGCAGTGTGCTGATGGTGCGAATCCTTAGTTAGAATAAAAAATCAGAAAGTTATTCTAACTGTATCGATCTTTAATAGCTGGTGTCATAAGAAATCGGGGATAGATTGTTCTTCTTTCTGCTCTGTTTCCAAGTTATTTGAGAGATAGATTAGGAGCATTTATACTAAAATTAGAATCCACCCTCGGTTTAAGTACTCATGAGATAGTATACCGAATTTATCTTTTTTCTGAATACTTGATAGTATTTAACCAAATTTGGAAAAAAGAAGAGGTTCTTTTGAAAACTAAAATTGCTATTTTTGTATAGAACAAAAAATATCGAATATCAAAGCCTATCTTAAAACATAGGTTATAAATACTCTATCCACACCTCATTGCCAATACTATTTATTGATACAACCGTTTCATTGTGGAGTCAGCATTATCATATCATATAATATACATGTAAACATATAATAGATAGGTAATAGTCCTGTCGTGTTATATCCTATCTTAACGGACGGCCATTTTGAAATGTACAGCGGAATTGAGACACAAAATATTATAACTTAAGTAAGCCGTCATTTTAAGAGCATTTTGATAAAAGTTTTCGTATCGAAGGAATTGTGTTTATCCTACTTTGTATTTATGAAAGCAAGGCTATTTTTACAAATGATTAATTTTTACATAAAACAACGAAATAGGTAGGTAATCCGTTTTTCTTAATAAATAAGCGTTATCCGGAGCAATCTTCATTATAATTCGTCATCGGCTTGACATGATCCCGGATATAAACAATTTTTTTTTTACACAAGTTGTCACATCTTTCTCCATTAGCTGTGACATTAAATTGCCAGTGACAAGTTTATAGCGACATGTCTATCACTATAAAGTAAGAAACCTCTTTATTTTGTTACCTTATTGAGAAAAATGTATTACTCTTATGGCGTAGAAATTATAGAAAAAAACACGATGAATTCAAATCGATCGAACAATGTTCTCATATTCTTTTGCACATAAAATATAGAATAACTAAAGATAAATAACATCGATTCTACAACTTTATTTTTCAAGGAATATTTCTCAATTATAATAACATTAATAATCATGTTTTTATTCATATAATTATGAACCGTTAAAACTAAGTAAGTTCTAAATGTATAAATCGTTTATTCTTTTACTTCAAATGCTAACAGAGCATAAATGGAAATCCATTTTTCCTAAGACATTATCATCATAACAAATACTATAATTACCCTCACTACTGGTTGAATTGACTAATATGGACTCCTGTACATATTATAATTAAAACTATTACTTGTGATTAGCTAGAAAATCGCTTCTTCTCTCTCTAATCAACAATGCTTGTTCACTTGTTTTGTACCATTTTTCCACCATTTTAAATCTATTCCTTCGAAATTCAAGGAAGTGTCATGGACGAATACGCTCGCTCCCATTGGTCAGTCTTGTGCAGAAAGTTGCCATATAATTGTGGACAGTCGGCTACTGCTAGTGTTGCCATAAACGCTGACCATGTAATATACATATTTCTACGAATATTTGTTTATTGGTTACGAGGAAACGCGGAAGAGGCGGAGAAATGATAATAAAATTGTTGCGGTTTGTTTAATTCTATAATCGATGTTCATAGTGGGCGGTGACTGAACCCAATCGACTTCATAGAAATATTTTTTGCCACGATTATGACCAAAGAAGCGTAGAACATACTCAGTGGGTGGCTGTTACCGTTTTCTTTGTATGACGGCAAAGTGCAGCAGGCAGACCTTTTAAAGTTTATGAATTGACTTCGAGTTGCTGAGTAGTTCGTTGCGCCACTTCTTACCAGCGAATACATGCATGAAGGGCGTGAAGACGTTTTGGGGGCTAACGTTCGAAAAGTGCTGATTTATCAGACTAATTTGAATATTTGAATTCCTGCATACAAGCCTATTTTGAAAGCCTTTATGGCTGATAGTTTTTTTTTGTTTTAAGTGCAGCTATAATCTCTTATTCAGAACGGATAATATGTCTGTATTTAGGATAGGTGGTATTTACTACTAGTAATTATGATTTATTCATAATTTTAACAAAATGAATAAGACTATCTAAAAGAACGGTTGAGATGCGCCTAGAGACCCAATCCTACCTACGAAACTAGGAAATTTTATAAATATCAATTTGATAAAAGTGTGGAAATAATCCCAAAATGTGCTAGAATTCTTCATCCATCGCTTTCATCCAAATTCTCTATTCCCACTACGCTATCGCCTTCAAAATCGCAATTCCCATAAACATCTCAGCTTCTGTTTTATATCTCCGTGACTGTCGCGAAGTGGGAAATGGTCCCACATGCTGTCCCCGTATAAACATACGTGTGGTATGCTCATAAACAATACAAATGTGATCAGTTCTCTTAGAGCATGTTATCAACTGGATCTGCTAGGAGCATAAACCTCTCCGCGGGAGGCGATGCAATGCAAAAAATAGTGATAGGTATGCATTTTCTCCTCAACAAGAAATGTAGCAACATAGGAGGGCTCCCTTAGGGTCGAGGCCTGCCGGGGCTGCGGATTTTCGAAAGACTTACCGTGGCGCTGGCACACCGACCTCAAGAAGGAATATAGTGGGTTTTAGTCAGTAAGAGTCGGAAACTCCCTTCAGCTGCAACCTCACTTTCAGAAGCTTTATGATGATTTGCCACAAAAAAAAAATATGTATTTTCAACCAGCTCATTATGCATGCACGAAATTGCAACACATTCACATATCGAGTTTGAACGGGGTGCTCACGTTTCTTTGGCAATGGGGAAGGCTCGGTGATGACGTCTCCGGTTGGTTAAATACTCTAAGTCAGTTCTATATCCTATAGTATTGTGTGCCGCCCGGCTTAGGAGTTCTCACGGCAAGTGATGCTGGGCGCTCAGTGTTGAAAATATACGAGGCGTAATTTGAAGCGGGAATGGTAGATAAGATGGATTACTTTAGGTTTGATTTTTTGAGCTTATTTAGTGATATATAGTTGTAGTAAGTACTTGGTTACGAAAAGAGCGAATGAGCTCATAATCCTTTTTTTAAGGTTTTATGCACGTCAAGATTCTAAATTTAACGACTTACAACTAAGTATCTAGTTTAATAAAAGCACATGGTAAATAGTTTCGTTACTCTTATACCCCATTTTGACGTGTGTAATCATCAAATGACCCCTGCCCGCTGTGGGTGTAGCTGAAGAAAGAGTCACTGTTTTCTCTGAGGTCTTTGTATGCCAGAGCCTAGGTAACTCATGCGAACAACTCGCCGCCCCTTTAACCCCGGTAGTATCCTTTGGTACCCTAAATCAATTTTCTATCTTCATACCATTTAAAATATTGTTACTACCAACTTCAGACATTCCATTCCCAACTATTCCCCCGTGTGTTCCTTCGAGATTCCTCTACGTGATAAGCATAATATAAAAATATGTGGCGAGTCCAGTGGCGCTGGTTTAGCGTCACTTTGACACGGCGCCTGTCCGGACACTCTAGAACAACAAAGTTGAGTGCAGACATACATACAGGTTTATCGAAATGTCATGTAGAAATTTATCGTTTATCCAATGAATTAAGCCCTTTCATTGAATTTAAAGTGCGGACGCCAGCACATCAAGCTACCTGAAACTGTTAAACTTTCCAAATCAACTTTGAACTATATGCTTCAGCGATATAGTTGAAAATCTGTTAAGGAAATTTGACAGATTGTAGTAGCTTGATGTGCTGGCATCTGTACATAAGTAGCTTCGGAAATGACTCAAATGGGAGTCGGATTTGTTATTTTATTAAGCTGCAGGCTTACGACGACTTTATTTGCATTTGCATATTTTTTTAAATATAGTTGAAAGGCAATGCAACAACTAATTGTAACATTCACTTAGCTCAGCACTTGAGTAAGTTATTTGAATAACTTAACTGAACTTATTGTTTTAGGTAACAATGAGAATTTTGTCAGAAAAATATAGTCCTTTTATAATATAGGTACTAGTTTTCGCCAGCGGTTTTACCCGCATCCCGTTGGGAACTACTTGCACACCTGGATAAAACATAGCCTCCATACCCTTTCTCGATAAATGGGATGTCTAAGACTGATATAATTTTTCAAATCAGGCCAGTAGTTCCTGAGATTTACTCATTCAAGCGGACAAACTCTTCAGCTTCATAATATTAGTACCTATACATAGATCATCATAATTGATGAAATCAGAATTAAAATTATGTAAGGTAGTATTTTGTCACTTCTACAGATGGCCACCCAATCACAGAGCTAACAATATGTGGTCGATGGGCGAAGATTCGAGTCCAATTATTCAGCGATAGGCGCGCAAACATCGGAATATATTAACACACAATGTATTCTGAGGCTGTAGTGCCGTACATTCAGAGTACAACATAACTACGTAAGCTGTGGACTTGCTCCCTTAAAGGTGATCCTTGTCCGGTTAAGCAATAAACGGCCACCTAGGCTGAACTGCGAATTGCCAACATAAAAAAATTACATTGTCCCAAGTAAGGAGGCCTTAATAAATAATTATATATTTTTTTATATGTACTAAAATATCAAGGAAAAAAAAATACACAAGCTTAACAAAAATATACTTACTGTTTTATTTTTATTATTTTTGATAGATAGTAACACAAAATTGGATTAATAAATATAATTAATAAATACCTACGGATTTTAATTTGCCCTTTTTTAATGTTACTTTCTAAGTTTGTAAATAATTTGAATAGTTTTTTTCCTGAAATATCTTAAATAAACGTATCCGAGTACGAATACGGTTTGCAAATTAACCGATGGCTTAAGTTCTTTAGTTTGAAAATGAGGGCTTTCAGTTTAGCACGTATGTATACGCACACTTTGTCCTAATTTTTTAGTCGCGTATAAAGCCATGCTCATAATCCGCTAGTTTGAAGGCGTCCAAAGGTGTTAACTGGCAAAGAATATCTATATACACTTGTACCAGCTGTTCCACGAACTCGTCCCAAGGGAACTAGGTTCCCGGAGCTGGAATAAAATGTCCTTTCTAAGGATATAAATTGAGGCCAACATTTCATTGAAATTTGTTTAGTCGTTTTTGTGTTAAAGCGCAATATACAGACAGGCAATATATTACTTTAATAATCAAACATAGCGAAGTAATTATTATACTCCAAGAAACTATATTGTCGCCAATAATTTATTTATGATACCTAAGTGTTCCCAGGTCCATATTCTCAGCAGTCCTTACATCTCGTTCGAGCTGATATATGCAGGAGATAGCATCTAAGATTGTGATGATAACAATCTCCGATATGACACGAGTTTATACTACAGATTAACCAAGTGTTTACTTTGTAATGTTGCTACAGTACTTCTGATGTAATGAGCGAGATAATGTGGATTTTGTTATATGATATTTATATGTATATAGTTTTTTTTTATGTAATACGTATGTAGGTTGCCTAGTTTTAAGAAATAACATACTGAAATTGTAAATAGACGAAAATGAAATGTAAATATACTATATGTGAAACTAATAGGTACTATATATAAAAAAGAAAATGTAAATACATACATATAAGTCGTGGTGGCCTTGTGGCTAAAGCACCAGCCTCTCAAGTATGAGTGTGCGGGTTCGATTCCAGGTCAGGCAAGTACTAATGCAATTTTACTAAGTTATATGTACTTTCGAAGTATTGAAATCAATGTATCAGTTTGAAATCACCAACCCGCATTGAGCAAGCGTGGTAATTAACGCTCAATCCTTCTGCGTGGGAGAGGAGGCCTTAGCCCAGCAGTGGGACGATAAAAAAAGGCTGTGATGATGAAAACCAGTGTCAGCGATCAGAACGCTAAAAACTAAGAAGGTTGCCGTAAAAGGAGTGTTTTAAGTGTCAGGGTCGTAATACGTTACGACTGTCGCGATAGAATCATATACGACAAGTCCTGATATTATGATATCAATCAGTAATAAAAAGCTGTTGTGTTGACGAAGGTATTTTTTTTTATAAATCCTAACAGTATTAGATGCTGGTTTTTAGATCATTATTGTAGTCAATTTTACTCGAGTTTTTATTGGGAGCTAATGGGACTGGCTGGAGATAGTAAAGATGAGCCATTCGTTTTTTATTAGAATTAGTTGTATAATCTTATTTTTTAAACATCGGAAAACTATCTTATGGAGTTGTAATATCTGGTTTACTTAGACGTGAAGACATGTGACGTTTTTTAAATCTATGTCTTTAGTTAAAAAAAAACTAATTCTTTAAAACTCTGAAGCTTCTGTCCAGGAACATTGTCTAACACCGTGTTCTTCTTTTGTAAAATAAGAATAAGTTTCCATGTCATACGTATTTCTATCAGTTTAGTATCATCGCCTCCCCTACTTTGTGTAAGTATCTAAAGACCTACTCCACATCTACACGCATCGATCTACTCGAAAACTAAAAATAAGATCTAAGTATTTTAGATGTCTACGCAATGGGGTCGTTTGGAAGGCGCAGTATTTTTTTTAATCGATACGGAACTTAGTAGATTGTCTTACAATTTTATTAATGAGTAATAAAACCTGTAGTCCCTACTGTGGATGTAAAAAATAAGAGGCAGTTAGTTTTATTATTCAAATAATATCCAACAAGCTGATCTGAACAAAAGCAACATACGTAAGTTTAGCAGCTCGTCAACTGATGCTGGCAGTCGATGACATGTGTCGCACGTCTGTTCTCGCCCTTACAGCTACGATACTCAAGATATCAATCGCTGATCTAAACAGGTCCATATCATGTAGTTTTTGTTCTTTTAAGCTCGAAGTAGGCAAGTTTAAGAGTTCCAAGAGTAGTTTAGGATATCATAATATAACGCTGCATATTGCAATTGTGAAATTTTCGCCCATTCACGCAAAAAGGTTTTGTTCATACCAACTTGGTAGCCAGTACTGCCACTGCAAGGTCCATCGTGATCTATCTTTGATAAAAGTAGACCGTGCCCATGATTAATGTTAAAGAAATTATCCAAGTTTAATACCAATTTGCAAAGCTCTCCAGATTTCGTACAAAGAAAATTTCTTAACGCAGTGCGCATAGCGAAGTAATAAGCGAAGTTATAGTTTGTCTCTCAATTGTTGGTATCACGGTTTATCTTAGAATAATATCCTTGTAATTATATTGTTAATATTGTAATAAATATCATCCCATAAGATCCTAGCGGTGCTCTAAGATCACACTATGTATGGGCCTTAGAGCCTAATGACTGACTTCAAAGTGTAACACCAGTTGCTGTTTTTAATATAAATGAAGGTATTCCATACTTTAAGTTGCATTCAAAATCAATCTTACCCTAGTTAGGAAAAGCCTAGACGGATAATGTTTACTGTCTTAGCAAACAACCGATGTTATTCGCAATCTTGAACTAAGTTTTACTCCACATTAATAAAGATGTATTTATATCTTAAAAGCCTATTTTCTCTTTCAAATAAACACATCGAGAATATATGCAATTCCAATCCCGCTTTCAAAACTAGGCTGTATGCAAACGTGGTATGTAAATGACCAAAGTGTTGCCATTAACAAGATGATAAGAATTCACTAACGAGCATCTATATTAATATCCGATGTTGCCAGCTTCTAGGACTTGATTGACAGATGTCAGAATGGCCGTGTTCACGGCAGACAACTGAGACGCAATTTTATATTTCAAAGTGATGGTTTGGTGTTGCCATCTTAATAAAAAAGTGTTCAAGTGTTGTAAAGTGATAGTAAGGTTTTAAATTAATAATATTAATTTATTATACGTTAGACAGACACTACTTTACCTGCTGTCATTTAAAATGCATGTCACCTTCAAATTTAAATGACAGCCCGTCTGAACCATTCTACTCAGGCAGTGTAAACTTTTAAACTTTTTATTCTGATTTAAATTCTTTACGGTTTACATCTTTCCTCATTTTACTTTTGATATACCTACTTAAAGATTTTTGTCGTCAAACGTAACTTGTGTCACCAAACGTGAATGAATATAACCATTTTCCTCCTTTTACTGTTACATGATAATTGTGTATGTAATAAAAGGGAAAACCGTAATAGAATTTTCGAAACTGTCCTTTGTGTTGCCAAATTTGATAAATTGACACAATAGACAACAATCGAGTTGCAATATGAAAAAATAAATGCGAGCAAAAAGTTTGCGTATCCGATATCGTTTGAACATTAACAAATAAGTTTCATTAAATTCCTATTACTAGAGCCAAATATTTATAAAAATTGAATCAAATTACTTTTGGATGAATCCTTATGAAACTCCGCAAAATATTATTGTGAACAAATTACTTTAGAAACTAGATGAACAGTTTTAAACCAACCTTATTAACATCACAAATTCGCACAAACATATACAAGAGGAAACTAAACTTCACAGAAATATACACGAGCCAAAGCGGAGGTAACCAGAATACCCCATTAATTTTCCCGCGAATGACCCGGGAATGTCCGGGAAGGGGGCGTTTTGCATAGCGGCGGGCAATCCCGGGGAACTTAGGTCTTCCGTCTCGTTCTTGATAGCTGACGATACAATGTTTCGACAGCTTTATGGGGGAGATTGCTTTACAATGTTTTAACTAAGATATTGGAGAGTTAGGTTTGGTATGAAATTGGAAGGTAATAGGGTATCGCTCTTACGGGTAAGTTTAGTTGGGAATTCGGTATATGTTGGTAGTTTAAAAATGCCTACTTATTTGTGTGACACAAACAAACATACATAATGGAAAACAGTGACGGACCCAGTACGTCACTAATGATTAGGTAGGGCTATTAACAAAACTAATTAAAAATAATAATTGAAATGTCTGATTAACATAAACACGCTAAAGATACCTAATGTAAAGGTTGTTCTAGTTAATCAAACAACCTGTGGTCTCAACCTATCACTTTAGGCCATAAAAACCCCTCATTAATCCAGCGAAGTTTACAAGCCGCCAAGAAAGATAAGCATATAGGCGCCATTTTTCATACGTAACTCCAATAAAAACGCGTTAAATAGACTTAATATATTAGATAAAAATATCCATTTAAATTTATCTGGTATCTAGTTGGCGGACTTTTTCCTGACATATCTATTTTCCCGTTCAATTCACTAAGTGTTGCCACGCGAATTAAAAAAATGCGTTCATACCGCGCAGTTCGGCGCAGGCGAACGCACCATTCATCATTTATGATGAATTTACTTCTTCGCAACTGGCAACATCCGCGCACCTGCACACGTCAACACTTTACTGGTGTAAAAAAAGAATATGGCGTCTATCGTCATACGCCATTCAAGTCAATTGGTTACAATAAAATTATTGATCCGACATAATTCTGTCTGGTTTATGACAACTTACATAAATATTAAAGCTGTTTTAATAAATAAATGGGTACCGACCTTTTATGATTCATATTTCATTTAGTGCTTATGTTTTCTGAGATTTATTAAATAAATAACTACCTATTACCTAATTTACCTAAGTAGTAATACGACATCTTCATTTACTTCTGTAATAAGTCTGTCTAATATTATTTAAAACATTATTTCTAGTCTAAATTTTAATTTATATTAGATAATAATTTAAGTTTATTTTTTCAAGTTTATTTAAGAGCTGAAGTGTAAATAAAGTAACTAAACTTATAAAAACAACGTCTGCTTAGCCTAAAATCTATCTCTCTAGTCAAAAGTTTTACTTAAAGTAATATTGGAACAGCAATAAATAACATGTTCACAATCTTTAACGCCTCTGCACGATGAGATTTTGACACGTGTCATACCATCTCACTCAGCATGATGCAGTAAATTAAGTCATGAAATGCTAGAATTTCCATCAACCTTTAGCTTGGGTATTTTAAAGTTATCTCTTACGACATTATTAGTGTATTAAAATATATTGTAAGTATAGTTTGATAACCAAAAAGTTGTGTTCAAGAAGGATCGTAGTTATACCATAGATTTATAATTTTATTTTTCTGTAAAATTGTTTCCATTCAAGTTTCTGACATAAAAAGTTACCTGGCTGCATAAAAATGTAAAGATTGTGCTGTTAACTCTTAAAATTAACAATGAACCATTTAAAAGTTAATCGTTCACTTAAATTTAAAGTGAACAGGCAAGAATGTATCATTACCATTCATTGAACAACAAAAAGTGCACTCATTATTCTTATGGCCGCCATAATCAACATTTTTATTCCACAATTCATTACATTTGGCCGTAATCCATTGTATTTAGCAATAAATAAAGAAGCTTGATATGTAATATTAACTTTGGCTTGTAGAACATTTGTTGGGTCTTCAATGTTTGGCGTTACTCATTGTCTGCAGCCCAGCGTGACTCCAAACGACTAAATACAGCATATTCATTGTAACTGGCAACATTAATTTTACGCGCGAAAAAATCGAAATGTCAAGTAACGTTTGGCTGTGACTAATTTTTTGATACGTTAGATAGTAAAGATTACATGTTCTGTTTACTTTTAATTTATTTATAATCGTTTTTATCATTACTTGTGATCTGGAGCTTGTTCTGACTGGTTGTTAATTCTCTTGATGTGCGTAGGCGATAGTGTGTGATCGATCTAGCTTAGTCAATGAAAACACGACGGAGAATATAAGATTATATTGGTACTTAAACGAGCAAATATTGCAGGTAAAGTATACAGCCTTAACGCTTCATCTCAAATAAGTAAAATCTTCTTTAAGGCATTAAACGCTTTTAAGTTATGTATAAAACGTTAGTATCCATAAATTTATAATAAAACCTTAAACTGCATGCTAAAGATACAACACACTTATTCACAGTTAGACTAAAACTTATTTTATTCTCAATTTAAACTCTGGATTAAACCATAACACAAGTAAGAGATTTTTATGTAGGTACTCAATACACGAGGAATGTCGGCCGGTGCTGCCAGCAAGAATAAATATTTACACCAAGCACAAGAAAGCTTCGGCCTGATAATGTTATTCATTCACTGGCTCTAAGAAATGAGTGTAAGGCTGTACTTGTAATGTATACCTTTCTTTGCTTTGTGTTCCAGAGATAAGTTTAAAAAGTAAACTTGTCTATGGTGGTGTTGTTCTGTATTTGAATTTATTTCGCGCGTAAAATTTTATGACATTTTAAAATTCAAACAGAGATTTTATTTATACTTTAAAACGAAAACAATCGCACATCGACGTTGAAAAAATATTTAACATTACTTACTTTTTAGTTTTTATGGCAGAATGTCTGTTTTGTTAACATGACAACCTAGATAATCTGATATGCAATTCAACATTCATTTAGTAATAAATAATCGCCTTCTGTCAGAATCGAAGGATAGCACATGCAGAACAATTAACAACGCACTCAACAGCGATCGCTCAAACAGCCCGTCGTGTTACCTCCTTTTTCAAAAAAGCAGTTTTTACTTTCCCTGACAATATCTAGGAACACATCTTTATGTTAGGCTGTGCACTTATCTGTTCGATCGATACCTTATTGTTGACGTGGTGAATGCCTCGATTGAGCTGTCAACAGTCAGGGCAGAGCCGTGAAGAGCTAATGTACAAGCTATTGAGCTGCACCTTTTAAAATACGTTGAATATTTATTATGGGCGCGTTCAGTTTAGGTGTTGCGTTTATTTACGCGGTGGTCAATGTTATAGAATGTTTTGTGGTATTTTTCTTTTTATTAGGAAAGTGATTTAAATTTTTACAATTAAAACTGGGGTAGTAGATAGTAGTAGATATCATTAACAAAAAGAAAATGGAATTGGGCGGGCTAAATGGGCCGTAGGCTGGATCGGAGATGGGGCAGGAAAGTGTTGGAGTGGTGACCACGAGGGGGGAAAGAGAGAAGTAGGGAGATAAAGTGACCGGAAGATACTGGATAACATACAGGAACCTCCATAAGGAACATAGTGGGTTTTAGTCAGTAACAGACACTCCCTCCAGCTGCACCCTCAGCGGGAGGGGTCATTTGATAATTTCCCACAAAAAAGACGCTGGATAACCATAACACATAACCGCCAGAAGTGGAAAGATTTGGAAGAAACCTACACTCATTGGGTGACTAAAGGCTGAAGAAGAGAGAAGAGAGTAGGTACAATTTTAATACAGTAAAAGTAAAGTATTTTACAGCCGTCTTTAATGTCTAGTAAAGAGTGGTTTACAGAAAGTTAAACGACACGAGTTAAATTCAAAGCATTAAAAGCCCATAAAAATAACCTCAGAACATACAAAATATTTATCAACTATGTACAGTAATCTAAACGGCGTCACTTATCATCATACTCTAAACATACACGCATATATTTCACGTCCCTCACTAGAATGTAAATAAAATGAAGCTTCTCTTATAAACTACATAACAGTTACTTAAAATATACTGCAGTCTAAAGGAATATCAGATATTCCGTACCTACCTGTCCCGGCATTCAAACGTACCGTATTTCGCGTAATGATTTAAGCAAAGAGGTCTGCAATCTCCTTCATTAGGCGTCTCCAGCCGAAAATAAATAATCGTGGTAGAGACACATCTGTGCCGTGTACTTTTGGACTATTTAACCAACTGGATATGTCATTACCGTGGCAAATACAAGAGCGCCGTTCTTACTATTATAATTTGCTGTGTGCGTGCCTAGCGATGAGATGGACATGGTATGAGATATCACTATTTTTTGCGTAATATTTTCGCATAAAGATTTGCGGTCATGGCAGCTCCAGTTGTTAAAACGCTCTAAGCGTGTACAGGTAGAGTTAAGATCGTGGATTGTCACATTAATCACGATTTGCTGGATGCGGCCAGTAGGCAGTGCGCATCACTGACTTGTGACGGGGCCATGAAGTATGTGGTTCGAAGGATGAGAGTGGAACTATCTTTGTGGAGGTGTGAGAAATATTTGTGCTCAGTTGAATAATTCTTTTGACTGTTCCATAGGATTATTATGTGAGATTGACTAGTTGAGAATCCAAAGGTTTTTAAGATATCCTATAACCTACCTAGTGCTTTAGTGGTAACGAATTCCCTGACTTTGCTCACTTTTACCTACTTCAAGAAGATCCTGTGAAAGTAGGATGACTGTCTTTGAATTCTAGGGATCGATATACATATATTTCAAATTTTAACAGCTACTTTCTATGTTTTTCTAAAAGGTAAATCATGAAACCAGTCCATTTGCACGGCTTTGCAATCCTTGACATACTGACCAAATCCTATCAAAAACATCGCCATTTCTTCTAAACCCGCTGTTTTAACAGGCCCACAGGACAGTCTCAAAGAAACTAGTTTGGCAAATGGGCGGCAGCATCAATCATTACCTCGATATGTATCGGTCACACGCACCAGCGCGAGCGCATCCCTACTCCCTACACACCGTGATACGGTAATGCTGTCCACCTTCCAATCTTGAGGATTTATTCGTGCCTGATAGTGGGGTGTAGGCTGATAGGCAAATGATTTAGATGGTCGTTATTTTAAACGTTTGATTAGGAGATTGATTGGAGTGAAGGTCTCTTTTGGTGTCTGGGTAGGGGGCTTATCGATATACAGGAGTGGGTAGTGCAAAAAAGTGTGACGATAGTACACAAAAAAAATCACAGATATTAACTCAAATAAAATACCTACTATGTTATAGCCTAGATAAACAGCAATAGGTACTCGCAATAAACCAAATAAAAGTAACATATCTATAAAAATAATTGTCACAATCAGAAAAGCGGATACCTACTGTATGATAAAAGTGACATTAATCTCCAATTCTAGACATACAACCTCTTTGTTTAACGTTATGTGGGAGGAGCGAGATCTGTGGTTGTCAGGACACTAGGAAGCAACGCTTCGAAGGCGGATGGCCAGTCACAGCATGATATTTTCAGTGTACAAATGCCAAAGTCAGCGCTTTAATATCTGATACATTTTGAAAACGTCATGCTCCCTTCAAGATGTTATCTTTTACTCGGCTTTACTCCCACGGTGTGCGACTAAAAATTTAATTGTCCAGCCTGTATTGTATACGGCTTGACAAAATGTCAAAGGTATTATTTCTGTTGTACCTACACATTTCCTGAAGTTTGAAGATGAAAAGAGTATTAATGACTTACGCTTCTTATAATATCTGTCAATAGGGTACTAGTTGTCAACTAGTCAAATTCATTACTTTCATTGGACTGTCAAAAACGGTTACTCTTTATGCAATTTGTATGAAAACGCAACCTATGACGTCACAGAGTTTTCACATCAAGGTATATACTTATTTATTTTACTTAAGTTATCATTAAAAAAATTCAAATAGTTTTTCCTTCAAAACGATAAACGAAAGTGATCTTATTTTAAGGCGATTTACTTAATTAATATCATAAAGGATTTTATTTTTTACACAATCGATTTGAAATTAGTACTGTCATATTTAAAATTCGAACTCTCAAATAACGCAACAAAAAAGTTTCGCATCAACCTGTATAAACCCGTATTAATGCTAAAACATGTGTGCACGGTTGAACTGATTGACTGGCAAACTGACATCAAGAACACTTGTTATTGTATAAATTGACCACTAATTGTAATTGATGCCTAACTCGCGTGGGACTGACGTGGAATTTTGACATTTATTTAACGGAGAGCGTGTTTTGTTTGGACTTTATGCCAAGATATTGTTCAGTGGCTGTGAGAGACGTCTGACGTGTTTGACACCTGATATTCATTATTCGTGCATCGGTTAGAAATATGCATACATGTGTGTGTATGTTTGTTTATTTTTTAATAATAATTTCAATTGTACTTCCAAATTTGATATTCCATGATCAATATTTTAGAAAATATATTTTTAAATTATCGACATTTATCTATCTTTCCTCTAAAAATACAAACTTATTCACACCTTGGCAGGTACTGTGGAACGGTTTCTTCGAAGATGATAAATTATGAAGATAATGCTTCCAGGTAACAATGATCAGGAGTAAGATTTCATTAAAGGAAAACACTTCATAAATATTAGAATTCAAGTAGGTTTATTTCTGTTAGGAGCTGACGGCCGACTTATAAAGGAAATATATAAAAAAAAACTATCAACTTACTTTTTCATGCTTCCATATTTAAACAAAGATTAGGCCGGTTCCAATTAAGTTAATTTCATTTTTAATTTTTCCTGTTAATTAAGAATATTGTGTGGTAAACCTTTACAACACAGACGTCACATCAAGCTACCCAAAACTGTCAAAAATTCGCAATCAATTTTGAATCATATGTTTCAGAGATAAAGTTGAAAATCTACTAAGGAAATTTGACAGACTGTAGCAGCTTGATGTCGTGGCGTCTATACCGTTAACCCGACTAACTTCCACAATCAGTCTAATATATATTAGCAGTAATTCCACGATCCCCTTTCAAAGCGTAACAGGTCTTTATGAATATTTCCATGAAAACAACGATCCTGATTGGATAGCATCCAGGATATATCATGAAATATGAGCGCCCTTTGTTACTGAACATCATCTGATAACTTTGTATGAAGAGCCCGTAATATGTAGCAACCAGTTCCAAGATACTGCTGGAATTTATTTATCTAAACGGCTTATTGCCATTTAAGGGTTAGTGGACGATTTTTGTTTTAAAATTGCTGTTTTGTGGCTTGAATTTCTTTGCGAGAAATGTTTGTAGATTTGTAAAAATGCCAGAAGCCATGTTATCATGTTGTTTTTTTTTAGTTTGAGTTATTATTAGAAATTATAACTTTGCCGTGTTTATCCTAATTGACCTCGTAAATTCTTAGCTCATATTTAAGAATCCTGTACAGGCAGCAAATATCGAGCTTCAAGTAATTGTAACGCCATTTCATCATTTTGACTGTTTGAAATAAAACCAATCTTTATCATTTTATATTTTCAATCTTTATATACGAACATCAGCTACTGCCGCCGGTTTTACCCGCGTCCCAACTACTCCGCGCTCCTGGATAAAAAGCGATCGAGTATTCTTTTAGCTCAGCGCAAACAAACATACATACAAGCGAACTCTTCAACTACACAACTTCAACAATAATATAAATATAATATAATAAAATCAGTATAGGTTATGTCCAAACCAGAATGCATCAAATAACACTTCTAAATCAATTCACTAATTAAAATCAAAAGCCAAAAAACATTTCGACGAAATAAAAACCTCCTTTTTAAAGTCGGTTAAAATCATCAATTCCTAAAACAAATCTTAACATTAATAGAGTAATAATTAGTGGTTGAAATTGTAATCTGCGCTCACAATCGATGGTAATCTCCGGACAGAGTCCAAATGGGCGTATCTGGTCTACAATCAGTATATTTGCATATACTATGCACCAGTACGTGTTAGATCAGACAGATATGGAATTACTAGGGATGCTTATAGTAATGAATGGCGGTATTTGTGTGGCTGTGTGCGTGTGTGTTTGTATGTGTATGTGTGGAGGAATCCGTGGTCAGAGATGCGCTGGTTAAGGAATTCCGGTGTTTAGATTTAGTTGCTCACTGTTTAGAATTATATGTATATCTATACTAACAGACCCTGTGGCTAAGGTTTTTGTTGTAATAATAGACAAATTATTTGCAATAAAATAATATTGTAACTGTAAATTAAGATGTGAGCTATCCTATCATTCAAGTTGGATTCAAGTGCACACGTTGTGCAAATTTTATTTAAATGTTTAAGTAGTTTAGAAGCCGACGTAACTTTACAATGTGCATAATGTTGACATTCAGCCACAAACTGTATCCTGTGGCTCTAAATATCTCTAAATATTTACTCAAACGGTCCTTCTCAAATCAGTGACTGACATTTTCCTCTGGATAAGAACAAATGCATGAAGTATTTTTTTTATAGAAATATTCGTTTTTTAAATAGAAAATGTCATCGAAGTGAGCAGCTTCAGACGCAAGGTCACTAAACTGCTATCTCACGAACTGAGACCCGCGGATAAAAGAATGGCACCGACAAGAAAAACCAGCCTACAACTATTGAACTGAATAAAATACTAGTTCAGTACCCGTAATAAGTCGTTTAACCTGAACTATAAGAATTTATGAATAAGAACTGGCCATTTGAAATATTATCGACTAAATGCAATAGACAATATCATAGATTTTAATTCGAACAGGATGCATTAGTGAGGTTTATGTTCTTTGGTCTATGCTTTATGGTGGTACCAAAGACTTTTATGGATAAAGCCTATCGGCTTTTAATAAAATGTTAATCGATATTTCTTTGAGTTTTTTTGCTTCGGTTTGTGGGTGGCACCTTGATGACTGTGGTTATTAAGATCTGGTTTCTTGAATACATATGTGAAGACAACATTCTATAGAAAACTAAAAGGAGAGATTCATCTTACTTAAGTATGATTAAAAAATGTTTATTATTTACCGTCCAAAGACCAAGTTTGAAAGCTATAAACTAGGACCTCAAACCCAGGTATCATTATTGGTTCTGTCTGGGCTGCGCAATTGTTCGCAAGAGTTACCGCAGCCCTGGCACACATAGGGCTCCTAACAAAATTGACAATTTTACGTGTGGCCAAATGAAATTACAGAACTTAGACTGACTAATTGAAATGGCCTCTTTCACCAAACACTTAAAAAGCCGCAAAAAACACAAACGAATTATATTATACTTTTACTTAAACATTACGTAAAATTACACCCAACCAATCAAAAGCCTAATACATATATACAAACGGTCGGTTAGCCCCATGGTAGGCCATTGATTAGCTTGTGTTATGGGTGCCAACACAACTGATAAACTACTTATACTTTACACATATACATTTATAAATACATATTATAACACACCCAGACCACAGCCAACAATCATGCTCATCATACAAATGTCAACCATGCCGGGAATCTAACCTGGGACCTATAAGGTCGGCAGTCCAGCGTGGTAACTATTGCGCCATCGGGGTCGTCGAAAAGACAAGATACGATGTAAGTTCTAGAATAAATATCCCGTTACAGGGTCGACTAACACAAAAACCACAACTTAACTCATAATCTGCGCTTTTCACACCAAAACTAGACCTGAATAGGTTCAATTGAACCGCGAACAGTCAACTGTTAGAGTTATTGCATTAAATTAAACCCCTGTTTGCGTCTAAACTTTACATTTGAATGGTGTAGTCGAGCTAAAGATACTATAAGTGAGTATTTGTGTCGTCGTTTGATTTTGTGATGCAGATGGCTGGGAGAGCTGGTTAGAAATTGTTTGTAGTGTTATGATGAAAGGAAAAAACGTAGATTTGTGTAATAATATATTCTATACATATTTATTTTAAATTAATTATACTTTCATGCCTTTTAAAAAATAACTTCAAACAAGGCTCTTAAAACTCGGTCGGTCGATGGCTTGTAATACGTCACGCATTTGAGTACCTATAACATCATTACTTGAAGTTAGGATATGAATACGATATGGCAGTCCATCAGACAAACATACAAAAATATGTCATTATACAAATACAAAAAATATATAAATAAATATACAAATACAAAAAATATGGCAGTCCATCAGACAAACATACAAAAATATGTCATTATTCACATGGTACAGACGCCAGCACATCAAGCTACTAAAATCTGTCAATCCTTAATAGATTTTCAACTTAATCGCTGAAGCATATGATTCAAATTTGATTGGGAAAATTTGACAGTACGGGTAGCTTGATGTGCTGGTGTTTGTACAAGAACAAATTAGTCTGTCGAATACTGACGTAGAATTCCATACAGCCTCTAAAGAAGATGGCTCCGTCAAATAATGACGAATCACTTGAAAACAGCAACAAAAAACAAACAAACGTACACTCGTAATAGTTCACGACGGGGCATAGCAAGTAACCAGTACCTAATACATTTAAAAATGCAATAAAACAGTGTTGGTGCAATCGGTACCGTTTTTGCTGTCCGTACTAATTTACCACCCGGGGTTTTCTATTGATTGGCAACATTGATTGGTACTAATAGCTAATGGTTCAAATGGTGGATTTGTAACGTGTTCTCACACGTTTGACGCATTTTAATCAACGTTGCCGGTAGAGCGGTTACGGCAATATGATATTAATATTGAGATTAATTGTTCTGTCTGTTGAGTATAGTATTTTAATGGGAATGCTGGTTAGTGTTTTAGCAGAAATTATATGCTATTGAACGCTCTTCAGTAAAATTATTGCAAAGTTATTGATGCAATGTTCTATAATGTTCCACACGAAATGAAGTAGTTTGTTGTTTGAAGAACTTCAATTGCAGAGGAATGGCTCTTTTGGGGTTATAACAAAGATAGGTAAGGTTTTAATATAAATATCATTAACTGTTTTAGGGCCGAGGTTTGCCTGGGCTGCGGGTTACCGTAGCCCTGGCACACAGGGACCTCCAGAAGGAACACGGGGTCTCGAATCTATTAATAAAGTCAAATTTGCACACGCATACTGATTATGAAACTATAGGTAATTATTACAATTTTATAAAACGCTTTTTGATATTAAAATTATTGTTTGTAATTTAGGATGTATATACGAATACATACCAGAAACACTATTATACTTTATGTATATTCCCTGTATGTAATACAATTGTTCTACCAATAAATAAATAAATAAATACATAGCTATGACTCTTGACAGAATTCTGATTATCAGTTGAAATACCTGTTCCCACTTTCCTATTATTTAAAATGAAATCGATAAACAAAGTTAGCCTACTCACTTCTACAAAGCCACAGAAATCCAAACAATCTAATCTGACAATCGCACCTTATTCCTAAACTAATATTTTGTTCAGATACACGACATTTTCCTTACAAATTCCACAGTTATGTCTACACGTCTGTCCACGGCTTTAGAACACGTAAATTTTAGAGACCTCATTGTGCCTTAAATCGCTCGAGGCGATATCATTTTGCTATCTCGGGCATTTGTCTCTCATTGCGGATTTGCTGGCGAAACGCACACGCGCGAATTTTCGATTGAGACTTCAAATTAATTTGTGTGGGCTTGTTGCAAGGTGCATGTCTAGCTACAAGCACCTTATTTATGAGTACATTGATGAGTTATCAGTGTCTTACCAATTTTAATTGGCTCACAAGCTCTGATAACATTTATACGACACATGATTTTTTTTACAATATCTTAAACAAATATCCGTTGTGAAGTTTCAGTGAAAAATTTAGTCTGCTATTAAATAATAGGGACTACTGAATAGAATAAAAAATCGTGTAGTCGTAAACCAATTTAATTGACTATTAAAACCACCTTTGTTTAGCACTTTCATTACATAACACGCAACAAGAGCAACACTTCCATTACCGTCCTCATCAGTCAAACGGAACCTTAACATCATAGACATAAGAACGAAAATCCAAACACAAAAAAAGGAAAAAGACGCTTGTTATCAAGAAATGGAGAAAATTCTTGGCGACAAAAAAATCGCCAAACGCCGATGTTAAACAGCAGTTAGGGGCTTGCGTCGCGCTTGTAACCTGCCTAACCTAACCACGCCCGTACATGGTTGTCAATTCCTAAAGTACCAGAGGCAGTAGTGTTACGCTTGGAGCCATTATTCACGGCTTCGGAACAGTGGTAAATCAAAAGAGCCGCGTTGGCACTTCTGTGGCTAAAACGGCGTATCTGATCTTTGACGAAGACTGGTCGGCCGTGTTTTCTCTTTGTATAACATACCTATTTGTTTTATTGCGTTTATTGGGCCGTGTGGGATGAATTGTTTAGGTTTAAAGGGCAAAATGCGCTTTAGAAGGAAACCTACTTGGAGTAATTGGTAACTGTTATACTATACAAGAGATACGTAGGTATATAGGTACTGGGATTATAGGTTTACTAAAATACGGTATTGTAAAGAAAAGAGACAAGCTATCTTTTTTGTTCCTTGTGGTTTTATTTTTCCACACGAATAAAAATAGCCTTATTTATTTATTTATTTAATTCTTGTTACATCAGCTATCTGCTACTGCTAGTCCCTGGAAGCAGGGATTGGCCGGATCAAACAGGCAGACAGACATACGGGCAGAAATAAAAAAATATGTTGTTTTGGTATTTTTACCATGTACTCGTATAAATCAATATGCACTTAGTTAAAAGTGGTTCTTTTAATATTATAATCAAAAACTCAATTTTTTTTTTTTTATTATTTTGTAATTTAAATTATTTATATAAGTAAGAAATACATATAGCATCTTTCATTTCCATTAAATACAAGAAACACTAAGCTAGTTGTCAAAGAAAAGCAAGCTGAACTTCGCTATCGAATGATCTATCTACCGAACCCACACTCGCCCACTAGAAGATAGGTAAGTCTTCAATCTGTCACACCCATTTTTAAGAATGGTATCTCAATTTCCTCCATTAATTCCTCAATTCATAATGTCACTGAATTAAATTTTTTTATAAACGTGGCAATGCTGCCAGCCTATTGGGTACACTCCCGGTAAGCAGCGATGAGGAGGATTTTTTTGACGCCATTTATGAAGTTTTTTAATTAAAATAAAATTGTAAATATGTATGAAAAGATAAATTAAAATTAAATTATAAACTTTTTCATAGGTCAATCGAATTTGATAGCATTTTGAACTTTTTCTTTTATTTAAGTATGCTACTCACCATTTTGGAGAAGTTTCTAACTGCCAAGGAATTCAAACAATCTGAAAAAAAAAACAATATCATAATTATTGACAGATAAATATTTTTTTCTTTATCAGGACTACGTTGTCGTTGAAAGCCATTCCATCGACATCGGAGGTCGTATTATGGCAGCTTGTATCATAAACAATGTAGAAGATAATGCCAGAACAATGATAGCTTTCTAGATTTCAATCAGACGAGCGATCGGATGTGTTCTGTAGTGTTAAGGTAGTGTTACACGAATTGAACATTTGTTTGGTATGATATCAGATTATTTTGTTTCACTGTACGTGATATAGAGATAAAAGTTGATTTTAAGTAGCAAATTATTTAGGAAATTGATTACTGAAATTGTTAAGTAAAGTATTTTTATTTTAAGATGCCTTTGTATATTCCAAATATTTGATCTAGAATCTTCAATTTTAATTGTGAAATGCACTAAAGATGTCATGGATATTTTGCAAAGTAACGCCCGATTCGACAATTTATCTAAAGATATTTACTACTAAAGATAAGTAAAGCTTACACAGTAATCAAAACCAAATATTCTATGTTTAAATACACGATAGGATACAGACTAGTACAAAAGAAATATAAGTATAATTATTTTTATTTGTGTCTCGCGTGAGTGTGTGCCGAGCCTTACAGTTGGCACGTGTCACTCTATATCGAGTCGGACACGTCGTGATCGAGTACTTATTGTTGTCTAACGCTCAAAAATAACTGTATTAATCACTGTTATTATACATTACACGCATACTAGTCTCTACTTACGGCTGCGTCTGCTTTTTATCTTTGTTTTAATTAAGTTTCAAATGTATAAATTTATTTAAAAGTTGACTTTCACGTGAACTTATTCACTATTTAAACATACCTTGATTGTAAAGACACTTAATTTTGAGAATCGTTTGCGGTACGAAAGCATTTTCGTTTCATGATTAACGCTCAGTACTTCTCCGTGTGAGAGGAGGCCTGTGCCCAGCAGTGGGACGATAAAAAGGCTGATGATGATTTTGACGATGATGACATGCCTGACATCTCTCTACTCTTCGTCCCTCGTAGACTTCTTTAAGATAGATAATCTACACTAATATTTTAGACCTGAATAGTTTGTTTGTTTGCTTGAACTCGCTAATCTCAGGAACGATTGGAAAAAATATTTTAGTATTTGATAGCCCAATTAACGAGGAAGACTACTTTTTATCCGGGGGTGTGTCGTTGTAGTAGTGTGTGGAGTTGTAGCATTATCAACTTACTAACTATGCATATTTGCACCAATGCAAATAATATAATACGAATTAAATTATCAAAGTCGGTATAACATTCGTCATTGTCAATGTGACAAAACTCCTTATCTGAAATATACTATGTAGATTTATTATAATATCGGATAGTCAATTGTTTCAAGTTATCAACCGACTGTTATTGCTATGAGGATCTACTTGGATGTTTGTTGTAGGTAGTATTCAAATGTTTTCCCACGAGGAAAATATATGTTTTTTTAGACAAGAAGTAACTATCACCACCAGAAGTATCCAGTTACTGTGGAATTACTTATTTAAAATAATAAATATTAGCGCTAAAGTAAAGTGCAATTTCGGAAAAAAAACAATTGTGTTTTCACACAGATACATATGGAGATCACAGATGACAGATTACAGAGTACTATGCAAAATAGTAACACATTCTGAAAGACATTCTCTCCCTAAAACCTTCAATATCTTCTAAAAATATAGTATTTTTTCTATGAAATTCCATAGTTTTGATCTCTGCTAGCTGATTTCTTGTAACATTTCTTGCGTCCTGATATCAGACGGCCGTATAAAAGTGGATGACACGCTGTATTTATGTATCGACGGCAGAATTATTTAAATATGTCTACACTTGTTCCGTCAGATGCCTGAGGCTAACGGTGGGGCTTTGAAACCAGCGGTTTATAGGAGTGGAGCGATAAGCGGTAGCGATTGCTTGACACTCACTTTAAAGTATTTCCGGTATATGTAACACTTATAATCACACAAATATTATAAACGAAAAAACGACTTAATAGATTTTAATGAAACATAAAACAAATAAAAAGTACTCAAAGGCGTATGGACTGGCATAGAGGTTATTTTACATCTACATACGGGAAGTAGATACAGGTAAAACCGCAGGTAACAGTTAGTTTTTCATGAATCAGGTTCATAATTTTTATGTAGATAAGTATTACATCTTATCTTATATAGTATTAATATCTTTTTCTTTATTCAGTATGAAGTTGATATCTTTGAGGAATAATAGGACGTATGCGTAAGCGAGCAAATATAAAATATATGTACATATGTCAATCAATTAAAGATAGAGAATTTATATCATATTTGTTATTTTAATTTAAAAAATGCCAATGTTAGTATAACGAAGCTCGCCAGTACTATGACGAGGCAACACCTTCTCTATATTAAATTCGTACTCCCGCTGACCTCATGGCCGCACACGTACAAAATGAACGGTGACAGCGCCATTTGATCAACTAATAAAGTAAGAGGCGCGTTAATTCCTCTCATAAAGCACTGTTACTGATATTTGCAAAACATTAAGTTTACGAGCTCAGCTCTAATCGCGCCTGTACGGGAAATGGCGTTAAATACTAATGCTATTTTATATTACTATTTTATATTAGGTACTTATTTGCAGAGACGCAGATTTAGGACTCTAGGTTGACAAATACGCGGTGTAAAGGTAGATATAGACATAGGGGGTATACATTCGAAGGGAGGTCCTACGAATGTATACCCCCTATGTCTCGTAAAACTAAACAACTTTCAACAAAAAAAAAAAAAAAAATGCGAAATTCGATAGATAAATTGCGACTCCATACAATATTTAGGTGGTAAGTTCAAACTTCCTATGAAACGTCCAATATTTTATCCATTTATATTATGTTAAGATCACAACAATATGTTAAGGGATCATTGTTCATATTTGATGAAATTCTAGTACCTATATCCACAGAATACTAAATAGTAACTAGCGTTCTATAACGTCTTTTTGAACTTACATGTGGGATGTTGTATTAGCTGACAGAATTTTCTCAGTAGCATAACGGAGAGACATTGAGTCTTTAATTTTTTCAGGTTAGTATATTTGGTAGATAGTAGCTTTCGAACATTTTCAAACTGGCCCTAAGTATGTTTCCATTGACGTTACTAAAAAAAAAATACAAATTTATCGTGTGATACCCAACCCTAGCACATAATGTACTCCCGTGAAAGTTACAGTTTGGACGCTTCAAACTCGTACATATCGCTCACCCGCCGGCGACTCTCAATAAACCTCTCCGGGCGCTTTAATGCAAAATTAATTGATATTACCGAGCCAATGCTGTGACCGTAATAAGAAGTTCTCACTAGTAAATTTTGAAAATAGCATTTAGGGTGCTTCGCCGCTGGCTGGTCCGCGGTGTGATGTACGATAATTGTGGATTAAATTGAAGAAGATTGAACAGGAATGCTGGTTAAAGTAACTTCGCAGACTGTTGGGAATTTATTCGGTATCATTTTGTTATAAATGGTCGCAGGAAATTTACTGAAAATGAAGTCTGAGCATAGATTTCTGGATATTAAAGTTAGTAAATCTGAACAAGTCTATTGTTATGATTTTGACGTGATCCCTTGCATTTTGAGTTTCCAAGAAGTAAATAGCATAATTTCATAAGTACTTAGTACTTTTAGTCTTACACATGCGTCTTCAATAATTGTCAAGAGCTTACAGATCGTGAGAGTTTAAGTAGGGTGAACTCATCTAATTTCGTGACAAAAGCATTTGAATAATAAAATACCAATAAATTATTAATGAATTTAATTCATTCTCAGCGTGAGTTTTAATCAGTCTTTTATGAGGAATATTTGCACAAATAATCATATTTTTTTCTAGAAACCTAAGAGTTATACCAAATTTACTAAACCAAGTCAACTTGCCTAATTCCGTGGTGACCTCTTTAAGTCCGTGATAGCTAGTACTCTAATTCTGATATAACGGAATTAGGCAAGTTAACTTTATTTAAATAGTACAATATTAATATAATAAAATTAATCTTAAACTCCTTCGAAGCTCTGTAAACTGTCATAGTTGAACTCGAAACATTTTCAACAGCGGTTTTGAAATCGGACTCTGAGTATTTTATGTTCTTCGTGTTGGGGTCATCTATGATATATCTGAAAGTAAACAAGCAAATTAAAATAATAAATACGTACGTACCTGCTTAGATTTTAGCGTCTGCTCAAATTTGACCTCATATTAATAAAAAGAGCTGTGAAATTTGGTAAATTACTCACGCAATTACGTGACAAGTGCAAAAAAAGTGTCACCCAATTCTGTGATAGCAAAATATAATATTGGCTCAAAGTCGTCATTTTAATTAAGACCAGATAAAAGTAATAAAATGACATTAATCTTGTCTACTAAACTCAAACTAATTCAATAGTTTCAGTTAAAACCACAAATATTTTAATTCTGTGATAGCACAGAAACCACTCAACCGCTAAAACGCTAATATTTTTGACGAACAAAATAAGCTCTAACACGAAAAAGACGCAGAACTATGACAATTTTTTTACTGCCACATCAAGGAAATATCAATTACAATCCATTTTAGTACAAAAAAGCTAAAAAATCGGTTAAATACTTACATAAATACAGCAAAGTTCGCCACCAATTCACAGACACTGCCGAAACCGGCGAAATTCGCGCGCGATCTGACAAAACCGTTAGCTGTTCCTATCTCGCTCACTCGAGTATCCCCAAACTTTACAGACGAATTTTAACTTTATCATAGAGGGTTAAGGTTGTATTTCAAAACATTGATTTCACTCGTATAGCCCTATGATAGCCCTCAAACCAAATACCACCGAATTAGGCGAGTCACAGAATTAGATGAGTTCACCCTATTTTAGGGCTCCGATTTTTTTTAAAATTTATGTATAAGAACTACATATGTATAATATCGAACGACTCTGGCTTTGAAAGGTCTCCACTCTTTAGAGATTTTTTACTCGCCGTCTGCATTCAGGGAGGTTATTCTTTCAGACAATCTAGTTTCCGAAGAAACGCGGACATTTTTAGAAAATATTCTCTTGTGCACACCAGCCCTAACAATCCGAACCAGTGTAACAAGTACTTCGAATTATTAAGTCGTCACTACATTAGGTAATCACACCTAATTGGTATTCACACGACTGTGTTATTTCCATGTTTATCTCAAACGAGAGGAATATATAGGGCTCTGTATCGTTACGCTTTTAGAGCCTGATAGTGATGTGCTAAAACTAGGAATAGTGTTGGAAACATCACTGTGAAGGTAGTAAAATTATCGGTGTTACGACTCTGGTCTGTAATTATATGATATAATTTATAAAGCTGTTTAATAAATAATTAAGTATGTTATAAAAGCTGTTTAATTGTGTTCTGGTGCTTTAGGGATGTTTTGAATGACTGTGAGGTCTGAATTTGTGTATGTTCTTTGAACACCTTTGCGTGGTGAAAAGAGAGTGATCTTATTTTACTTTAAATAGCAAAAAAACAAAAAACAATTTTCAGTAATCTTTGCTCCTTTCGAGTTTATTATTACAAATATCATTGCAGGCTAATACTTGCAATAGCATTTAGCAAACAAAACACAATCGTCCCCACTTGGAAGCCATTTCTCCAACAAACAACTATAGAATATTAACAACACTTACAAACAGCTCATTAAAAGACTCATAATTTATGATCTCCTCAAAAAAAAAATCCACGAACTGCCATCAGAGCTTGCTAATATCCCACCACCTTCTACGGCCGAAGACCCAAGGTGTCCGTTAGGCTCCAGGGCCGTACCATATCCACAATAGTCCGCAGTCCGAACCAGACTTACGTACATTGTAATTAACCCATGAATACGCAAGTACAGGCAATTATTGAATTCTCTACCGTAGGTGTGATGTAAAAACGAGTAGCTGAAGGCGTCATATAATTATTCAGATTGCAATTAATGCTGTTATATCAATAGTTTTTATTTAACAACCACTGCTGGCATTTTAACTATTTCCTTACGAGTATTTGTTTGTGGGGGAAAAAATGTGATTGTCGTTAGGGAACTGGTTAGCGTAATATAATTGGATTTTAGTATTGCATTTTGTTATGATATCCTCATTCGTAGTCGCCTTATTGTGTTTGTATTGTGAAGCAACGGGTGATTTATTACTCCTCTTTTTAGTGACGTAATAAAGATGGATGAACTCGAGAAAGTAGGGTTCTCGTAATCTATTCGAAAAACTTGATGTTTACGTATCATTATTTGTTGTACTAAGGAGTGCTGGGATAATTTTATGGTTGGAAGAAACTCGGGGTACCAATAAGTTTTGAGAAAAGAATCCAGGGCCCCGTTGGCGCGCAATGGTTACCTCGCTGGATTGTGGAGCTAAGGGTACCGAGTTCGTTTCCCGGTACGATCGACATTTGTGTGTATAAGCATACTTGTTGGCTGTGGTCTGGGTGTTGTTATATGTATTTAGAATTATATATGTGTGTGTAAAATATATGTAGTGTATCGGTTGTGTTGGCACCCATAAACAAAGCTAATCAATAGCTTACCTTGGGGCTAACCGAAGGTGTCTCGATACTATGTTACGTTATGACCCTCTCTGATCATAGTGGACACATCACCTAGCTCCCAAATAAAGGGATTAATTATAGCAATATTTCCGGCGATCAGGTCGACAGCTGACACTCGGACGTGTAAGGGTGCTATAAGTCAGTCGCGACTTGCAGCGGCGGACGCGTTAAGTCCAACTTGCGTGATTTAAACGTACGCCGATAGGTAATATACCGTCCGCAGAGAAAATTTTATGAAATACGTTTTTAAAAAAATATAATATTGTTAGGTAATTAAATAAAGATCTAGCTTTAGGAATAGAAATAGATTAAATGTTTTTAAGTACCTATATATTTTTAGGAATATTTTAAAATGTAAATTAAATTTTTCAAAGTAAATAAATTACAATTAGTTTACAGAAAATACAGTTCAAATAGGTCCGTAAACAGAAAAAAAAACAAGAAGGAAGAAAAAACAAATGACGAGAACCACTTTTAAAATTTTTGTTCTAAATCAGAGAGATTTGGATTTATAAAATTAAAGTTATTTAAATTTGACTACAAATAAAGGGGGAAAATATGTGGGAGATTATTATGCACATCAGCTCAGAGCTCGTGGCTAAATAACCCCGTACGGGCAGGCCAATCATCCAAGGTGTCTCAGGTTGCCCGGGTAACAGGATTGCAGAAGTCAGATAGGCAGTCACTCCATGTATAACACTGAGAGTGAACTGTGTATGTTTAAGGCTGGAAGCCGACCTCAACATAGCTTAGGAAAAGGCTAGACATATGTGATTACCCGAACAGCAGTAGCCTCAAGCTTGTTAAAAAGCAAACTTCATCCAATTTATGTTTACAAAAAACCTCAACAATTTCCCGTAAGTTTTTGTTGTAATTGCACATCAAACCCTTATTAAACCTGCTTTAAACATCAATAAATTAGAATCCATACGAAGAAATAAACTACCTGGCAACGCACGTTCAATGCCAAAGAGAACGCACTAGATAAACACATAGATATGCCTATTTACCTAGGTACCCTCACGACGTATGCATAAACAAACAGTTTTTTCATCGAATCAGAGAGAACGACTTGATACTCTTTGAGCACTTAGACAACCGGAGACGGCATTACTATGAGTTCTCCTTTGCGTAACGTACGCGATCACCTGTCAAAATCATATGTATATGTCACATCCCGGACATTATTACGGAATATCAACGATGCACAAACGTTATAGTCATGTCTGTTGTGATGTGTACAGAGCCTAGGTTTAGGAGGGAAAGTTAATAAAATGGCGCGCACTCAATATTCGCTCTTTTATGCTACCTATCCACCCTCAAGGAGACTAGTCTAGGACAGACTATTTTTTAACCTAGAATAAATCATTTAACCAACAAAGACTATAATTTCTCGCCAGGATCCCTTCTGATGCCCCCAATGAGTGACCGTGAGGATAATAATTTTCCGACATATACATATATGTATTGTTTGCGTCCAGTATATGCTTGTGTTTGACAGTGCTGACGTGTGCGTGCGTAACGCTGTGATCGATCGAATGCATGAGTGAGCTATGAGTACTTGTGTGCGTGTCCACATGGTTGAATGCTCCAAGTTGATACTCGAACTCGCGTTGATAAACCCATTTGTATGTAGGAGAGACTATCAGACGATACTAAATATGTATATAGCTCAGTAATTGAATCAAAAAGTTAAATAAGGCGTACATTTTATCCACGTTTATAATAAAGACACTAAGATATGGCTTCAGATGTGTGTTCGTTTAAAAAAAATATAATTATAGTGATTTTAACTTGCGTAAATGACTTTTTGAGATTAAGGGCTAGTTTCACAATGCCCGAATACCCGCTACATACAGAATAAATTCAAAAATGGAACAGAATTTGTATGAAATTATCTACCAAATAAACTAACTGGAACTTATTCGTAGGTGGTGAAACAGGCCTTTATAGTACGTAAAGTATAAGAACATTTTATGTATGAAAGCCTTATTTTATTTTTTTGAAATTAATTTAGGTTCTAGATCAAATATTTTGCGACGTTGTTTTAATGTACAGACGCCAGCACATAAGGCTACTCGAACTAATCAAATTTTCCCAATCAACTTTGAACCATATGCTTTAGCTAAAAAGCGGAAAATCCATTGAGGAAATTTGACAGATTATAGTGGCTTGTTGTACTAGAGGCTGTACAGATTTGTGAAAAAAAAAAAACTTAGTTAACTAAAATAACTAGACGCAAGTTTATCATCCTAACCATAGCCACGGGTCAAGCTAGTATCTAATATATTCACAGTTGAGAAACTTTTTCTCATGTTATTGGTTTTCATATCAAGTCGAATATTGTAATATGTCCATAGCAAGGATGGTGCTATAACGCCAAGAGGAGTGTGAACTACTGAATTTTTATAGTTTAATTATTTAAAACGAAGTACGCATAAACTGCAAGGGTTATAAATTAACGACTTCTTTCTGTCATTTTGCTTGTTAACTGGTGTCGTTTGTATAATTCTTGGTGACATTTTAAGTATTTTTTTTTTTACTATTAGAATACCTGTTTTGGGGTAGGTAGGTGCTCTAGATCTGCAATTGATTGTTATGTTATTAGATTATATAATATCACTTTATTCCTTTACTATCATCATCAGCCTTTTTATCATCCCACTACTGGGCACAGACATTCTCTCACAGAGAGAAGGATTAAGCGTTAATCACCACGATTAACGAACAATTAATTAATTTAACGATTTTCAATCGTTCCTTTTAGTATTGAAATGACATCGCTAATTTCTGAAATCCTTGACAAACTTAATTACCTACTCTTGTTGCTGAAAAGGCATTTGATGGGATGAAAAAAATATTTAATTAAAATTAAAATCAACCGTATGAGAGTACACAGAAAAAAAAGGAGGACATCTGGAATGTAGACCACTCAGTTTTTTAGACAATAACTAAAAAGGAATAAATTTTTTTTTTATATAATATCTTTTATTAAGTATCGTGTGTAGCATTCCATAGCTTTTATAAGACAAATTAAACTAATATAGAAATTAAAGACATTTTTTTTTCAATAAGGAAAAAAATATTTTTATATATTTTTTTTGCTAACGTTACAACAGTACAGCTACAATGCATTCCACCCCACTTGTAATACATTTCAATTTAACTCGGAATCGTCGCATTACCTCGAGTTATAACAGCTTAGGCCTTTATTTAGTGTCGGACCACCGCGACCTTAGCTCCAGAACACGACACTACATAAGGAACTCTTTTCTATCATTATTTCAAACATCGATCTTCCTAGAGGCTGAGTATTTTTATAGAATTTATGCAGACTGTGAACATATGCGGCTGTCTATGTGTTATTCAGAATGAACACATGTGTGTGTGTGTGTGTAATTACAATAGACACACACAGAATTTTGCAGTGAATCGAAATTTGTAGTCTTAAGTTAAGCTTAGCTTAACAGTGGCACGTGTCGAGCGATCATAATATTAAGCAACGCTTGGCACGGTCAGTGGATTGGTCTTGACGACTAGTCTCACCAAGGGTATCGGGCTTCCCAGGTATCTCCTCAGAGTAGGGATTTGTTCCTTGTAAAATTTTGGTATGTAGCTGTATTCGGATAGACTGGAAGCTAATCCCAACATAGTCGTGAAAAAGCTAGGCAGATGATGGTAGTGTAAGGGCCAGTTTCACCGATTACGGATAGCCATTATCTACCAGATAAAATTAAAAATGGAACAGAATTTGTATGAAATTATCTGCCAGATAAACTATTTGGAACTTATCCGTACCCGGTGAAACTGGCCGTTAGTCTTATAAAATTAATCTAATAAATATGAGAATTTGATGTCTTTAAAACATTCTTAAGTTTCTATGGGGTTTCTTCCAAATTTTCCCCACAGAGCTTAATTTTAAAACACTTCCTTCACATAGCATAATACTGCAACAAAAAAAAAATACAATAGCTGTTGCCGATAGCAACAAGTATGGCTCCGCATCGCAAGGTCGCACCGTGGGAGGTTGATTTACATTCAATCGCTGCGGATCCGCCGCAACGCTGGCTGGTGATAAAATTATGACGGAACGAAACTCCACGAGAAAGTGTTCGGTATTTGAAATTATGTTCATGCTTTTGTTTTTTGAAAAGATTAGTTGAGTACAAAAATATGACTCTATCTTTTTATTAGTGTGATTATCAAACAAACTTGAATTTAAGTTAGCTAATATGTAACACATAGACATTAATTAGCTGTTTTGTACAGTGGTGACGTATTTTTTTTTTGTATGTATGAACGACACACTCCTCATTTTATGGAAGAAAATCCTTTCATATAATACGAGACTATTTTGTTCATGCCGATGTCAAAAATTCTGCCTATCAGAATCAGACAAGTGAAATGAGACGAAAGCCGAAGAAAAATACTGAAACAATTGAAGGTGGTCCTCTCATTTTATGGAGTTTCCTAAAGACAGGCGGATCGAGACACTAGGGTAAATTGAGATGAAACATTGTAGAATCTATATACTGCGGCGAGAATTAATTACCTTATTATGTACGCTATAATCCTGGGTGGCTAAAAATGATCTCTAGTCGTTTGGACTGTTTAATTAATAAATCGGTGTTGCCAAATTTCTGCGGGGCCAATTCTAAACAATAATAATTTAAAAAAAACCTGTTTCTATATTTATATTTTTATACACTTTTGAGCTTTTATTGTTTGACTTAATAAATTATTATTATTATAATATATTTTAATTAGTATCCCATAATTAGCGCAGAATATAATTATGACAGGTTCTGACATAATCAACGCTAATTCTACAACAGATCTATAGAGTCGCACACCATAATTAAAAAGACGTTTTGTTTATAAAAAAATAATGTTATATTCAAGTCAGAAGTTGTAGCTACGTCACCAAATATTGAATTGCGCCAAAAAAGTATCTAGCAATAAAACTGTCAAAATTTATACGTCATATTCAAATTAAGAACACAGGATTAAACGACTAACTTGATCCATAAACAATTGCTACCGACATGAATTCTATTCACTAACCGCCCAAAGTCTGCCATTCATCATGCAACTTTCTTGTCCTCAGGCAAAACCCCTATCCATTGAATCGTCCATTTTGCATGAATTATCATACAATTAGCCGTCAGAAGCGCCGCTACGTTTATACCCGTCATTGTTAACTGGGTTTTAATCAGTGTTAGAGATTTATGCGCCCGCGCACTTGGTTGAGTTAGAGCGAGCCGCGGGCAGTTGTCGCCAATAGGGGTTCTGGTCACCGAATATGGATTGTATCGGGATTTTATTATAGTATTAGCTGAGTAATAAGGTTGGTAATGTATGCGGGTCAGGGGGGTCTTGTGACGTCAGTTTGTGGATAAGTAGCCATCGATCAGGGAATGGGAACCCTTCGTGCTATCAACCGTTGATTATAGTAGTTTCGTACATCATTGTCTAAGGAAGCTAGCATTCTGCCCGGGCTGCGGGTGGTTCGCCAGAGTTACCGTGTCCCTTAAACTTAAACAAAGTGGGTTTTAGTCAGACACTCCCTCCAGCTGCACCTTTAGCGGGAGGGGTCATTTGATGATTTTCCGCGACAAACAAAAGGAAGCTACACTTATTTAAAGGTATATCATATTTTCCAAGGCAAACTTATCGATTAAGGAATGAAAGGTATTTAATATACGAGTAGTACTAGTGAGTTTCATTGGCTTAAAATGGAAGCTACTAAATACAGCATTCAATACACGTAACGAAGACCTTAATAGTGTTAGAAGGAAAAAATTACAGTCTCTCAATCTTTTGATTTTCTTCAAATGAAGTCTTTCAAGATCTATAAGACTGTACTGTAACAATTACTGAATTACGTGAACGAAATTAATCTAAACCCTGCCGACTGTACCTTCAAGTCCCAAAAACAAGTGAAGGTTGCTATATTAGAGATCGAGTTGACCAATCCTCGTTACCAACTTTACATCCAGACACCTAATGCGGCAAATATATCAGAACCAAAATCTAAGGTGCCATAGTTTATTAGCTATCTGCGTATTAGCTTCGTGATCTGCCACGGGACAGACTATAACTAATGTAATAATCTAGATTCACTGGGCGTAGTAATTAAATACGGCTATAAACAAGCTCTGCGCCCCCGGCAGAGAGAATCTCACGACTGACCAAGGGGATAGTCGAGTTGGAAAGCAGTAGGGAAATTGCTTAGTAGGGGTTTGGGGTGAGATGGTGAAAGAGGGCTTAAATTGGAAGCTCTTGAAAGTATCGAGGCAGTTCTTTACGTATTCACTCAGACATGTATTTTTTGTATAAAGGTACTTATTTTAATTAAAGTTTTATTTAATTATTCCAACAATCTCTACGAGTAAAATAAATGTCAAAGTTTGTGGATTTCGATTTTTATTCCTCACTCACAATTCAAAGCCTGAAGGTAGGAAGCTGGCAATAATATAGCTTACTCATCAGAACAAATGGGCTACTTTTATCCAGTTGCGTGATATACCTGGTTTCCTCAGAAAGCGGGTGAAATTTAAACATCATAATTGTTCATGATACTTCCAATTTCAGTATTTAGGTATTAGGCAACTTGTGTCTGCCTATATTTGTTTTTACAATTTGGTAGCTACATTAAAAAAAATATACGAAGAATTATTTAGCTTATCGGCATTTCTCGCTATTTCAAAGACTCAAACGAGTTGCCCTACTGTTTACCCTAGACTATGGCTTAAGGCTCGACATACATTACGCCAACAAGTAGATATCATGCCCAGTCCCAAGGGTGTGAGGAGAAGTCGTAAATAGCTCGTCAGCATATTAGAACGAAATTAACGAACATGGAAGTTCTTCAAATGTAGTACGACAGATACAGGGCGTTTTATGATATTTCATGATTTAGGTAGCAAGTATATAGAGTTGGGCATTAATGAAATTGATCTCTTAAACTATAAAGAATGAAACTTTTTTTGGATTTCGATTTTCGATACGTTAAAGTATCTGCTCGTTTGCCAAAAAAAGATTTATGTACCTACATTGCGATCCAGACTTAATGGCAGCTCGAAATTACCTTCAAAAACACGTGCGCATTTGTAGCCATATCCTAACGCAACTCCACCGCCCCGCTCATGCCCAAAAATTGCTTCTGCGCATATACTACCCTGTTGGTCATGTTATCCCTTTAATTTAGACCCATCCGGAATGAGCAAGCGTGGTAATTAATGCTCAATCGTTCTCTGTGTGAGAAGTGGCCTGTGCCCAGCCGTGGGACGTTAAAAAGGCCGATGATGATGAGGCACTTTAAATGTTCTAGATGTTGAAATAAAGCTCAATTTTATACAGCTTCGGATCCACAAAACTAACAATAGCTTAGTGGCTTTGATCATAGATAGTGTTTCATAAAAAGCGAGGCCATCAATATTATTGCCATACTATGTTATCAAAGCAGTCGGCTAACAATTGGAAACACTAATTTTAACTTCAATGAATATAATTGAATATATCAATTAATCCGTTAAGCACGTTACCGCTTATTACAGCACTACAAGAAAGAGCTGTTATTACATTAAGTGCCAATTATAACACTGTTATTATACAATTTAACAATTATAAATACATTACAGTAGTATTTATTAGTAGATAACAAATTGTACGATGCAATTTAGCTGTCTGAGTTCAGTTTGTTTGACCAAAGATTTTTGCATTGGATTATCATAAATCTCGGTGTAAATCTAGTGTACAGACGGCAGAACATCGAGCTACTACAAACTATCAAATTTTCTTACTAGATTTTAAACTTTATCGCTGAAGCATTATGGTTCAAATTTGAATGGGATTTTTTACAGTTTCGGGTAGCTTCTATAAAAAAATCGCAACTAACGCATAAGTATCCTCCTTATGGGAAGTATCCCGGGAGTACCCAGGGCTGTGGGATAGTTCGAAAGAGTTACTTTGGCTCTGATACGCAAAGGGCTTCAGAGGGAACAGAATTGCATATTTTACGAAACAAACGGGTGTTACTCGCGATGTAATTATAAAGGTATACGATACCTCTTTCTCCCGACGTTTTGGCTCCATTGCTCCGACCGTGGTTACGGATGAAACAAAAGCGGGTTTTAGTCAGTAAAAGTCTGACACTCCCTCCAACTGCGCCCACAGCGGAAAGAGATCATTTGATTATTTCCTCCTCAAAAAAGGCGTCCAAACTTTAACTTTTAAAATTAGATACATACATATATTATTAAAAAAGAAAAAGACATATAACATTACAGTTCAAAATATACCTAAACAAACTTCTTTCCCACAAGAAAAACAACTGAACAACACAACTTACAATTTCTATGAGTACCGACATCAATTTTTTAACCACGACCAGCCAATAACTAGATTGGAAAATATTTCAACGAGAGACCAGCCATCTATTAGTACATACCCACTGCCTTAGGGCTTCAGAAACTTAAGTAAACAGAGCTACAACCATTAACTTTAATTATGTACAGAAACATGACTTATTTATGCTTTGAGAATATTTTAAGTATTATAGAACCCTCAGGATATCGCTATTTGTAACCGTTGGATTAAAGATTACGAGGCTAAAGTAACTGGAGTATAGTGATTGAGTTACTTTATTAAAGTTGTTATTTTAGATTTTAAGATTTTTAAGATTTGTTAAGATTTTTGAGCAATCTATATTATTTTTTATCAAATGTTTATAGTTATCCGATATTAAGGTTAAGTTAATGCCCTAATACTAGGCTATGTGACAGTATGATTTTATTGAACAAGTAATTTATAAATCTGTCAAATAGCCTATTGATTTTTGATGATATGCAGGGTGCAACGTAAAGCAATAAATATTGCGAATCTCCATACAAAATTTGGCGGCACGTCCAATTTTTCTATGAAAAGTGATTGTATTTTTGCTTTTCACATTTCTTTCTGTTTAAATTCGTTCAGTTTCACTCAGGTACGTATAACACCATATAATTTATTATTCAGAAAGTGTTCCGAAAGATAGTCCAATGTATAACTTAAAATGTATTGACTAAAAAATAAACAATACAAAAAATACAACTTTTCTATTTCCCTGAATATGTTTTTGAAAGGATATAGAGACAACCGCTAAAACCGTAAAATTCTTTTTTTTATATAGTTTCCGCAAATACAATTAAATAAACGGTTGTGTAGTTACTATCATTTAATTCCACGACATACAGTCATGTCAATAACAATACATTCTCTTTAACCTTCAACTATCAACGAGTTATTATTTTGTGGAAACATTTCTAAGCAAATTTATTGCTTCGTTCTTAGAAAACATTATTTAAACCATGTGTTGATAAGGATATTTAAAAGCATAAGGGATAAAGAAAATGTTGCTATTGTTTCTGTAATAGACATTGTTTATGATCTACGGTAAGACTAAATTGTTTGTTAACAAAGTTGCCAGCATAAAAAAATGATAATGTGTTCCACATAACTATAAAAGCTATTTATCTTTTGTCGACCGTCTGTGGACCACACTAGAGTAGTGTTTGAGCAAGTTAATTAACAGTTTTCTTTAGCAATTAACGCATGTATTGTGAATTGACGACGTACGTCTAATTGATCATAAAACATAAGTTGATGATGGCCGTTTTGAATAATTTACTGAGTATTTGTTATAAAATTAGACATATATATGAAACGTAGATTGTTTAAATATGAACTAGTGCGCGAGTCATGGTGCGTAGTTTAATAGAAGTTTGTGGAAAAATAGTTTTGTTATTTTTTCATGCGTTTCGTTTTATAAATCAAACTATTCTTTGAGTTCCAATTTCAAATGTTCGTGTGGCCAGTTTCCTTAAGTAGGTTTGATATCTTTATTTTCTTTATTTAAACTCTGCAGTCTGCCTTGTAAATTGTGGTGTTGTTCTTTGGCCACACTGAACCTAAAATGTATTTTTGAATTATTGATCCGTGTCTTGAAGATTCAGACATGAATATGTCATGTGAGGTATACTTAAAAACATAAGGCTATTTGAATGATGGTTTTACAAACAGGTGTAGGTACACAATTGCATAATACAATTAATTTGCAATAATAAATTCATATTTGTATGATGGAATTTTAATGCAATCGTTTTTACAAAAATAAAATGAGAAAAAAGTCGCTCATGTGTCAAATACTTGCATTTTTTAAATAAAAGTTGTCTATGGCCGAGTCTTTCTAGAATTACTGTCACTAAAATTCCGCCCGCTAAATACTTATAAACTGTTCGAAATTCAAAACACAATTAAAAAAGGAAAACACAAGTAATAAACGCAATTCCCAGGTCACGTAACAACATTCCGATGTAAAAAGTCGCATAATTATAACAAACTTACTGCCCTTAGCTAGTTAGCCTTATTATAAAGCATTTACTAGTTGTAATATCCTTATTTCCACGAAATAATACGTATTCAACGGTATTATAGTACTTATAAAAGCAAAAAGTGTGAAATTATTGTATATAAATGTGCTTCGAATCGGCTATAGGCCAATTTGTACTTGTTAAATGGGGAAAAAATATGCAAAAGATATATAAATCGCAGTTTGATTTAAGAAAATAGGCGGGACTAAGTGAGCGTAAATGATATTTGTGTTATCTATAGCCTGTAATTAATTGGATACTGTTTGAAAGGAATTTCAATTAAAGTATGTAATTAGAAACCATAGTGCAGTGACTAGGTACTGACTCCATTTTTTTTTGTGAAAAAAAACGAGTTTTCCGGCCCGTTCCACAGGTTGCTGATAAGTTTATCAGTTGTCTGGCAGATAAATTCATACAAATTCTGTTCCATTTTTTAATTTATCTGGTCGATAGTATGTAACCCGCCCCAGACGTTTTAATTAAATTTGTAAGATAATTATAGAGATATGAAGACGGTGCCCTTTTTAATACAAAACAATAGAAATAACTGCCTATTATATTTATAATTGTCCATAAAATGCCTACTCGTGCCAAAAAAAGGGTCATGTACCAGACCACTAGTAAATTGGAAAGTATTAAAAACAACCATTATAAAATACGAAAGGAAGATCAAAACAATTTTAGTATCGTTTTAGTTACTATTATAAAATAACAATGCAGCCACGACATTTACTAATGAAATTCCCAATGTGAATGGCGCTTAACAAGAGCCGAGTGTCTTAAATTCTTTAGCAGAGGATATTGCATAAAAATATACACCGTGACTTTTTAGTCGTCTTACAAAAGTGGTCCACCTAAAGTTTCCGACATAAAATACCCTTAGATGCGATTATTATTTTTATATAATTATTTAATATCATTAAAACAAAATATATAGAATGAAACACCCTATTAAAAATGGTAACGTATCAAACGGTAGAGTATACCTACCCAGTGCACGAGTCCAGCAGATCATTCTTTCTCCATTTATCTGAAGACAAGGGAGTTTCTAACTACGAATATTTATTTATATTTTTTATTGTTCAAATCTCATAAATTCATATTTTTTTATTATGAACGTTTACTAGTCATTGGATTTATCAACTGGGCTGTTTTTGTAATACGGCTAAAAAATCACGGTGTATATATCACATTACTCGCAAAGCTCAAAGTACATTTATTAAGTAATCAACATTATCTACATATTATATATTTAAATAACAGCTGACAAACTACTTTATCAAATCGATTGAAGTTTGCCGAAAAGATACCTATTTGAGATAAGAACTACATAAATTGCTATTAAAATTAGTTGTGTAACTGAGATCTGTATCGTTCCACTGCTTAAGTCTTTATAATTCTTAATTATTACGCTGGCAACACCGTTGGCGGTAAACTGTGGATCTTGCTACATTTTACTCTGTATACTAAACGACCATAGATAATCTTGACTCGTTTTACAAAATTTTACTAGCGAAGTAAGTAATGATTAAGAAATTAGGACTTAATTTATGGTGGTAACAAGTTGTTTGCTATGCTCAATTTATGTTTGCGTATTAACTATTAAGTTTAGTTTTTAATGAGCCTCACAATATGCTTTGACGCATTTACTAAGGCAAGCCAAGCTTTATTTTCTGGTGCTTTATGTCAATGATTTTATATCAGGCTTGCAAAAAAAATTGGTTAAGAAATAATCAATTCTTAGTGCTTATTAGAATACTCATACTGTGATGATACAGGCAATATAATTTACTTAATATCCTTTTTAAAATGTTTAAAGTATTATTTGTGTATATGTCATAAATATGACAGCTTTCATTCATTTCAGTAAAAGCCTTTTTATCGTCCCATTGCTGGATACAGACCTCCTCTAACAGAAAGGGATTAAGCATTAATCACCACACTTGCTCAATGCAAGTTGGTAAACACGACAGCTAGTATCAAAACATTTTTACCCCACTAAGCAAACAACGAACAAGATGGTGAAACCATCGCATCGATTAATTGCGAAACATCGATTCGATTCCCGATAGACAGGCAAGTATTTTAATTAATAAATGAATGCGAACAATTATAAGGTGTAATTGTACCGGCCCGATTATCTGTCCAAGTTATGTTACTATCGACTAATTGAATGTCTGAACGTAAGATCCGGAGTACGCAATGCGTGCTAGTGTGACCAAATGATCGGCGAGATTAGAGGGTTCTCGCAATATATTTTATCGATTTATCGGTACTATGGCGGTGGTAAGCTGTTAGGATTGTTTGGGTGTGTTCGTTATGGGGCTATAATAAATATTTGTGTTGTAGAATAGGACGAGGTTGATGGGAGCGTTTTGGTATGCAGGTTGTGACATATGCTTGTACTAGTAAAGGAATTTCATCTGCCTAGCCTTTACCCAGGCTGTGTTGGGGTTGCCTTGCAGTCTTAACCGGATGCAGCTGAGTACCAGTGTTTTACGTAAAGCGAATGCCTGTCTGACCTCCTCAACCCAGTTACCAGGGCAACCCGATAGCCGATGGCAGATAGGTAAGACTGGTGGTCAGGCTTTCTGGCTTCTAATAACCCGTAACGACTGCTAAAGATGAACAAATGACAGCCGGGATCCACCAATTTAACGTGCCTTCCGAAACACGGAGGAACTTGTCATGACAAGATGGTCACCCGTCCACGGACCGATCGCGCCAAGCGTTGCTTAACCTTATAACCGATCGACCCGTGCGGCCGTTACTTGGCCAAGAGCTGCTCCAACTAAGGAATTTATGATAAATAATTTTCTTTCAATTGAAATTGGCATTTTCTTTTCTACCGCTTAATTATCTTCTCACAAAGCGATCACTAACCATCTCGACTCGAACAGATAAAACCAAAAATTCCGAGCCGTTGAATTCCCGATCTCAATTACGATAAAAAATACCGTACTATATTTCCATCGTAACAAATGGTGCCCCTACTTCGAGATGACATACGACTATTTGAAGTTAACTAATAATCGGCCTTCATTCCACCTTGGCAGGGTAATGAGCAACTATTACAGATTTCATCTTCTGCACTAACATCACCGATGGACTAAAAGATAATACGGACAAGTTAGCAAGCACTGAACTTCTTAATGAAAGCTGTGTATTTCTATATTGGCAGGGTAATTATGGACACAGATTAGCTATTAGGTTGGTATTGGCTTGTTGGCCCAATGTTTGATGTTGGTTATTGGTTGAACAGAGTCGTTCATTTTCTTGATTTATGAACAGATTTTAGAAATAGTACGTATATGTATCTAGAATTACGGAAGTGGTTAAAACACCATCCTCTTGCCCTTATCCCAAGAGGTTAAAGTGTGATAGATAAACACTCATCAATAATTTGTAATGATTTAAATAGTTTTTCTCAATGAGACTAGGTAATAAAAATATTCTTGAATGAGAATGAAGTGAGTTTTTCTATGGACGAAAAGACTACTTCATTGGCCTTGTTCGTAGTATCAAGGACAACGGTTGAGCATGAAGATATTAAAAGGTAGCGGGTTCGAGTAGCGAATGTGTGTATGTGTGTGTGTGACTTTGACTTCGAGTCAGCCCTCCTCGTACTTGTTCAAACGAATATTGCTTTGGTATTCCTCAAAAATCCTCAATTATTTACCATAGATTTTCGTCACCGCTTAAGCTGAAAGTAGTAAGCTAGTTTTCCTATAAGTAGTGGGTACTTTATAAACATTAAGTTGTTAATAAGATTGCCCATCCAAAGAATTGCTTTATTTCACAGCCGCGCCTTAATGAATAGGTGCCTAACATAATTGTGTTCTCACTTGTCCGAATAAAATCCTATAATTTCGTCTTGGTATTATTCTGTCTTCGTAGATATAGAATGGTATAATTTTATATGTGAAAGCTGTCATTTCAGTAGAAGGCTCAATTTGGAGATCGTATATCAGGTAATGATAGATGTTTCTCGCTTTTCTCCATGGCGGTTTCAACAGGTTTCAACCATCTAAGATTTTTTTTTCGTCAAAACTGTCATTAAACAATCTTTAAAAAAGGATTTATGATGAACGCACATATTACATAATATGTACATATATATAAGGGCGAAATGTTGCGAACGAGACGAATTTAATTTTTTTTGTGCCCGAAATGACAGTTCAGTTCGGATGACGTCATCAGATTCGACAACTGATAATTTCAAACAAACGATCGCGTTCGGATGTGAGAACTTTTTTGAATTCCTTCGGCACGTTTGCTTCGTTCGGCTCCGGAAGGTATGCGTTCATCATATTTTTATAATAGTTTAATTTTGATGTTCTATTGATGTAATTCGATGTCTTCCAGCTATCACGTGATTTTACTCCATTCAAGTGGTATAAAATTAGCATAACACATAAAACAGGAGTTCTGAAACACGATCCACGCTACAACTCTTTGTTGACGGATAAATTGAAAATACAGCAACGTTGGGGAATTTAATGCGTTTGCGCTGTTCAGCCGCATTAATATTATTCAATGCGCCGGCGCTTCGGAGGGCAGCCGATTACTAAGGTGACCAGTATTTCTGAGGATTTTGAGGATTAAGGAACAAATATTATAGTTCCAACTAAGAAACTAACGAAGTTAGTCATATGACGTCTCACGCATGCGCAGTAGTGTTTTGTTCGTTGACGATCGTGAAGTCAGAAGGCAACTTCGGGGAGGTAAAGTTGTTATGAGAAACTGCACCACAGCCAGCCATTTTGTTTAATTGTTATGTTCGCTTCTTCACAATGCGAGAGGTCAACGCTGTAAACCAGCGCTGTTGTCTTTTGCCTGCGGGCCAGAACACAGCGTTTATTCTGTGCGCTGCCTCTTTCCCGCGTTAGTGACGCAACTGCAGCAATTTTTTTATGTTCATTGCTTGTTCTGTCTTAAGTATTATTTGTTTATTGATTTTTACATCGCATTATGTTTGAAATAAATTGACTTTTCTTTCTTTCCTTTTTAAATTTTACTGAAAAAATCTGATTATATTTTAGTGCGAATAATCAGTTCTATTAACAAATCAAGTTAATTATTTAAGATGTTACAAGAAATTGTTCGACGATATCCCCGTTTTCTGAATTTATACTCATAGTCATAGTGAGCAGCGGGAGGTAGAGGCCACGAGGCAGACTGTCCAGTTGTCTACGTCACGCAAAAACAGAACGCGTGTGTGAATATAAGAAGACTCCGCACTTAATAAATAGTACCTACTTATAAGCAGCACATTTTGATTCAACACACGTCAAGCTACTATCTGTCAAAATTTGACATTAATATAATGAATTTGTACATGGTTCAAAGTTGATGAGGAAAATTTTACAGTTTCGGTACATTTTCACTTCAGAGCATCAATGTTTTCAAACGTGAACTATCTGGAATTCTCTGGAGCCCTATGAATTTATAAAGAAAATTAAGAAGCTGCTGCAATGCTTTTTTTAGACAAAAAAATATTTAGGGTAAATTATGCATCCGATTGCGCAAGACGGCTAGCAGGAGCTGAATGCGAGAAGCCGAAAATCGATCTCAGTGGCGTGCACTTGGAGAAGCCTATGTCCAGCAGTGGACTGCGATAGGCGATGGATGATGATGATGATGATGATGCATCCGATATACTATAGTTTTCAATAGATATTTCCAATTTTCTGTTTTTTATATAACGCGTTTACTTCAGACAAATAAGCATATGAAATATTTCCCGCCTTATTTCCACATACTAAAAATACCTTGCACTCTGATCTGTCAGCCCGAGGCTAAGATCACAAGCTATTCAGCCAGCATATGGCAACCTTTATAACGAGTATGTATGTAAATAGCGGATCGTGACCAGCTCCCGAAGTAATTAGCGTGAAGAAGTGCGGATGCAGGGTTGCTAGCGTGATTGATGCGCGGGAAATTGAATGTTTTAACTTGGTAATTATGTGGGGAAAAAAAAAACTATATCCGTTTATAAACATGATTATGCTGAGATAATCTATAGAGGTGTGTAGTACTAGGATGCTTAAACTTAATTGCAAAAAGCTATTGGGATTGCTTATGCGTGTTGAGCATTGCTGATATATTTGAGTGCAGTGTAATGCTAGCCTCGTTTGTTTAGTAGTTGCAGTGCACTACTGCTGTTCACGAGGTCTCGATTCCCAGGTCGGGCTGAAATCGCTTCGTGGGTATAAGACTTTCATAAAGCTACCCGGAGTCTGGAAGTTGGTGATTCATACACCCTTGCGTCACGATCGGAGAGAGATCAGGCGCAGGACGAACTACGGACCGACGGATTGCCGTCCCATCGGACTTTCAAAATGAGGGAATAGAGAGTACACCTGTGTCTGCGTAAATGCTTGTGCACTATAATATGTCCTGCGCAGCTGGCTAGAGAGAACGGCCTTCGTGGTCGACAATCGGCCTGGATGCACTTATGGCTAGCCGATAAAATCGCTGATTTTACGAGAGAGTCTAAAAAAGTTTGCTTTTTAAACCGTCATTTTCTTTACCAGTTAAAATAAAAAGGGCCTTATCACTAATGCACCTTAAATAGCTAATAAATAAATGCCTTTCTTATTATAATTATACAAACTCGAGCATTATAATATTCCATATGTAAATAGCTTACTGTTGGCTCGTGACTCGGTCTAAAAGCTTGGCCTACACTTAATTAGCCTCAGTAATTAAATGTTAGACCTAAGATAGCGACTAACAGCGATAAAGGGCAATTATTTTGATTTTATGCGCTGTTATATTTAATGATTGCTTTTATTATATTGTAGCTTTCCATTTCAAGATGGTGGGATTTGTTTCGTTTGAGTATGGCTTCCCAGATTGCGTAATTGATTTGAGCTTGCACTTTCAGTGTTGCTATAGGTAAATGGTAATCTATAAGCTGACTCTTGTCTAGTTAACAGCCTATGTAGGCTTTAACATAACTCTTTGATAGACAAGATATACTTTCTAGGAAATCGTTAGGTATCAAATTTTTTTATTTACAGAAAATAAAAATCTCGTATAATACGTTCTAATATTGTAACTTTGTCACTCCAAACTTAGATATCTGATGCCTTGCGCATGCGCAATAGTTTTTTTTGTTCATATATTTGACTTGGCTGTCACCGTTCACACAACACAATCTTCTCTTCCAAATTAACAAAGTGTGTATGTATAATATGTATTTATATAAAGAGTGTATTTAACGATGTAAAGAATATGTACAGATGCCATCACATAAAGCTAACCCAAGCTGTAAAATTTTCCAAATTAACTTTGGACCATGCAGCGATAAAGTTGAAGATCTATTAAAGAAATTTGGCAGATTATAGTAGCTTGATGTCTGTACCTATTAAAATAAAGAAACTATTTTAATTGTCACGTTTGTTACAGATTAATCATACTGTCTACTCTTAGCAAAATCGGTCAAATGAAAATGAACGGACAACGGCTAAAAATTCATAAATCGATGCAAACCAAGACGAATAGCTTTTAAAGATTAAACCAAAATCTTGGTCCAGATATTATCCGCAGTACACAAAGGCTGACTCACCGTTCGGCTTGTAAATCAAATCAGTAAGATCTAGACGCAGCTATTTGACACAATTAGTCATTGCCAAAGCATTTAGATTCCCGGAGCACGCCGTGATTAATAAATTTATAATAGATTATTATTTTATTGTTATTGCCAATTTGCGATTGAGCTGTTTAGTTTTGTCTGTAAGTTGTTGCTGGCTTCATTCGCATAAATAATAAATTAATTACCTGATAATCCGAATAAAGGTGGTACTTTGAGTGTATATTTTGATTTAAGCATGGACGTTGATGGATATAGGGAAAAGAGACTAAAGAAAGTGTGAAAGTCGATATGATTAGAAATCAAGTTACTTATAAGATGACGGCAGATTGAACATCCTTGGCAGTCGTTACGGGTTATCAGAAGCCTGTAAATCTGACGCCAGTCTAACCTAACTAAGGGGTATAGGGTTGCCCGGGTAACTGGGTTGAGGAGGTCAGACAGGCAGTCGCTCCTTTTAAAACACTGGTACTCAGTTGAATCCGGTTAGACTGGAACATAACCCCAACAGAGTTGGGAAAAGGCTCGGGAGATGATGAGATGACGGCGGATTGAAGAGTGTAGAAAAATAAAACATGCTGCTTCGATGCCAAATACACTTGGGAAAAGGGCAGACGAACTCACAAAGCAGCTTAGAATTGGGTACTGGTACACCCGTGTCTTGGAGAACACGTTAAGCCTTTCGGTCTTGCGCCTAATCTCTCTTCTTCGGTCGTGTCGGATTGCCGTCCCATCCGACCACGAAAATGGGAAAAAAGTGAGTATAGTACCTCATATGAGTAATATTGTAAAAAAATATAAAAACTGACGACGTGTTTTCTAATCAGAAATTTACCAACCTACATTAGCGACTGAAATTTATTATTAGTATAAACAATTGTCGGTTGGCTTATAAAGATAAAGAAAACCTTTTAAAGAAACAGGTGAGATTTACTAAAGATATATTATTATTAGATTGGAAACATGATTGAAACTGGTACCATTATTATTTTCTACTACGTAATTATTAACAACTAATTGTCGTTTGTATTGCTGTGTGTGGGTCTATCTAAAGCCTGTATCTGCCCTAAATTGGTGCTATACATCTAAACAAAAGGTCATAGCGGGGTTCTAGATAGAAGTCCTATTCAATGGACGATAATTTTAACACATTTATTTATTTGTGACGATTATTTGTATATATATTTTTATATCCTTATATTAACGACATTTTTTTTTATTTCATCGTCGTAGTGGCCTGGTGTTTAAAGCACGAGCCTTTCAAGTATGAGTGTGCGGGTTCGATACCGAGTCTTTCAACAGAGTAACCTTTCTAAGTTATATGTACTTTCTAAGTAAGAAAGAGAAAGAGGAAGCCTGCTCTAAAAAGTCTGATTTCGCCAACACGCGTGTTGATTAACGCTCAATCCTTCTGCGTGTTGGAGGAGGCCTGTGCCCAGCAGTGGGACGATGAAAAAGGCTGATGTAAATTTATTACTTGGTCCTAAAATTTAAATTCTCCTTAATTTAAACCAGTTCAAAGCGATATTAGGAAAGAAGATAAATCTATTCGCCATTAATTTATAATCAAGATAATTTGTGATGTATTACCGGAAATATATTGCTAGTGTTTATCGCTAATAAATATTAATTAACCAATATTGGTTACTTATTACCATCGATCAAGTAATCCGCAGATTGTTGCAATCGGCGCGCTTATTCATTTAAAATTGGTATGTATGATTATTTAATATTGGGACGATATGTCCCTCAGAGCGTGGTGGCCTAGCGGTTAAAGAGCCAACCTCTCAAGTGTGAGGGCGTGGGTTCGATTCCAGGTCGGACAAGTACCAATGCAACTTTTCTAAGTTTGTATGTAATTTCTGTTTCGGATTGCACGATAAACTGTAGGTCCCGGCTGTCATTGAACATCCTTGGCAGTCGTTACGGGTAGTCAGAAGCCAGTAAGACTGACGCCAGTCTAACCAAGGGGTATTGGGTTGCCCAGGTAACTGGGTTGAGGAGGTCAGATAGGCAGTCGCTCCTTGTAAAACACTGGTACTCAGCCGAAACCGGTTAGACTGGGAGCCGACCCCAACATAGTTGGGAAAAGGCTCGGGAGATGATGATGTCCCTTAACTCAGAGAATAAAATTGTCTACACAAAAATCTATTAAGAAATAAGACAGCATTAAGCTTATCAATTAAATTGTATTATAGGTCATTAAAATAGCAACTAATTATATTGTAACACTCTTAACTAGCCTATAAAGAGGTGACATAACACTTACCATAGACACTTATTGAGCAGCAATGTGGCGAAAAACAGGCCAATTATTACTCATGTCCTTGTTACACTTAAGAAATACCAATATGATGGAAAGAGATAAAAATGAAGATGTCTACGGGTGTTAAGTGGGCTATAGATTATTAAGTATGGGATTTTGAAGTCATAATAATATCATAAAAACTAATTATCATGTAGTTAAATTAGGTAGCGCTAAGGTTATTTAGATTGACGATAATCTAGTTTTAGTGTTCTTATCATAAAAAATATTTTAAGGCAATTGTTATTTTACGACATTAAAATTATACCTATAAGTTCATACCTACATACAAGTATTTATCTTCTGTGTGCATGCATTTTAATTTAAATATACTCTGAGAACGAACGACAGATCAAAAAGCAGGCTTTAGAAGTTTATTTGCGAGTCAGAAATCGAATCAGAAATGATGAGATTCGCAGAAGAATCGAAGTAGCCGATATAGCCCGAAGAATTGTAAAGCTGAAGTAGTAACGGCCAGGGCATATAACTCGCAGAACAGATGACATTGGAGAAGCAGAGCAGATGGGGCAGAAGAGTTTGCGATTGGCGAACACGGCCCGGAAGACGCAGCGTGGTGAGGCCACCTCTATGAGAACGGACGACATGACCAAAGTCGCGTCGAAGCTGATGCGAGTGGCTTGAAGTGAACGAATTACTCACAACAAAATCCACGAGTCGATTAAAACAAATACCTAAGTAGGTACTCGCCAAGCAGAGTTCATAACTAATAGGTTAAGTGGTATATAACTCTCTATTTTCTGCTTAACCTTGTTGGCTAAGGTTATCGCACTACAATAAGACAGACAAATCTACCTGAGATCTAGCTATCGAGTCCATATCAAGCTGGGATAGTAAGTATAACTAAATTAGGTAATATCGATGATCGGTAAGTAGACGCCGCGGGCAGGGAAAACTTAAGGCTGAGCCATGGAGGTTAGATACAAGAGGACAAGCTGTATATTGTGATAGTACAGTATTCAAAAAAATATATGAATGACAAATTGTTAAAAAAGATAAGTAATGATGCTCTTCAATCATCATAATCATATCATTCGCATTCATCAACATGTCACCTCCTTCAAATCATAAGTTCAAGGTTGGTTTAGCAGAATCATCGCCTTACATGCTCTTAAATATCCATCATTACGTAATAGGTACAGACGCCAGCACAGACTTCTATAATCTGTTAAATTTCCTTAATAGATTTTCAAGTTTATCGCTGAAGTATATGGTTCAAAGTTGATTGGGAAAATTTCACAGTTTCGGGTAGTCTGATGTGCTGGCGTCTGTAGATGAACTGAATGCTTTGTTTTGTTAATTAAAACGTTAAATACTGTTAACTTAAAATAAATTACAGGTACCTATGTAGATTTACGGACAGATATTCCTAAATCTCAAGACTTTTAGTTCTAGAATTAATAATTAAAACTTTTTTTTATTTTGAAGCTTAAACAAACGGACTTGTGTAAGTTTACGTCACGAACGCGTATATCTGTAACACAATCGCTTCTCGAGCTATCAATCTCCTGCGCAGCTTCCTAGCTCATTGCTTCCACATAAACCAGCTGCTATTAGTGATATAATGGGGCTCAGATAAGGGTTTAAACGCACAGTTTAAGGGGGAAAGCGCTTTAAAGCCACAGAAGGCTCAAACGACAGATTTAGTGCTGTTTAATTAAGCGATTCACGATACAGCCCGCTTTAATGTATTTTATCTGATTTTTGAAGTTATTTACAACGAGTTATCAGCGTAAACGACTAGTTTAGATGTTAAATTTTGTGATAACAAAGCGTTTAAGTTGGATTTATGGCATTTAGAGAAATGCTATGTGGTAAGAAGCGGTGTGTAGGTAGCTTAGTTAGGTAGTAATCGTTGTTGTTCGGTGTCGGTCGTCAGCGGACGTAGTGACGGGAAGGCACGCAGGATGTCAGAAACCAGCATGCAATATTTTTTATTATACACAGCGTAATATGCATTTCCTTGCGGTAATTTTCAATGAGAGTTAATTTGTTGATAAAGCTGGATCTAGAATATTCGATTTAGCTATTCATAGTGTGGATTTATTCGCTCAACGTTTTGATTTTGAAGTCTTAATAGGAGTATGACTCAGTTCACTACAGTCATTTGGGATGTGTTTATTTTCACAAATATCAATGAGGCGTACATTTAACAACAGACGCTAATAAGCTGATATATTATATCGTATAAAACTCACAGTACAGCTAAAATATACAATAAAAATCCTTTATTTCAAGTAATTAATTCTTTTGTTAATTTTTATACAGTAACTATTGGTGTACCTTTACACATAAATGTATAAATAAATAATCAGCCCGTTGCTACTACGATAGCACGTCACAAAGTAATTCGCGTGGTCGAGAGCGTGAACCAAATTTATCAAGGAAGAGAGAATATATACCTACATATATGAACTCTTTTCCTCTCTTCCCAGAGTGTTATGTGATTAATTGTCCAACTCAAAAAAAGGAGTTTTTCAGCTAAAACCACAGCCCCTCGATACTTTATTTACACAAAGCGTAAAGCAGTTTTGCAACAAAAAGCGGGAGCGTGCTTCCACTACTAATGGTCAGCGTGCTTTAAATTATATCGAACAAGTATTTCTAGTTGTCCGATAAACAAAATTAATTACTCTACAGATAGTATTTTAGTTACGGACGTAGTATCTCAAAATGTTGAGTTCATCGGATTGATTTAGGTGCGGTCAGTTTTGTTTGTTTTGCTTTTGGAATTGTGAACTATATTGTCTTGTAGAGAAATGTTATTTGTTATATCTACTTAGCAAGGTACACTGGGAATTAATTTATTTCTTAATAATTCAATATTTTATAGACCATATGTCTATGTAGGTATGATATGAACTTGATATCTAGTGAACTATTTAAACGTGCTAAAGTTAAAAAAGTGCATACAAAAATTGGTCCTCCTCGCTAACAACTGGTAGTATATATACCCCAATACACTGGCAGCATTGCCACGCCTTTGGGTCACGGGAAGTGTAAATATTTTAGTATAAAGCCAAGACTTTTCATGAACAAATTTTATTACAATATGCCAGAAACAAATACAGTTTTTTGTAGAAGTGGAAACAGGTCGCAGACCTTTTTGATTATATTTAATTTTCTTCTATAGTTTCGCTTATAAGGCCTCGCTAACATTTAACGTAATATTGGTGTTGTTAGTCGACAAATTAGTACTTACTAGTTAGGTTATGAACAATTTCCCACACAAAATCTAACCCTTGATCAAGGATACGAGATCAAAGACTTTAAGAGAACCTGACTCAGACCAAATACCATTTAAAATTCGACTCAAACACTCAAACAGCGCCAAATCTCACAACAGACAAGATCTCGAATATTCCGCAATAGGAACCTAAGATGGCAAGTCATTTACCATATTTATCTCCCCAATCTGAAGCCAGATGAATAATAATAGTTTAATGGTCAAAATTCCTTGAAAGCCTTTCTATAATAGCTGCTGCTATCTGGGCAGTAGCGTTAATTTGGTATAAACTTTAAATGTCAGATGTTGCTGTAACATAAATGCCAGCGGACAAGTACAACAATGGTAAGATATGTCGAGACCTTTATACCAATTACTATTGAAGCTTGATTTGATCTATGAAGAATAGTTGAAGTGAGAATAATGCCCGGTTCCTATGAGTAAGAAAATGGTAAGAAACGATCCGTTTAGCTTACTGAGGGTAATACTTTCATGAGAATTGGGTATAAAAGAAAATTATTCATACATGGAATGTGACGTCATATGTCATGTTCGCGTTGCTTGAATATGAGCAATTTATTATTAAATATTTATTGTATTTATTAAATAAGTATTTTGAGCATAATAGTCATTGGTATCTCCAGAGCTGCTTTTTCTAGTGTGCGGACTACGTGTTTTTGTAATATTTAGATAGAAGTATTTTTTTATCCATACTAATATTATAAAGATGAAGAGTTTGTGAGTTTGTTTGCTTGGAAACGCTTATCCCAGTTTAGATAGCCCATTTATTGCGGAAGGCTATAGTCTAATTTTTATCCATGTGAACGAAGTAGTTAGTCACGCTGGCGGAAGCTAGTGCTTTTAAATAAATAATTGTTAGTTACATTCCTAGCCATGTCCAAAAAAACACTGTAAACCAGTTTTTTAATCATTCCTATTCAATATTTATATGGAGTGGCCGGTGTCCCAGCGCTGGGACTTTTAATGGGTTGTTCAATTAATAGGTAAATTATGTGAGGTTTTGTCGTTACATTGTTGCTCCCTATACTACAGGACAAAAGTTATGTCATATCTACATATATTTTTATCACACTTACAAAAACTAAGTGTTACCCATCGCACATACCAAGATTGTGCTAATAAGGTTCAATTACGGAATTAATTAACAATTTAATGATGCGTCCAAACAGGTGGACTATGAATGACATTTCTGCATTATTTTTTAACCAACGAATATTATTTTATTTCATAATTAAATTCAATAACCTGATAAAAACCGCTACGAATTGAGAAATAAAATAACCGAACTAAAATCAACTTCAAGTAAAGCCTAGGCTGTCAAAAACTGTAAAGTCATAAGTAAATTTAAATGCATTGGAAAACAAACCTTCTTGCTTTGTTTTAAGGTTTCAAATCAAGTGTCTGTGCTTATAAAGTAGTTGATGAATGTTATCAATTAATGTCTTTTGTAGTTGTTATTAATTCCCGTTTTCTTAATGCCAGACAGTTTTGGCGTTTTTAAACATGATAGGCGCAAAAGTCCCTGATCTGACCCTTTGATAAGTTTTTAAGAAGCATTACCGCCAATTTGAAATCCAAAACATGATAGCCGTTATTGTGGTTGGACGTTACTTTCGAAGATTTAATTAACCTTTTAAACAAACGGCTATTGTTAATAAAGTAGGCTGAATGTATTTTATAACATGCACGTACCTACTAATATGACTATAGAATTCTCTATGACAGTAAAAAAAAAACATAAATTTGAATTGAGAACATTCTCCTTTTCGAATTCATTTAAAAATAAACACATTTTTATTCAGCCAGTTCTACTGACGTCACGGTTTGGTCGCTTCAATTTACGGAAGAACGCAAAACATGCAGCCATCTGCCAGTAAAGATACCATAAAAATATTTTCGGTACCCTATAGCGGTTTTTATGGCTTTATACAACGACTGATTCGCATTCTCGAAGTTTGTGGCGGATAAAAACTGTTTAGCCTTATCCTGTTTTTATCCTAATTAAAATAAAATGGTATTTAGAGTACAGTGCAGTTTACATCGGTCTGTCTTTACGACGTTGCTTGTCTTAAATTCAAAATCCTGCTTCTATAAACTAAGTTCGAGAATCTGCCTTCTGTCAATATATACTCTTTATTCTGTACTTGTTTCATAATAATAATGACATCCAGACCGATTATCGGCCTCGGACATCGTTCTCTCTAAGGAGATCAGCCAGCTGCGCAGGACATATTATTATAGTGTACAAGAATTTGCGCAGACACAGGTGCACTCTCTCTCTTTTCTTTCACATTCATAGTCCGATGGGACGGCAATCCGACACGACCGGAGAAAGATCAGGCGCAGGACCGATATTTACGTGTTCTCCGATACACGAGTGTATCAATTACCAACTTCTAGACCACGGGCTGCTTTATGAAAGTCTCTTATATCGTACAAGCCACAAAGACTTTGGCCCGGCTTGGGAAACGAAGCCGAAACCCAGTGCTGAGCAGTCGCGCTATGCGACTAGACCAACGAGGCAGTTAACAGACTTTTTATACAAGTAACAGGTTTAAATTACTTCAAATTCATGTTGAATGCTTTGTTAAATATCTGAATGTGTATTATAGCCTCGTATTAAGCGTTCCTAGGTAAATGCGCTTGCGTGTTCATGACATGATGCGAAATTAAAAAATAAACTTTTACGGTTAAATGTTTCTGTGAGCGGCGCTAGTGTCGTTTTTAAATTGTAAGCTACGAAATTCAACATGGAGGATACTGCTTACAGATGCTTTTTTTACCGATGGTTAAATTATCTAATTAAGTCTACTGCTGTTGATGGAATGGAAGGGTGTATCAGATTTTTTTGCGACTCAAACCCATTCAATAATTTTTGGGCAACCCAAAGGTTAAAACAGGACCCTATTACTAAGCATTCTCTGTCCGTGAATATTCTGTATCTCATAAACTGTGATAGTAAAGACAGTTTAAATAACATATTATGTAATGTAGACGGTAGGAAATTGGTTGGTATTGTCAGAATATTGAGTACATAATATATGTATAGGTGCTTTAAAAGCGAAGAAATAATTAGATTAATATAAAATTAATACATGAGATTCTGTAAAAAAACCTGATTTGGGCAGTTTTATAGATAATGGTAAAAAAAACACAATTAGTTGATTTTTCAAATAAACGAAAATGGAACGAAACGGAATTATTAATATCTAAATACAGCGAAAATACCGACTGAATTGAGAACCTCCTCCTTTTTTTAAAGTCAGTATAAAAATATGAACTACTATTTTATGCCAATAATAAATCATGCGCTGTGCTCTATATCTCGCGTGTTTGTATAATTCGTCGCCAGACACTTAGTAGATGCAATGATTCGCTTGAGCTATGACTGTGCTTACCCGCTGCTTATCTGCCGCGATCGGTTGCGACGGCCAATCTGTAAGAAACGACACTTCTTTAATAGAAACTAAAGATATTCCTACAATATGTTTATATGGAATAAATATTTGTATTAATATTACAGCTGAAGGATCTGTTTGGTTGTTTAAAGAAAGAAGGTTAAGGGCCAGTTTCACAGGTTACGGATAGCCACTATCTACCAGATAGGTAAATTAAAAAATGGAACAGAATTTGTATGAAATTATCTACCAGATAAACTACATATCTGGAACTTATCAGCAACCTGTGAAACTGGCCCTAAAACTCGCTGTTCTTAGAAATTTCTGACCGGGTTTGAAAACTTAATGTCTATTCTGTATCGAGGAAAGGGTATTTGTTAGAGATTCTGCGAAGAAGATCGGTCTGAATGCGGACACAATGCTACAGCTAAAAATAACTAAAAGCAACTAATACGTAGAACTGTTACATTTTTTAGGCCTTAACCTACATTTTTTAGAAGATGAACCCCACAAACTCGGTTTTAGCACTGATCCTCGCTCAACATAATTCTAAATACAATAGGGAATATGCATGCAATTTTTTTATTCACTAAATTAATACACTTTTAGCTGTAATAAATAAATATGAAAGAATTTTTTTAAATATATTTATCGACAAGAAGTTACAAAGTTTCAAAACTGCTAATAAGAAAGAGAAATCCGAGTGTAAAATTTACGTCACAACTACTCACGCCCGTAAGGCTGTCATTGAATATAGCGTTTTGGTGAGAGGGATAGGTATACTTGTTTAAAATTGTTATATCTCGTTTGTTTTTCTACTGATTTCGATATTTTTTTCACAGTTGGTATTCTATTTTTGTATATTTATTGATAAACTAGTTAGATAGCAAATATTGTTTTCATGCATATTCCCTATTCTTACTACTTTAACTTAATTCATTATAATATCGCACATAATTCTAGTTTAAATCGATAAGTAACAAATGACGATCACAACTCCAGACTACATTCAACATTTAAACTAATTCCATCAATCGATACTCCTACGTTACTTACAAATCGATTTACTGTAAATCGATTCACGGCAGTAACCATTAGGTAAACCATTTGTTATCCACTAGTTGTTTACCGCGGTTTTACTCGCGTTTTAAGAACACCTCCCGCACTTGGATAAATAGTTTACTAAATAGATGGTATAGACACAGCACATCAAGCTATCCGAAAGTGTCAAATTTTCCCCACAACTTTGAACTATATGCTTGAGACATTGACTTGAAATTTGACAGATTTTAGTAGCTTGACGTGCTGGCGTCTGTGTAGTAGTAGCATCTGTGTATTTATCGATGGAGCCAAATTTTGTCTTATTATATTCCAATTATTAAAGCTGTATTTTGTACGTATTGGAGAAAATCGCATGTTTTATCGATTTTTAGTACTTTTTTCAGTAAAGGGTTTTAAAAACCGGGTTTATTACTAATTGGAATTTGCAACTTTGTTAAAGAAGATGATTTTAATCTAGCCTAAGTCCTAAAAAAGTACTAAGATCAAGGCTTGTAGGTACTTTTACAAGACCACGTTAGAAAATAAAGTGAAAAAATTACGAAACAAGAATTGAAATTTCATGCGATTTTCTCCAATACATAGAAAATCCAGCTTTAATATTTTTCTTTGACTTTATTGCGAACAGACAGACAGACGCAGCGAAGGAGTCGTGATAATACACCAAGTAGTGATTTTAATGGATGGAGGGATTAACTGAGTGACTGTGAGTTACCATTACAGTACCTGTATATATATACATTCTATTTGCAGTTGAGCAGTCTTTAGCATCCATTTGCCTTTAAAAATATTACCTATAGTAAGTAGATCACGAGTTATGGGCACTTTAGGAGATCAGCGTCAGAATATTTCAAGTTAAATTAATTGTACGAGGAACTATACGAGGTAAGAAATTTGTGTTTGTACAAACGGTTTTCTAGTTGAATCTAAGTTATGCTGAAAATCTAGGAAGGAAATTATGTACGGATTTTGTGAAAGATGAGATGGTTAGAAAGAATGTAACTCGTGAGATGACGTCAAACAGAGAACTGTGGAAGAAGAAGGCGAGCTGTGAGGACGGCAGATATATTTCTGATAAGGGTATGAGGATGTAGGTGTAAGGTTGAGTGTTAGCCCGCGTGTGTTACATAAGTAGTTAAATTTCTTTATATTGTTTTAATTACTTACATCATACAATGTGTAGTATGAAGAAAATATTGTTGAAACTTTAAAGGTTCTTCAAACCAACAGACAGACAGGTATTGCTGGGGAGTTTGTTGCGGCACTTCTTCTTCCGAGCAAAAACACATAGGAAGTGGTGAAAGGTGGGCGTTTTGGGGGCTGTCTTTTGTAATATTTGACGTCAAAAAGTGCTGTTTTACAGCCAAGTTTGAATAAATGATTTTGAGTTTGATAGATCTTGAAGCACACACATAAGTAGGTATAAGTTTATATGATATTGATATTAATATGTTTTATATTCTTCAAATATGTCCTAAGGGCCATGTGTTGCTGGTCTTTATATGTCCACAACATGTTCCGTCACTTATTTCTAGCAAAAACATCTAGGAAGAAGTAAAGACAGGGGCAGTCAATGAAGACGTTTAAAAAGTGCTGAAGAAATGATTTTTCTATTAGACGTCTCGATTTTTTCTGTAGACCTGAGGCTTAATAATTTCAAAAAAAAACAACCCAAATAGGTACTGTTGTTATTACCTACCAAAGAATTAAATAATTTCATTCCAATACGGAAGATGACATCTAGTCATTACTTTTATTGAACTGTCTAAAATGGTAAAGCTTTGTTTGCAATTTGTATGAAAATACTGAGGTTTGACGTCACAGATTTTTCACATCAAGCCGTATACTTATTTCGGTTATAATATCAACAAAAATGTGAACAATTTTCGATTCAAAACGATAAATGAAACTGTCATTATTTTAAAATGTTTTACAAATTTAATATGATGAAGTATTTTATTTTTGACCTAGTAATCATCCCAATTCAAAGCTAAAAGAATGACCGTCCCTAACTGAATGATCTAAAAATATCAGCGAAACAAATGCAATAGGCAATACAGATGAGACAGCCGATTGCGACATGGTGCAGCAATCTCCTACCCTGATCTGAACACCAATGGACTGCCATCATAAATTTGGCGAAGGTTCTTCGTGACAAACCCCCATTTAGACTAACGAGGTTCCCAACACCATCAGGCTATATCTTTTATCTCAAATGGGTTAGTGTTACTTTGTTAAGAATATGTGTTTACTAAAGTGATTATTTTTAGTTTGCATGTAGGTTAATTAGAACTTGTAGGTGCCTATTTTGTGACAAAGCTATTTACAGTTTCACAAGTAAGTTACTAACAGGGTGCTAACTGGTTACTAACCATGTGAACTAATACGGTAGTTCACAACTAGTAAAATTCATGACTTTTATTGACCTGTCAAAAACGGTTACTCTCTATGCAATTGGGATGTGGACTAGGTCATAAATAAAATACTTTATCATATTCATTTGGTAAAACATCCTAAAATAATGTCAGTTTAATTTATCGTTTTGAATCTAAAGCGGTTTTTATTTTCTTATTGATAAAATAATCGAAATAAGTATATGGATTGATGTGAAAAATCTGTGACGTCATATGGGGTGTTTTCATACAAATTGCATAGAGAGTAACCGTTTTTGACAGTTCTATACAAGTATTGAATTTGACTAGTTGTCCGCATCCCATTTGTATGAAAGTTATAACTATGACGTCACATTTTTTTTCAATAACAAGCCATACACTTATTTTACATAAATTACCAATAAAAAAAAATCCAATAGTTTTTCTTTCAAAACGATAAGTGAAAGTGACATTATTTTAAGATGCTATACCAAATTAATATCACAAAGGCTTTGATTTTTGACCTAGTCAACTACCCAATTATAATTTTACCACTTAAGAATACGTGCAGAATCCAATAAAGTATTGAGTAGGTACTGCATAGATAGTTACAACATGGAGACTAAAACTACGTTTGGTTGTGGTCCTTTGAGACGAGATCACGAGACCAAGGAATTTTGTAAGGTTATTCTCAGTTAATTTAAACCCATGTTAATTGTCTTCCTACTTGCATCGTAAATATGAGCATGAGGAACGCAAAGGTCACCTTTCAACCGTTGACTGACGAAAGGACCAAATTAGCGCAACCAAGGACAGACAAGTCTGTTAAATTTACATTCTTTATTTAATAAATTTAATTCTGTATATCTCCATTAGATTTTTGTCCTATCTTTGACAATATGGCTAATAGAATCGTATTTTTTTGACTGATATCTAATTTGAAATTTAATACAGGTCCTATATTAAAATTAATTTCAGTTTGGATCGCCCTATTCAGGAAGAGTTTTTATTTCTTTTTTAATTTCTTCCGAATGGGGCTATAACGCATGCAGAAGCTAATGATATGATCAATAGCATAGATGCACTGAGAGTAGGTATATAATATACAAATATATGATATGTCGGGTAAAACTTGAGACCGGTATCTTAACGTACTAAGCTTCTGAAGGCACTGAGGAAACTTATCGAGGGCTCTTAACCACAGTCACGTATAGGTGACAAGCCAAAAAGTGCCCAGCTCGCCACGGTCACGACTAAATGGCAGACTTTTAAAATTCAAAATGAATAGTCAGTTTTAATCCATATAACTCCGAACTCACTACTATATTGGATGAATACTTAGCCTGGCGCTGAGGGCACGTCTTTATTTTTTGAAGTGGCTGTCAAAAGGTTAAAGCCTCTTCGACGTAACATATGCCTTAAAAAATCATTCTTGCTCCAACGACATGTGGGATCGGTTCTCAATTAAGACCAGCTTATTTTTATGTAATTTCACTAAGGTGTAATTTGGAGCCTGTCCTTCTTTGTGATATAACGTTACGCCAGATATTCTTAATGGAAGGGAGATAATTTTAATTTGTTATCAATTGCGCCAAAGAGTACAGTTCTCTTTTACTTATTTTTAATTTATATCTTATCTTTTGTATTAAATAAATTAAAGGGTATTTCAATTTGGCACTTAGTGTTTATTGCCATCTGCCCCTTTTATGATTAAAAGTTTAACTGTCGGCAACTGTTGAAAAAATTCACAATAAAAATATTGACAAAGCTACTACAATCTGTCAAACATTAATAGAATTTCAACTTAAGCTGAAAAATGTGTTTCAAAGTTGATTGGGAAAATTTGTCAGTTTTGGGTAGCTTTGTGTGCTGCCCTGTCTACTCCATTTTAAATAGTTTCCTTTATAACGAATATTACAAAATTCAGAATTCAGACGATGTATGTCGCCCATCATATTATAAAATCAATAAATATCATTTCAAGATCCATAAAATAAAAAATGGTCTCTCTATGTATTCCTATTCGTATTTCACTTAATAATATTACCTACTGTTTAACACGTAAAGCCTATTTAAACCCAAAGCTATCAAAAAAATATTTTAACCCAACACAAATATTAACAATCATCTAGTACCGATGTACAGTTAGTTCAATTTAGCTGCGCAGGCGTTCTTGCCGATATAAAGAGATCTCAATATGATCGGACAACAAATTGAGCGCGCGCAGGGTTTGCGCAAGGAGTCTTGAGTCTTGCTTTTATTGTTTATGGTGGAAATAGATTAGTTTTTAGCGGTTGGCTGCAAGCTTAGCCTGTCTAGATAAATCTGTTGCTACAGCAAAAAGTGGCTATGTTTTTATATGGAGCATTTGTTAGGATATTGTAAGCTATTTTATTTGTGGAAAATATAAGTAAGTGCCGGCAAAAAGATTGTTTGAGGTCGGGATCACATTCTTTTATTTTTAAGTGAACGTGTAAATATAAAAACGGATTTTGAGAATAGATAAAAGCATCTTCACACTAGTGTTAACCCAACGTTGAGCGATGAACGTATGCGCGATGCAGACGCCGCGAGTGCGCTACACATACGCTAGTGTGAAAGCGCTCTAAGTCAAGCAGGCTTAGCATGGCAACCGTAGAAAGAAGTTTTGTGTACCGGAGGAAGGACATATTGACAGAAAAGTGATAGATTGACGAAAGATTTCTTTTGACATTTTTTTGAAGAAATTTTTCTTTTCTTCGATCGACATAAGTCTACAAGTGATTATATGCGAGTTGACAGGTCGCGCCATGCTGGCAGAAGACAGAAAGAGCTTTGTCTTTTCTTGACAGAATAGATATAGAATCGCCCCATGCTAAGCGTGCTGGAATTAAGAAAATTATTGTGTATGATAATCACTACATAGTATAAAACAAAGTCGCTTTCTCTGTTCCTATGTCCCTTTGTATGCTTAAATCTTTGAAACTACGCAACGGATTTTGATGCGGTTTTTTTTAATAGATAGATTGATTCAAGAGGAAGGTTTTCGTATCAGCATTGCACCCGTGCGAAGCCGGGTCGGGTCACTAGTAGATGATAATTTACTACCGTTACCATGGTAACATGTAAACACTAAATCTTACAAACGAAGCCCTAACGTGATACCGCGAAATGAAGATGGCGGATAGAAGCGAAATAATTTCATTTGGTCCTCACACAGCCGTTAATCCCTCTATCGTACCTCACGACCCAGCCCGTTGTTTGTAACCGAACTGATTTTTACACTGATTATTAAAATACCGGCTCTTGTAATTGGCTGTTCTAATTGTAACGCTTATTTTGACGGAGAATAGATGTTGGTTTATTATGTTTTAATTTTATTGAATTGGTTGTCGTCGCAATTGGGATGATGACTACGTAAAAAAAAAAACTTTATCATATTCAATTTGTAAAACGTCTCAAAATAATGACAGTTTTATTAATCGTTTTCGACCGAAAATTGTTTAGATTTTTTTATTAATAATATAACCGAAATAAGTACATGTGAAAAGTCTGTGACGTCATAACTTAGTATTTTCATACAAATTACATACAAAGTAACCATTTTTGATTTTTGACAGTTCAATAAACGTAATGAATTTTATTAGTTGTCATCTATCGTATTTCAATTTGGACCGGAAAAGCTTGGGATAAAAATGATATTTCTTCATTTAGTTAATGGAACTTGTAAGAGAAAAAAAACCTCCGTCCTATTAGATGTTTCTAAATATAGGCATTAGATTGGCATCGTTCACAAAAATCTGAGTGGGTCATTATGTAACTTCTTAGAAATGTTGAAATTAAAACTTATGGGGTAGTTTTAATTTCAACATTTGACCATGAAATTGTTAACCTATTAATCGATAAATTACCAAAGAAACCACATTTTGGCATAATCATTCAGTCAGTGTAGTATTTTGACGTCAAATTTCAAACATTGCAGTATTTTCAACGCGCTCTGAAAAATTAAGTCAATTTTATAGCAGCAATTTTACGACACGGCAAACAATTTCGCGGGCTCCCGATCGCGATTCAAAGCAACTATTAATCTAGTGGCAGGAGTACAAAACTACGATTTACAGCCTACAGTTTACCTACAAAATAACCTATTAATATTGTAAATAGTTATTATTTAATATCAACCTTACGGTGGCTAGATAAGGCTGGAATTACAAATGATGCGACCTTTTATGTCCATAGCATGAAGATGTCTGGTAATTCTTTTTTCAAATAATTTGTGCGATGCAAAAAAAAAAATATTTGTGCTTATTAACTAACATACTTGTTTGTAGTGTTGTCTATGTCGTGTAAAAGATTATTAAGTGTGGTCTTTTTGTTAGATTATAAGTAAATACGATAGAAGTCAATTGAACTAAGAAAGTTAAAATAAATTTGTTCTTTATCTCTGTAGATAATTAAATAAAAATAAAATAAAATACTAGTAAACCCTAATTTGTATATGAATTGACTCTCCATGTTTTTATTTAAAACAACAAATATAATAGGTGATATAAAAGGTGCTGGTTTTAAAACAGTCTACATGAATTAAATTGAAAGCTCTGAATTCACATGTATTTTAGTCACATCTAAAGGGGATTTTTTATTTACAGGTGCCAGCACATCAAGCTACTACCATCTGTCAAAGTTAGATTTTCAACTTTATCGTTGAAGCGTATGGGTCAAAGCTGATTGGAAATATTTGACAGTTTCGGGTTGGTTGATGTCTTATTAGCTAAAAATATATAGTTTTAAACGTAACAGAAAAAATCCTATTACGTGCAAATTACACCCAACCGGTACTCGCAGGATTCTAAAACCCCATATCATTTTTAATAATAGAGTACATTTTAATTGAAAAGCTTGTAAAAATAAAAGTAAATATTTTAAAAATGTCAAAATACTCATTTCGTGTACACACTGTAATTATCAGTTCTGCTTGTTAAGGTCATAATATCTAGTTAATTACATCTTGACTATGTCAGTAGTCTGTGGTACCGACGACCAGCACATGAAGCTACCCGAATCTGTCAAAATTTCCCAATCAACTTTGAACCATATTATGCTTCAGCGATAAAGTTTAAGGGAATTTGACAGATTGTAGTAGCTTGATGTGCTGGTGTTGGTACAAAAAGGAACACCTTGGTACAACGGTCACGTGCCTTCGTGTTAATGTGATAATGAATCTATAATGAGGAAATAATCGTGAAATAAAATCATCGACATAATATTATTTTAGGAGTGCCAACTGTCAGTATGTTCACCATTATTTTTATGGTCGCCTATTATATTTTTAATTTCCCTGCCTTTAGTTTTAGGTATATTAATTTATTGCAACCCGAGCCACATAGTAATTTTTATGTCATGTATCATTAGGTTCCTAGTCCTAAGTCCTAGTCGTGGTGGTCCTAGTGGTTAAAGCACCAGCCTCGAGTATGAGTGTGCGGATCCGATTCCAAGTACCAATGCTACTTTCTAATTATATCTTGGATACCAATGGCTGACTAAAGGTAAAAGAAAACATCTCGAGGAGACCTGGACTATCAGACTGAAATCGCCAACCCGCACTGAGCAAGCGTAGTGATTAACGCTCAATCCTTCTCTGTGTGAGAGGAGGCCCGTGCCCAGTAGTTGGGTGATAGAAATGCTATGCGGCGAAAAAAAATCCCACAAAAATAATAAGCTGTACAAAATACTCTTAAACCCTGATGCATGCTTAGACTTTATGGAATATCTTTTCTTAAAAATATTCGAACAAATTTGCACACCACAGCAGTTATTTACGCTAATTACAGAACAAAATAATAGCTTGTACATCCATAAAATCTAATAAAACAGCGTAGATGATGTTGATATGATAATCACAGTAGTCTGGGTTTGAACTTTGTCCTTTCACCCGACTACCGGCGCAGCTCCGTGAGCTTGCACGCCCCCGACTGCAAGACTACTCGATATTAAGATAAACTCAATCATTTCTGTTTTAGTTGGGAAAATATTTTATACGCTTACTGCCAGAATATTACCTACATGTTGTTATAATAAAAATGCTTTACTATAAAAAAGGACGTTCAATCTTTTTACGAGTTATGTAAAAGAAATCAGTTTATCGTTTTCTGTACTGTGGATACCGAATTAAATGACATATATCTGGACACCTTTTCACATGGTCAGTTAGACCCAAAGTAAGCTTTTGATATATACTTTTTTGTATATATATATTATGATACTCAGACCACAGCCAACAAGCATGGTCATCACACAAATATCGACCGTACTGGGAATCGAACTGACACCCTCAGTCCAGTAGTTCAGTGTGGTTCCCATTGCGCCAACGGGGTCTCCATATACTGCACTGTCTGTATCTTTCATGCTCATTTTTTTTTTCGTGGGAAATTCTCAAATGGTATCATTTTCCGCTGTGGGTGCAGTTGGATGGAGTGTCAGACTTACTGACTAAAACCCACTATATTCCTTCTGGAGCTCCCTGTGTGCTAGGGCCACGGTTACTCTTGCGAACAACCCGCAACCCTAACAGACCTTACGCCCTCAGGTAAAACGTTTACCATGTTACCGATTAACAGTGAGCGTCATATAATAATCTCAAACCTGAAATTGCAGCAGTTTGCGTTATAGCGCTATAAAATTTTACCAGCTCACATCATACACGGCGTTGATATGATAATCACAGAGCCTGAACCCTGGTCCTTTCATCCGGACTACCGGCGTCGTGAGCTCACACACCCACAGCTCGACCTTACGACTTACAACTACTTTGATATTTAGATAAATGCGATCGGTTTCATTGTTACGTGAAAGCTGAATAATATTGTGATTTATTTAAGCGACGCTGTTGTGTTTAAAGTTGAAGGTTAGATAGATTTTGTGACCTAAAATAAAAGACATTTCAGTTTTATGTCCCATCGATTTTACTAATTAGAAGTCTGTTTTCTTCCATTGCTGTTTGTCAATCCTTATTTTTGTTTCTACCCGTCGCTAGAGAGACTTCCCGTACCCGGATGTAGCCTTTAAAAGTAGCCTTTGTCCTTTCTATGACTCAAGACTATGTGTCTACCAAATTCACATAAAAATGCTACAGTTAATGTGTAATTTTGTTTATTCATCAACAGTATTCTTCATTTCACTAAATTGAGTTTAGTGAAACGACATATCACTAGATACTTTTAGGAAGAAGATGTAAGTAATAAACAAGAGTATACGACTGTACTGGGATTTCATGATATCCCTAGAGATTTCGTGTAATACCTGATACCTTCATTTCCCTGCGACATATATAATACCTATATAAAAATGAATCTCTACTTCCATTGGTCACACCATCCCGCGAATTGCTAGCCCGATTTCGCTTTTTTTTGTTGTTTTTTAGTGTCAGAAGAAGGTTCTTATAAAAAAAAAACAGGACAGCTTCTGTTGGGGCAGCTAATTCTGTAAAATACATAGGTGTAATGTGAAAGAAATTATCTGATATCATTTTTATCTGGATACATGAATGGACACCTTGGAAGGGCGATCACGAGCCTCAACCAGCCATAAAAGGAATCACATATTACCTTCGTATATTAACGTCTGAAATGTTCAGATTCTTGTCAACTGATAAGGCAGTTCCCATATAACCTTTACTACAGGCAACAAACAGGCAAAAACGAATTACTAAATACGTTTGTTTGGTCTTTATAATTTAATTTCGAGTAGGTACGATTAATTTCAAGATATTATCAAACAGACGTACAGTGCAATTATATTATTAAAATTTTAATTCATTGTGTAAAGGTATTAATTTTAACAATTATATTTATACGTAAGCTTTTAGTTTAATTTGTTTTTGATAGTGAATCACCTGCGTAGTTGAGAAAGGTAATTAAGGACAATTAATGAGCATTTAATATAAAGATACGCAAAAGTTCTACAGTAATTAAATAAATTACTTATCTATACAATTCTTATAAATATAAAGAGTTCATTTAGTAAGTCTGACGCCAGTCTAACCAAGGGGTATTGGGTTGCCCAGGTAACTGGGTTGAGGAGGTCAGATAGGTAGTCGCTCCTTGTAAAACACTGGTACTCAGCTGAATCTGTTTAGACTGGAAGCCGACCCCAATATAGTTGGGAAAAAGGCTCGGGAGGTGATGATAAAAAGTTCATTTGTTTTCTTGACGCGTTTATCAGATTTGAAAAAATCCTTCAGTTAGTTAGCCCATTTATCTAGGAAAGCTATAGGCAGCTTTTTATCCGGGTGCACGGAGTTACCACGGGACACAAGTGAATCCGCTGGCGGAAGCTATTCTACATATATCGCTCCTTACTAGTATGTATTTGTTTAAATATCTGTCAATATTCTAATACCATCTGTTATACTTAGTTGGTTATAATAATGTGAGATTTCTAACCTTTTAGCCATTAGCCGTTGGGCAACGAGGCTATATAAAGGTATTTGGGCGTAACCTCAGCATGTATATAATAATATTTACACAATAGAGGCAAAAGTCAATCTATTAAAATTTGTACAATTCTACTGCCATTCAATATAATAAGAATAGTCCTAGGTTTCGCAAAGATATTTATCAATGCCATTGCCTACATCAGTGTCTACATTAATTTAATTAGAAGAAAATTATTAATAATTGAATACTCCATACTCCATTATAGGTTAGTTTTTTGATACACATCAAATATGGGCCATGTAAAGTGACTTTAGCCAACTCAGAAACATACCTGAGATGTAACATACTTGACTACATATTGGCTTCAGCACGTTCGCCTTCCAAAAGTCCGGGACTCTATAGTCCCGTGAGCATAGCAGAGACATACATAAAAATAATTCTAAAAGCGCTGTCATCCCATTGTATTCTTTCTTCAACCCAATAATCCTTTAATCTAAACACATCCTGTTCCTAAGGACCAAAAAACTCGAACCTCAGCCACCCAGGCCGACATTTTCAGTGTAAGACGCTTCATCCGCGAGTCGAATCGCTCAAGATTAGCATGTGTAGCTGTTCACCAAGAATGGTATTAGCATAATTACTTATAGCAAGTTTAATGCCTTCGTGACATGCCATGGCTGTGGCAAATTGACAAAGAAATAATGCTGTATTAGATAACACTTTCACAAGATTGGTTTTGATAGCTGTTTTATTAGTCACTTGAGGCTGATGGGAGGACTTGAATTGAGCGTGAAGCTTGCGTACTGGATGCTGTCTTGGTTTTAAAATTAAGATATTATTTATGGTAGGAGGCTTTTGAGTACAGTCGTTTTATAGAGGAGGAGTATACCAAGTAGTTGCTTCTTAATAGTTTTTTTTTCATCTTGCTCAGGTCAACCTACCCTAATCTGTCAAATTTTACCAATCGAATATTAACCTTGAATGTTAGGAAAGAATATCTAGTTTTAATTCCGCGAGACGAAAATCCAACATTGGGTGCAGGATGCACCGTAATACCAACCTCCCGCCCTCATGCACCAACCAAGCCGAGTCTGGATTTTCGTCTCGCGGAATTAAAACTAAATATTCTTTCCTCACATTTTTTGTAATGGATTTTCGCCAAGTACCACCTGATTCAATCATTTATCGAATATTAACCTTCTAGTATTGTGATAAGGTTGAAAATCTATTAAGAAAATTTGATGATTGTAGTAGGTTGATGTGCTGGCGTCTGTAAAATAACTAATATTTTTTTAATTCATGGTATAGTGTAGCTACTTTACACAACACTGTTTGAATTAGAATCTATAAAGCGCATTCTTAATAAGCATTAAAGATACAGTATGCAAATATGGTCGCGATCGAACAGATCAAGATAAAACACCGTCCGTCCAAGTACATACAACAGTAACATAGACAGCTTAATCAATGAACTGCTTTTTCTACCACTCGTATAGAAAAACTAGACCGAAAGATCGTGCAAGTTCCGTCTAGAACAAAAACTAGTCCAATACGTATTCCACGAAGTATTTGTAGAAAAAATCAACTTGAGCGAACTCCGATTTTTCATCCGCGAATAGTTCTTAAAAGCGGACGAATGTGAACGAACTTCAGTTCCTGGAAATGTAGTTAACTGACAAATTTCAATCAGAATCAGTTCGACAGTTAGATAGGCTTTGACACAAAAAACTTTATAAAGTAAGTACGCTTTTTGTCGTTGTACGCGAGAGATGTGGAGTCGTCTTTTGTTATTAATAGTTTTTGTTACAAATTTTGTATTGGAAGTGAGTGCTTTGTTTATTTTCGTTTCAAGCTAAACAATAAGTATTATATGCACGTCCTATTTATTTATTCTTTGCTTGTTTTTATTACGGTTGTTCATATATAGATGCCAGCACATCAAGCTACTACAATCAATGTCGAATTTCCTATATAGAACTTCAAAGTTAATTGGGAAAATTTGTCTGTTTTGGGTAGCTTGATGTGCGATCTTCTGTACACTTTCTTGACAGACAATTATAATTTTTGAATATCTAGCTTCATACTACTCTGACAATCAAAAGATATACTTAGTGTTTACTGTTAACATTTAATGTAATCTGGCAATTTTCAAGCTTCAGAATATTTCGTCGCTGCATAACGACTTCTTTTCACCATAGCTGCATAGCTTTAAAAAAGTACATTCAAATAAAACGGAGAGCTTGCTCTTTCTGTCATGTCATTCATTCATAAAAATAAAATACAAAAAGAAATCGTGACATGTATACGAATAGCAGCTCCACGCCACTCGTGTGTTCAAGCGTGTTCATCCGTTTTTGTTCGGTCAAGATGGTTGATACGCAGTGCATTAAATCTTATAATTAAATGCGGATAGGCGTATTATAAGGAGCTGGTTCGACACCACTCACATTCTCTACTAGGTCTTGCGTTGACTTTGTCTGTGCTGTACACGTCTTTTCGACTAACGAAGGCTAAGCTGTCTTATATATTTATTTGGCTAATATAATGGAGAATATTTACAACTGATTAGCCTATTATGTATATAAGGTGTAACAAAAATAATGCACCATATTTTTACAGGACATGTAGTATATGCTAAGGATCATGTTTACCTACATCAAAAAATTTAGTATTGTGTAGTAGTGTGTATTTTATGACCTAGGGGTCAACCATCGAGCGTCTTCATAGAAACCGGCGTTTTGCGTACAATTTGACAAATGTGATGATAAATTTAATAAAATACGTTGTTTTTTCGTGACTTTTTTTAAACATGATCCTTAGCATGTTTTAGATGACCTGTAAAAATATGGTTCACTAGTTTTGTTACACCCTATATATAAACAAATTTAATATCTAATATATAAACATTCCTCCTCATACTGCCCACTGGCAGCGTAGGTACCCAAGAGGCTGGCAGCATTGCCACGTTGGATGGCAGTCTGTCAGAGATTTAGCTCTCAACCTCCTTTGTATAATATATGTTGTTCTGTTTATGTCTACTTAGTAATAGATAGACAATAATACTTGTGATTGTGTCAGTTTATATGGCTAGAAATAATGTTAGCTACTTGTGAGATGATAGCAAATAGAACAGTGTAGAAGAAGAAAACAACTCTGGCCCCAAAAAAACGGGATCAGAGCAGGAGGATGATGATGATCAAATATCTAGGACAATTATCTATCAAATTTTTAGGACATAATAAAATATCTTAACATAAAAATTGCTTTATCATATTATATATAGCATATCAAAACAGACAGACATACAAGACATATTAGGAACGATGTACCACGTTGTACCAACTTACGATAGCTGCATGTAGTGATTATTAAAAGCGGATAGGCGTATTAGAAGGAGCTGGTTTGACACCGCTCGGAATATATTTCAAAGATTACCTGCTACAGGACAACAACTGAATGGATATATCTGTTGCGATTACCTTTTGGATGTGGCTGATGTATGTGACTCAACAAGCAATATGGCTGACGCAAATATTTATTAAGAAAATTCTTGAGGTTGTTATATCAAACCTAAATTTAACAAAGCCAAAAAAGTGGTCCTAAATATCAGAAAACATATTTTTTGAGGAGCTCGTGGTTAAGTAAATGCTGCACGGGTCGATCGATCAAAAAGTTAAGCAACGCTTGGCGCTGTCGGTCCATGGATGGATGACCATTTTGTCAAGACGAGTTCCTATGTGTTTCGGAAGGCACGCTAAATTGGTGGGTCCCGGCTGTCATTTGTACCTACATCTTTGGCAGTCGTTACGGGTAGTCAGAAGCCAGAAAGTCTGACAACCAGTCTTACCATGGGGTATCGAGTTGCCCTGGTAACTGGATTTAGTACTCAGGTGCATCCGGTTAAGATTGGAAGCCGATCCCAACATAGTTTGGGAAAAGGCTAGGCAGAAAATTCCGAAACTATATCTAATAATCCGCGAATAGCTATGGCAACCTATTTAATTAAACATTTAAAAAATGGTCCTTTTGTCCTAATTTCCAACTGGTCCTTTTATACGGGGTTGTATATTTCATCGTCAATTATATTGTAATTCTGTATAGCAAGTCTTCAGAAATTTATAACAGTGTTGCTATGCTGTTGTATAGACGAAACTATCATTTTTTCCCAATCAACTTCGAACCATATGCTTCAGCGATAAAGTTGAAAATCTATTGAGGAAATTTGACAGATTGTAGTAGCTTGATGTGCTGGCGTCTGTAGATAAAAACATTTAATGAATCATTCGTAACAGTAACTAGTCATGTCGTCATGATAAATTGTTAACATTCATTCAACAAAGAGCTAGTTTTTTAGACTGTGGCATGAGATCAGATGGACCCATTCCTTACGTACCGAGTATGACTTCGTAGTTTTTGTGTTTAAATATTTATTAGTTGGTTAATAAATATTCTTAGCTTAGGTTAGCTTATTGTGTTACATATTATGGACTAGATTTTTCTAAAGTATAATAATGTTTCACTTAATCACTCTCCCTAGTAAATTAAGTCAAATTGTATTACTCATTCAATTTAGTATTAAGCTACATTGTCTTATTTATGATGTAACTGTATTAGGATACATCAAATAAAAAAGAAACCTTAGTCACTAATCTAAAGTCTTTTTTTAATACCTATGTATAATGTGCATAATATTCGGAGGAGTATATTAACAGGGACCCCTTTTTTCACACACGGCTCCATGATAAGCAATAATTAGCTTATGTTATGGGTGCCAACACAACTGATAAACTACATACTTTACAGATATTATACATAATGATAATACCTAAATACATTTGACACACAAATGTCGACCGTGGCGGAAATCGAACCCGGGAACCTTAGTACGGCTTAGCACGGCTTGGTTCCCATTGCGCCAACGGGGTCGTCTGACCTTACCTGACTTTTATTTAACTACATTTTTAATTACTACAATAAAATAAAAGTATACAGTAATTAACACTTAGTCCGCTAATACATACAGATAACAAAAAAAAAACATATAAAAGAAGGTTATATATACCTATGTTCCAAAGTCTGTTTAGCCACAGAACATAGCATGTTAAAAGGCAATTGTCATTAGTACCGTCGCTGGTTAGTTAACCGGAGGTATGTTCCCGGCTGTTCACCAGTTGTTATTTTATGGGCGTAACCACACTAGCCCTCAGCAACCAAGGGTGTGGGGTGTGGTTACTTTATGTTATCATTTACATCAGCTTACAACTTATTTACAGCAATTAAGTATTGGTAGCTTTTGCAGTTTTTTTGAGCGATTTTGACTTTTATTTCGGTGGCATAAGGTGTGATTGCTGTTTGATCAATTCTTAATTTAGTATGTTACTTGTTTTCTTTGAGGTAGGTATATATGTATGCCCAGGGCCACGGGTTGTTCGCAAGAGTTACCGTGACCTTATCACGCATGGACCTCCAGAAGGAACATAGTGAGTTTTAGTCAGTAAGAGTCTGACAATCACTTCTTCTCGCTACACCCTCATTATATATATGAATTTCCCACTAGAAAAAGATAGGTATGTATGTAATGTAAGTCTTTTTATTCAGACTTCAAAATATAGGCATTCATTATACAAACTTAATATACTATGTATATATAAACAGTTATACCCAGCTAAACCCATTCAGTACCTACGTCTAAAAGGTACTAGAACCAGAGTTATGATTAATCATTTCCAATTTACCTCGTGTGAAACCAGATTACTATTCCAGTCTCAATCGCAATTTAGAAATCAAACATTGTACTATCAATAATTGGTCTCAAACAGCGATACTAAAAGCTTCGTTATAACGCACCCTTAAATGTAGTGAAAACCACCGTTAAGAGCGCGTATACCGAAAGTTGGCAACGTCGCAAATAGCTGTCAAATATTTACACGTTTTAATTAATTTGGCCAATTTACTATATGAAAGTAAGACATAATATGGCTCTGTAGTGCACTAGAACATTGAATAGGAATTGCAATGAAAACACTAAATTTGATGTTTTAAACGTTTTAGGTGTCAAAAAGGCACTTGGAAAGTTTCAAAATACACCTATTCGGTGTTACGATATTAATAATTACATTCTCAATTAACTTTCTTAGTGCACTACAGAGCATTATTTTATGTTTTCATAAAATAAAATTGAGAAATTAATTAAAACATGCAAATATTAGACAGTTATTTGCGACGCTTCCAGCTTTTGGAATACGCGCCCTTAACTGTTGATAAATCATAACACAGACAAACATTTGGTATTCATTACACACAGCGGGACGACTTGCTTAAAATAATAATTAAAATTTATGAACGTATAGTTAATTATTAGAGCGCCTGTGACCACGTAGTCTCACTTAGGAATTCGCTCATGAATACATAGACCGGTTCGGGGTGCTTGATACTGTACGATACGATGATGTGACAGCGATCTGAGATCAAAATCAGATTTGTAATCTCATTTTTGTTAGTCGTTAGTTTCATAAATATTTTGATACTTTTTTAAACAGTAACTGTTGTGATAATGATGTACTGTAATCATTTTACATTGATCTATATCTTAAGTGTCAAATGTTTGGTTGATAAACCAGATCGTTGTATCTCTGAGCCTCAAGATACAGGTCATAGCCTAATTTGAGGGTCACTACTATAATTATATCGTTCAGACAATACACTAATTTGTATTTTTTTTTCTTTACGCTTTTATTATTATATTCATAAATACAAGTAGATTACCTTGAATGATTTTAGAATTTAATCTGCTGTTTATTTCTATAAAAATGTACTTATTTAATGTTGTTCATATACACAAACACACCAAAATAAAAAAGCATTAAATCGACAAAATCTAAAAAAATAAGAAATCGTGTCGCATCCGTATCGCAGACCATAAAATACTTTAAGAAAATTGAGACGTCCTAAGCAGGATTACGTCGAACGGTAATCGCTAATCTAATTAATACGGAGCCGTTTACACCACACGATTAGCTAACGTTTCAGTCATTTAGATTTCGAAATCTTTTGTAAATTGTCCAGTGATTAGTTCGATCGATCGATTGTCTGTGATATTTCTGTTGATTGCTAATCACTGGTTTGTTGATTGCAATTGAACGCTTAACTTGACATATTGAGACGTGATTTTGGTTCGCTATTTGTTGGTCCTTGTTATCAAGCAATTAGTGGATTGAGTTTTACTTGGCGTTATGACGTCGTTTCTAATTAAGACTACAGATTGGTTTACTAGTGTCAAGACAAAAGTAAATTATTGACAAGATGAAGGGCGATAATTGGCTTTGAAATCTGTTTAGATTTTAACACTTTCTGATATTAATATATGTATGTAATAAAGCTGAATAATTTATGTATGCTTTTTTTTCTTCTATTTCAGAAAATACCAGATTCGATTTGATAACTTCTTTCTGTTTTAGATAGTTTATTTGTCGAAGAAGAAAATAGGCATTTTTCATCATTTCATTAGTAGTTAAAACATATGCTAGGAACGTGTTGGTATGAAACCTAAAACAGATAAATAATGATCAATGAATATCTTAGATTTCAATGCCCAAACATCTTTTTTAATTTTCCCACGAATTCCCCGTACTTAAGGACCAACATAGGCCAACTTAACTTTAATAACTAAAGCACATTTTTACGTTCCTAGATCACAGTAATTTCTCCATGCTTTCGCTGGAAAACCTGCTATATTATAGTCATAGAACAAAATTAGACCCACTATAGCCGTGTTGGACTTAATTAAACGAAATTACGTAGCCTGGGTGTATAGAAAATTGAGGCAGCGCGTGCGCAAGTATCGAAGCAGGTTAAGAAGTGGTGCTATTATTATTATTGTAGTATAGGTAATAGTTGTGGAGTTATGTTTTTAGTGATTGTAGGTATCTTGATATTGGGAGAAGTGTATATTTTTTTGGATAAAGAATTTATGTAAATACTTGCTCATAGATATTCTTACATACTTTACAGCTTTACTATTCATATATGTACTTAGCTTCTTATCCAGCCAATACTTTGTTGCAAAATAAATAATTAGTATATTCCACACAAAAAACAACTCATACGCATACTTGTTTGCACATTGTTTATGTTAAATAGACTTTAGAATGCATTTAGAAAGCTTGCTCGTATCAATAAGTAAGCATTTTAACCTCTGTCCAACTTTTTGTAGAAAATACACATCTACTTTGTTACGTGCA